>VIGI01000013.1:1200000-1625000 GCA_009299455.1 Monilinia laxa
GCAGACAGTGAAGTTCTAGTCTCAATGTTAGAAATTAAAGAGTTTGCTGGAGATGGAGCAGGATGAGTGAGCGCAGGGGATATAACAGAGGATTTAGCCGCCATTGAAAGCTGTTCCTCAAGCTCCTTGCCTCTCCGCTTCATAGAATCGACATCTGCAGTCTGATACAAGCTTGGTGCAAACGATTGATCCGTTGTTGATAACACAATTGGATCATTTGAGGATGGTGGTGTCGGATATACTGGAACTCCAAGTGTGGAGCATCTGTCTCTTTCGGACGCCGGCTCAATGAGAACTTGATGAATTTTTCTGCTGCTTGAAATCTGTTTTTTACCATTTTTTTGGCTCGGGAAGGAAATCTGTCATGAACACAATCTACTGTGATTCTTGATCTCACACAATTGCTACATGGAAATTCTCGACTGCATCTGATCTTTCGTCGTCTACAGAAAGTGTATGAACTGACCCTCTTTACGTATCAGCTAGGTAACATTGACAGGGGATGGCCCAATCTTCACTTACACAGCAGGCCTTCTCCGTCGACGCTCCTGGTCTGGTTCAGAATCTGGCATGATGATATCCACCACTGAACCTTAAGTTGCTGTTGATAAAAGAAGAAGCCCATTAGATGGGCTTGTTGAATCGTCCTATTGTAGATGTATTGATATTTGATCCGTCTTTGCACGTTAACGTTTGGTCTGGCTTTCTCCCTATTCTCCGAGGCA
This sequence comes from Monilinia laxa, assembly GCA_009299455.1. Taxonomy (NCBI): domain Eukaryota; kingdom Fungi; phylum Ascomycota; class Leotiomycetes; order Helotiales; family Sclerotiniaceae; genus Monilinia; species Monilinia laxa. The sequence goes on from VIGI01000013.1 coordinate 1,200,726, forward strand.
TCTTATCCATCCATTTGCTTATTTTCTCCTTCCACGTGATATATTGCCCTATCTCGGCGAACATGCATCATCTCCGCATTCTTGTCGAACAACAACTAACTGCCTACTTCTCGTTCAGATGTCACTCCCGTCTATCCCATGAGGATTTCAACTTCATTATTAGACTACTTCACCATACTTCTAACCTATATATCCTGATTTCTTGCTGTATTGAGAATCTCGAACGATTAGATATGGCGATCTTAATTTCGGAGCTTCAATGTTTCACGCCTATTGTAACGACTCGTGTACCCATAAGTTACAAGTATATGAAATGTCTAGTTTCAGACCGTTGGACGATTCATCTGATTTCTCGGCATTCGCTTCCAGCTGCAGCTTTTCATTTATGGTTTCCTGAAAGAATACAATTCCCTTTCGAACGCACTCAGTGACCGGTGGATCAAAGCTTATTTGTGGTATCTGGAAGAGGGTGATGCAACCATATGGAATAAACTGGGCATTTTTGATTACACAACCTCGGTCTGAAGTAGAACCTATATCTTCTAATTTTCAAGAATGCTAATAACGATTTCACTGTGCCCAAGTGCTCACATGAGATTGCAAATTAGACATAAATTACTGTATCATTCTAGCCAGTCGCTGACTGATCTCTGTCATCTTTCCGATTTTCTTTCATACTGTATAGTTAGGTAGCATGGGCAGCAACCAATCAATATAGAAGTTCTTGTCGGCCGAGTATTTGATTATTTCAATGGAATCGGTATCTCCATTAATCCAATACTTCTTTACCTCCACATGATGATCTATACTTGAACATTTATCTATTGCTAACTTACCAATTTCGGCCACAACTCCGAGGATGAAGAACTCGGGACCTGAATACGGATTTTCTCAATCGTTTTAGTCTGGGGTGCATGCCGCTACACATATGAGTTTAGCCAAAACTCGAGAACTACCAGGGTGGATAACCCACCGATCCCAGCCTTAATGGCTAGTTCCCTGCTAGCACTACGTGATTGATATAAGTTTCTTTGGTATTAGCTTGGATCGTTTGGACGTCAAGTTCCCTTTATGCGTTCCCCTCTTCCATAAATTTCATTCTACTCTTTTAGGTTCGCATAACTCTTAGCCTGAAATCTTAAAGGGACTTGGCAATCCACATGACTGCTCGGGCCGGTTGTCAGAATAAGTACCGGCTCAAAAACATAACATGGATATGAGATATGCCACTGGGGTCACACCAATATGGAGTCAATATGGAGTCAATACAGAGTCAATATAGAGTCAACAAAAGTAAAAGGGATGGATAATATAAGTCGGAGGAAGGGAACCATTGTCAATTTCACACGTCGTATAAGGAGTCTAAATGCCTTTAAATAGAGCCATATTCGCACTTTGGATGAATTAACTTTTAAGTTTTCATTTGAAGTATCATTACTCATCGGCATCCGCAAAACCATTCTCGAGACGAATTAAAATAACCTCCATTGAATCTTCAGTATGTTTTCACACACGACTCTCCAGGCGGTCTTCTTCTCCCTTCTTGCTTATGCCTCTGCTCTTCCATCCGAAATTGACACCCGTGCAACTTGTCCTGATATTCACGTCTTTGGTGCGAGAGAAACCACTGCACCGGCTGGATACGGAACTTCAGGTGTCGTTGTCAACCTCATTCTCAATGCACACCCTGGTGCTACTTCCGAAGCTATAGTATACCCGGCATGTGGTGGTCAATCCTCATGTGGCGGAGTTAGCTACGCAAACAGTGTTATTCAAGGCGTTGCAGCTGTTGCCGCTGCTGTAAATTCATTCAACACACAATGCCCAAGCACTAAATTGGTATTAGTGGGGTATTCTCAGGTACGTTATTTTCTTCTGCCTATCATATTTAGCTAGTCAGTCGTCATTCATAGACGCTTAACGCTGATTCGGAAAAACCAGGGTGGCCAAATAATGGATGATGCGTTCTGCGGAGGCGGGGACACCAACGAAGGACTTACAGATACAAGAATCCCAATTCAGGCCAGCGCTGTCAATATGATCAAGGCTGCAATCTTTATGGGTAATCCAAGATACATCTATGGACTTTCTTATGAAGTTGGTACCTGCAGAGCTCAAGGAGTAAGTCATCCATACATATTCTTATCCATCTTTACAAGCCAGCCCGCACTAGAAATATGTGAAAAAATATTTTAACAACCCTTCAGTTCGCACCCCGTCCCTCCGGTTTCTCTTGCCCCTCTGGCTCCAAGATAAAGTCTTATTGTGATGCTGCCGACCCATACTGCTGCAATGGTTCAGATGCCAACACCCATCAAGGCTACGGCACCGAATATGGCCAACAAGCCCTAACCTTTGTAAATGCACAACTCGCCACTTCTGGTACGTCCCCAACTACTACCCCATCCAGCCCTGGCACTACCACCACCACTACTTCTCCCGGAACCACTGGAGTTGCACATTGGGGGCAATGTGGCGGGATTGGATATACGGGGAATACAACCTGTGCAAGTCCATATACGTGCACTTATGCAAATGCTTATTATTCTCAATGTCTTTAGGCTAATTTCTTTCTCGCTGTCTTTCTCTCCTCCTTTCTTCCTTCTCTTTTTTTGATTGGGAATGAATTGAAAATGGATATGGAAATGAATGATACGAATTATCCCGAATTCTTCATCTAAATTTGATCATCATGTTTTATCATATATATAGGAACGCAGAATGAACCTTTTCCATCGATAATTCCTTTAGCGTATCGTTGTATGAGGAACAAATTCAAAAATGTTGCTGATCTTCCTTTTTCCTTCTTCGGTTGATTTCTCCTTTCATTTTCTCTCGATCGGGATTACAAATGATCTGATTTCATACGTTCAAATAGCCACGGTGGTACCACATCTTTGAAATAGTAGCCCTCAAACCCCTTAATAAGAATACCATGGCCATATTGTCTGGTTCTGGGGCCGGTTTGCCGGATATATGAGATGATCGTGTCAAGCTTTGGAGTCATATCATGTATTGAATTGAAGAAACAGGCTATCTTCATCGGTGTTCATTTTTGTCTTGGAAAGTTGTATTTTTTGTATCTACTACTTAAGTAAAGAGGCACCTAGGGTAAAAGTCCCATCCCATGCCGGTGGTCTAGAACATATGTACATCATGCGAGTCTTTCCATTCTTCAAGGTTCCTGATTCGTAAATGTATATGTATAGCAAGGTTCAGTTCTTCTACACTATTAGTATCAACTCTTCCAAAGATACGCTATAGATCGATGCAAATAAACTATAAGGGCCTGACAAAGTCTTACAGACGTGGCATTACCCCGGTGGCTTCGTTCCCTATTGGTACAGGTCATTCAGACGTGCAACAAAACTCTGGAAAAAATTGGTCAATTTGCCAAAAAACAGGATAAATATGGGATAATAACGAGAAACATATATCCGTGGGAAATAGCATTTTAGTTGGAAACTAACCCTTAAAAAGACTGTGGCTTTCATTCCCTACTTCTCAAGAAAACAAAATCTCCTAGATAATATATACAATATCAACGAAAGAGTGTTTTCACAACCCCATTACCAGCCCTCCGTCCAAAAACAACACATTCCAATAACGAGCTACCGCCCAACCTATTATCCCCATGAATTCCTCCTGTAACCTCACCAGCGGCCCATATACCCCGAATCACCTTCCCCTCAGTATTCAAAACTCTCGCTTCCTCATCAATCCTCACACCGCCCATCGTGAAATGAACCGCCGGCGTAACACTCCCCACATATATCACCGAATCAGACCTCACCTGATCCAACTTCCAATATCCAAATGCCTTCCTACCAAACTCATCATCCTTTCTCCCTGCCACAATATCTGCATATGCCTGCAAACTCTCCACCGCTTCTTCTCCCAGACCTGCTTCCGCAATAGTACATTTCCTCATAAGCCCCTTCCACAAATAAAAGTCCATGTGCGATTTGGTTTTCTCGTACACGCCTTCATCCATCACCAGTTTGGCATCCCACTGTCTGGGTTTACTCTTTTCACTTTTCACTCCCTCAAACTCCATAATTCTCTCCGTGACAACCTTCCTCGTCTCCAACTCATCTACAAACCTCTTTCCACCCATCAAAAGCACACCGCCCTCCCCCCTCAACATTTCTGCTGCGAGAAATTTAGTCGGATTATTGATATCCTTTGCATCTACAAATGCAGTAGGATGAACTTGCACCTTTTCCATATCAATAAGCCCAGCTCCAATATCCGTAAGGAGTTTCTGAGATCCCGGGCGCGGGTCATTGGTAGAAGGGAATCCGGACAAATCCGGTCGATATTGTGATAGTACACCATATGCATCGCCTGCAAATCCACCAGTTGCGAATATCAAAGGACCTGTGAGTTGTTTGATTTCAGGTAGTCCGTTGTCATCTTCATGAAGATACTCAACGCCGACAACATCTCCACTCTCATTGTCCGTAAGTACTTTCGTCACTTTGCACGAAGTTCTGAGATGGAACATCTCATTCTTTTTCAATTCCTCCAGAAGCGTGCCGATGATCGCCGCACCGGGTGGCTTAGATTTTGCTCGTCCCCTATGCGTCCTGGCAATACTGTGTCCTCCCAATTGCGCGACAACATTGAAATCCACACCCTTGCTTCCCAGCCACTCAACTGACTCCTTCGATTCCTCACTCAATACCTTGATCAATGTTTCTCTGTCTTTGGTTTCTTTTTTATCACCACTGGCTCTCATAACCTCCCCGGCTGATTTCACTGAATCCTCATAAAATCTCTCAACGCTGTCTGCAATAGATGGTGAGGATGCAAATTGATATGACGTTGCCGCGCCATTTATCCCGGAAGAGGCTTTTATGCTATTCCCTCCTGTCCGAGCAGCTTGCTCAAGAAGGTATACTTCAATATCTCGATTCTGGGAGAGGAGTTGGGAAGAGGCGGCGAGACCAGCCAGGCCGGATCCAATTACTACTGCTGTTTTTGGCTTATCTTGCGGAGATGAAGCTGGCATGTTGAAGTTTGTGGACAGGGTTTTAGAGGAGGAGAGCAGATGTTTTAGGAGTAGAGAAGTTATGATTATGAGAAAGATGGTGGGGAGTGTATGGAATGATTTGTGGTTCATGAATAGAGTAATAGAGATGAATTTGGCTGGCAGAGAAATTGATTTGGAGATGAGATGTATTATATGAATGAGTGAGATGTCAGACCATTTATTCCTTTATGTCATACGATCTTTAGGTCATGTTAAATCAGGTGATTCGACATAGATTTGTAAAAGTGTATTATATTGCTAACTCATTTGTATGACGGAGGATTGTGCGTAGGAAATTGGAATATAGTATGTATAAATGCCGATAATATCTCGTTGACCAGAGGGGTCTTGTTATTTGTTCCAACGATGATCATGCAGTGGAGAGTGTTGTTTGCCTTGGTGATTGAAGGGAACTATTCAACAAAACAGTAAGGCGACAAACAGTTTCCACGGCTGATGTGAAGGATATGCTTTCAGACAGAAACCATTGGATTTATAGGTAGAATCTGTGACACCAGGATTTGGACTGACCACAGGCATTCTGCATCAGAACCATGTTAGAAACAAGTTCAGACAATAACACAATAAAATGGCACTTCTTGTCGCTTCATTCAATTCCGAAAGGGGATTGGTTCTATGAGAAAGAGTTAGATGAAAGAAGGGTGAGAATCAATATACTCCATTTTGTACGACACATTCATTCGTATATCCGTTAATTCCCTAGCCTGGGGAAGATACCCAACCTTCCTCTTCCGAGCCTGTCATGCAGTGATCCGCTCATGAGATATTGAATATATTCATGAGATAGCTAGATCAACCTACATCCAGTTCATAAATGTTCAGTCATCCACCCCGAATAGTGTACATGAAGATATTATTCTCCTCAAATTCTGATATCCAAGATAGAAAACCTCGGTATATGTCCATATCCATCCTTTAACACCATTATTTCCGCCAGCCTAAATCCTATAAGTGTATCCAAAAGCCTCCATGGTATCATGACAACCGCTGAATCGACAATCTCGAAGTATGCAGTAGGAACAATACACTATCCTTTTGCAGTCGACTTGATAGTTAATGTATGGGGAGTGCGAGAGTAGCTTGTGGTTCTATAGTTCTGTTTTCGAATCGAAATTGAGGGGTGTTGTAAAAAGAAGTTATTGTTGTTGTTTTTCTCGCTCTGGTATTTGCATCTTAGACAGGAATATTAGGGCCAGTCTTCTTTGTTCCCGTATTAATCAATGCAGCGAGACCGATGAGGACGATGACTGCAACAATGCAGATGAGAACGATTACGAGGGTCTGAAGCATTTTTGCGTGGGTTTGTGTGATAGGATAAAGAGCGATGATCGGAACTTGATAGGACTTTGAAGTACAGTAAGTAGATTCGGTTATTTAAGTACTGGTAGTCTTGAAGAAGTTTTGCGGTTTCTAGAAAAGATTGTAGAGGAACAGCAATTTGCAAATGTTCTAGATGGATCGTTAGTAATTTGTCGTTGTATTCATTGACTTTGTATTCATTGACTTTGAAGGGTTGGAGTTTATCAATCACCCCGCTAGAACAAACAACAATCAATGGGAACCACAAAATAAATTGGATGTAGAAGAGTAGAACTCATACTATGTATTTGTATTTACTTACCAACTAATAACCAACTGGTGCAAGAGCGAAGTTTGGTCTGGTACCTGATACAACTGAAAAGAATGAGTGAGGATGACGAAAAGGAAAGGAAAGGAAAGGAAGGTTTTTTGTATTAATTTACGTAGATCCTTGGAGAGTGTCCACGAATGCTTATTCAAACCTTCCAGCTGCCAACTGCCAATAGTCTCAACTTGCTGGGTTGGGGGGTTCGTCTGATACCCGAAGACCGAGTCTGATACGAGGTTGTGGCTTGCTGCCAGAGTAAGGGGACCCATCAACCTTTCAGAGAAGCTTTGGAAAAAGAGTTTGACAATATATATATATACCCGGGATGGCACTTGGCCTAGGTTGATGCAAAGGCCGGGAATGGAAGTCTCTGGTATTGGATCGAGAGGTACGTACGTGCTAAATGAGAATTCACTCACAATGAATTGATTCTACATGTATGGAAATTACGATACACGAATCAACCAACCGACTGATCCTCCCAGCATCAGGAACATCAGCAGGAAGTTTCTCACGGCGGTAACGTTGTGGCGATGCATTGAGCAAAAAATTAAGCAATTTGAGACAATTTGACGAATCGAACGAATTGGACGCGTTGATTCGTTAGATTCATCACCTCTTTTCTCGTTGCGCTTCCACTACCAGCTGTTTTGGAGCAAGGTAGTTGCCATATAGCGTTAAATCCATTGATGCTGGCGGGTATGTATGCCAAATGTGTAGTTGTGGTGTCTTTTCTCACGCACATGGGACTTTGGGTAAACAAAACGGAATCAAACTTCCGGTATAAAATTGGAAATATTCAACCATCATATGGATTACACGCGTTTTGATGGCATCGAAACATGAATTGCGTGTATTTAAATGAAGATCCTTTTTTTTTTCCTTTGCTACAAAAAAGTCATCAAACTAGAACTTCCTTACTAGCATGATGTCACTTTGAGACATTGGAGGATCAACACGGGTGGGAATCCTTAATAAGCTGCTCTATTTTCAGAGTTGCGTAAATTTGTATCTGTAGGGAATATCGAAAGCATTGTTTTGAATTTCGAAATACTCACTATATAGCAGTACTATGGGATTCCTTCTTTACTTATTCTTCATCATTCGTATCTTTTGCACCTTCTCACGTTGTATGTAATAGTCTGAAGAAAATTCCGGGTGTTATCGTAGCGCCTACCTTGATAAGTATAGGAATTCTGCGGGGTCTGTCTTTTGCTTGGAATAACCGCGACCTAGAATCAATTTTTGTAAGATCTTGCTATCAGAATCACTGGTTACAAATCATCTCTAGATCAATCGTTAGGTGAGACTCTTCCTATCAAATCCTATAGTCTAAGCTCAAGGAAGTAAGTACTTATACTTGATTACGCCTATTTTAGATTCAAATCCATCTAAGCGGGCTAAATGAAGGGGTAAGGAAGCGGGGAAATGGCTTTCACAGGTTTACTTCAAAATACTTTCAATAAAAGTTTAATAAGTGGTGGATGATCGCTATCGGCTGTGAATTTATTTATATGAAGAATTAAACCCCATCATTTAGCTAATCAATATCTCCTATCTCTTAGAGATCTATCTCCCACCATTCCTACAGTTTTCTTTTCTCGTTTCATCAGCCCTCTCGAGCTCTACTTCACAGATTCCTCAGATTAAAACATTGAACAGCCTCTACATTCCTTACCTCGTTAACGTTGATTTTTGGCTCATCTTTTAATGCGTACAAGAAGGCTGGCATCCGAACTACCAAGTTCTGTGTCATCCTGCTCAATTTCCCTTTTGAATTCCCCAGCTTTCACATCGACAACCTTACTATTTGAAACACTACATCCCGCACGTAGACCTCTTCTTTTTCGGAGATTTTGGGTCATATTCTGTCCAGCGCTCAGCTGCTTGTCTAACTATAGTGGTTTGTACATTTTCCATCACAGAGGGTAGCGAAATGGAAACAAGAGAGGTACCAATCACAAGGTCTGAGACAACAAGTCGATGAGAAACGGGGAAACAAATAGCAGATTTTGTGAGGATTTGAGGAAACTGATAGAGTGAGGTGGAGCATTGAAAATACAGTCAAGCCGAAAGACGTGGTAGGCGAAGAAGGAACCCAGTGCGACACCATTACCTTTTGCGGAGTCTAGAAAGATGGTTTGAAAAGGTTGAAAAAGACGTCTGTGGCTAGCCCCACAGGTCGTTATTTGGAGCTGAATTGCATGAGCGGGACGAGGGGAATGATACATCCTGGTTTAGTTAGGCCCATGAATCAGAGATGTTCAACGGGAGATATACCCTTGATGTGAAAGGCTGAGAAATAAGGTAAATCAGCCACGTCACCTCCATTGAGTACACAAGGTAGAGTGCTTTCAACAACCAATCTTTAAAGATTATTGTTTATGTTTGTCGAAACATAGTTGTGACTATTGACCTCTAGCTCTGACCAGTATGCAATCGCAGCTGGAGATTCTACCATGGCATCGACAGGGCTACAGATCATAAGCCGGTACAACAAATCATCTGGATCAATTCAGAACCTAGCCGCGGCCTTGGCCCTTGCTTTCACTATTGATGGCAAAGAGCTACTAAGTCCATTAGCAATGGTTCTCAGCCCAGTTTTCGGGAGTCTGGAGGTCGACTCACATTCTCTAATCAAAGGATAAAGAGTCGAAACAGAGCATCAATGGCAGAGCACGAGTATGAAAGTTATGTAGAGTTCTTCGTCCAATTTAATAAATTTATTGTAAGATGCAAGGGTTGCAATTAGATTCACTGCTGAGCTGCTCGAGCAAAAACTGCCACTTGCATCTGGTAGTAGTATAGCAAGTTGATGAAGGTTCCACCGTCAAGATCTATTCCCAAGACAATGATGCTTAGACTATTAGGATGTCAAGAAAGCACGCTGCCATTTGTTGGTAATTTTTGATGTAATGGTTGCAACTGAATTGATGAGGGGTTGAGCGACCGAGCAGTAGGCCCGTCTTTCCAGACTAGCTGACTTGAAGTTATCCAAAGAATGGCCAATGCGTTTGCAGGAATACAAGAGAAATCGTACGATGTTCGGTTGAAAGCCCAGTATAGCAATTATGAATGAACCGAGAGCTGAGAATGACAATCAGTATGACAACAGTAAGGGCAGAAGGTGCATAGGCTCATAATATAAATTTCGCCGACCAATCTCCGCCTTATTTAAAGTGGCATGAATGGCCTCAAATTCAATACCGAGGATTAAGGTCACTCTTGACCAAATCCACACGAAACGTATGGTCATCTTGCTCTAGCAAGGGCACTCATAATGTGAAATGAAAAATGATTTCACCCAACAGACATGACAAGCTAGACTCTCCATATCAACCGGTAGTCATGGAAATCCACCTCATCAATACCGACTTTCTCCCTGTAGGCTCGATAAATATAAGGTTTGGGCGATTCTTTTCCTCCTCGCTATCATCCTTCCTGATAGCTTTCCTTCTTGACCCTCTAGATTGTTCTTCTGTTGGTTTCTGAATGCAAATCATGATCATTACTATAGTGACAATAAGAAAAGCCTCGATTTCGTGTGTACAACCATTGCCGGCATATATTAGACTTCCGTCGGGATGTAAGGACATATCTTGGCGGTGCCCATTTAGTCAATGGTTCCAGAAAGATCTGAAATTGTTCCACACCGAGCGGTACATGAGAGAGTAAATTGTCAAAACCGAACTATGATTTCAATGGAGGTTACATAGGTTTTTTATACTTGTGCTACTGTTGGGTTTGTTGAGCTTGAGGATAGTAACATTGATACAGATAGGACTCGATTACGATGTCTACTGTTTTCGGTCTCGATTTTGGCTTTATGGTGCATCTTACAGATGTTTGATTTCGAGAAGCTAGAGGGTTGTTTGTTTTAAGGTTTACGTTAAGAAGAAACCGCTCCCAAGTGTTTGGAGAGATCGACTCAACTTTGTTATGTTATCATCAGCTGAAGGGCTCAATTCTAATTCCTAATTGTGGCACAGAACAGATGGTTGTAGTCTTTGCGAGACCCATGACTCGACTGCCCAAAAGATTCGTGTTTCAAGAATTCAAGCTCTAGAGAGTTTATGCAGATGGTGCGTCATAACTTGATTGACTTTCGACAATGTTGATACTCTATGCTCCAGACCCGGTATTATGTCTTATATAGAGCATGCCATCAAGCGCGAACTATCACGCCTTGAACATCAACTTCCATCAAACGTTTATGGATACCATGAGGAATATATTTACTCAAGACGAATACAAAAGTCATAAGGATGGATGGGCTCGTGATTTGGAAGCAATGCTTTGGCGTGATATGGGAAAGTATATAGCCGGGCTACAGAGCTTGGGAAAGGGAATTTAAGTCGATTTTGACAGATATGAGTTGAAGAACAGAGATTTACGCACGGATCTATATTGCAAGGATGAGGGTTGGGCGGTAGCTTCAAGGCCAGAACCATTGAGATGGAATGGTGAATGTGATACGGCGTAGTACCGTCAGTGGCTCGAGGGGGTTAGGGCTAGGATCCGAGGGTAGCCATTCTTAACAAAAGTATGACAAGCAATCAATTGTTCATCGTTGTGTCATTGAGGGAATGAGAGAAATTCGGCATGAGGGTCGAGGTATTGAGAAGAAACTGCCAACACGTATAGAATGTTTGATGCTGGGATATAGCAAGCTGCTTTTGCTCAAACCATATCCTCTTTCCATCTGCTTTCTCATGTTTTCACATCATCTACTCACGATCACGTGTATGAATTATGCCATCAGCAGTCTGTCCATAATACGTGATGTGGAAGCTTAAGCTGAGGCCGACGCGGAAGGGGAAGGGCGTCTAACCAGCCGAGGCTCAGTCCAATCCAGCCCGATTTGCTTGATGCTCACTTGATGCTCAATACTTGAATATGATTGGAGAGATTATCAAGTGGAGAACTCTGTATCCGCTTTTATGATGTTTGATCCATTTCCTCTAGTCTTCGCTTATATTTCCGGTACTCCCGCTCAAACGATCGAAAATTAGGCCATATATGGTTAAGCCGCAGTTGAGCTTGTCCAGACTAGATGTTGGGTACCAATCTTTAGCACCTACTTAATTCTCAACTCAATCTAATAGGAACATACTAGTCTGAGAACCGTTCGCAAGATTCTTCCCGTACCGTATTGAGTATACAGTACTTCTACAGAGAGATCCTCAAGAACTTCCTAAACACTCGTACGAACACCCAGAACGTGGAGAATTCATTTGAAAGGCGTATACCGGATTGTTGAACTTCTCAGATTGAAGGGGAGAGGCCGAGCGACCTGACTCGCTTTTCCCACCAGCGTCGCCACTGACAAGCTGTACTTGCGTGTAAGCACTATGAAACCTGTGCAGTACTACTTTAAGGACCCTGTTACAAAGGATGATCTTCAAATGATAGTTCCTACTCAAGTATGCGAATTTTAGCTTAATGTCATTGCGGCAGTTAATCACACCCGGGAGGAACCATAGCGTTCGTTTGCACGGTCACACCGTCATACTCCTTGTCAAAGAACCATCAAGCATAACCTGGTTGGTTACACAATGCACTAAACTCCACGACAGCAACGAGCTTTTCCATATCAGTGGATAGTAATACCTCGGATCTAATTGACACAATTCCACGCATCTGCAGTCCAAACAAGTTTAGATGCTTCTAGCCCCAAAAGAAGGATGCTTTTGAAATATTATCTCTTTAACTTGATTTGATTTGATTTGATTTGATTTGATTTGATTTGATTTGAGTACAGAATAGGTATGTCTCGAAAGGTATGGCGGAGGATCATTTGTATCTGGAACTTGATGATCAATCGAATTCCCACAGAATATAATCTGTCAATCTGTCGGCCTATCATTCGTGACGCAAACAAGATAGATCTTCAGGCGATAACACGGCCCGCACAAACATTTATACAATAGCGAATGGTCATGACAACAGGGACATAAACGGACAACACTGTGTAAAGGAAGAATGATGGCAACGCACCGAAGACCGGAAAATTACCCTCAGAGAGAGCGTATGAGAAATAGTATGGGACACAACAATACCACCACCACCACCAACAACAACAACGGGGTAATGAGATCAGACATAGTTTTGGCAGAGCTTGGAGCAGTTGATCTGCTTCGTCAAGACAGCAGGCCTTCCTTCATTGTTGATCTTATGATAGATGATGAGAACTATGAACTTCCTATTGTCTTCACGAATGATGCCTTCAAGACCTACACTGGATTCAAAGACATAGCATCATGGCTTTTAGGAAATTCGAGTCAGCGTCGAGAGGCCTTCGTCAAATGGATATATACTCGGCCCAACTTTGCAGTCAATCAATATTGGTTCCAGCAACAAAGATGGTCCAAAGTTTTGTTGGGAAATCGATGGTGTGTTGTTTCTGGGCATGAAATGGCATTTTCAAAATCTGCGGCCAAGGATCGCCATATTCTCGACTTCGAGTCCTCACAATCCAGATATTTCTCTCACCGCGGAAATGGGGATGGAAACATGACTTTCCGCAGTTCAAGAGATTGTGGTATAACAAAACCACCCGGCTCACACAATCCTGCAGTAGCTGCTCGCGCGTACTTTAGGCCCCCCTCCCTATCTTTTGAGACGCCTTTCGCCAAATTCTTCTCCAGCAAAGATTGGTCTTCTACAGCCGTGGAGTCTATCTCGGAACAGCTCTTGGACATGACAAGTCTAATCTCTAGCTTCACTCAACTATCTCCTATAGCTATGTTTGTAATGGATGCAAAGGATGGTAGTTTGATATTTGCTAATGATGCCTGGTACGTCTTGTCTCTCCATTTCTATGCCCTTGAGTTCTGTATAGAATACAGACAGATCATTATAATCTTGAGAGTATTGGCTAATAGCGTATATCCAGGACAAGAATCACTGGTGGAACATTGGAAGAATGTACAGATTTGAAATGGCTCGAATGTTTGATCGACGAAGACAGGCCTTTTGTCGCGAAACAATGGTACACTCTCATAAACGAAAGACGTCCTGTCCATTTTCAAGGAAGACTCAAGACACTCTGGAAACCTCCGGTTCCAGATCCTGCCTTATTTGGAGAGAATGAAGTTTACTACACATGGGGTGAATGTAGTGCTGTTCCCAGATTCAATGAGAAAGGGGAGTTGGAACATGTTGTCGGATGTCTCAGTGATGTCACAAACTTGAAATGGGCTGCTAGAATGCAGGAAAGAAGGGCCAATCAAGCAATGGAGGAGGCGAGAAAAAGGGAGGAATTTATGAACATAACAAGTCATGAGCTGATGAATCCACTATCAGCAGTCATTCAATGTGCTGATACCATGATCTCCAGTCTTGATGCGATTAATGAATCTCTTTCTGCGACTCATAATAAAGTTCTCCATGACGACAGCGCAACGGATTACGCAGAGGTTAAGAGGATTTTAACCCGGAATATTGAAATGGCGAAGATTATTTTAGGTTGCGGCGAACATCAGAAGAGAATTATGAATGATACTCGTACGATGTCAAAACTAGACATTAATATGTTGTCGATTTCATCGATCAGAGCAGAGCCAATACGTGTGGTTGATACAGCTGTGGCCATGCTCTCGGGAGAGATATCTAAGTCAGACATCAACCTTCAATTGGAGTTAGACCCTTCCATAAAAGCTTTGGGTGTGAATTGGCTTGTATTCGACCCTTCAAGATTCTTACAACTTCTCCTCAATCTAATTATGAATGCGAATAAGTTCACAACATCATCAGAAGCTCGAAAGGTAGTTGTTTGTCTGGGGGCAACAACTGGAACTCCTTACCACAGAGAGATTGGACGAGAGATACAATACATACCTCTTCGCACAGCACGCAATGACCCAACTTCAAAAAGCGCATCAGGTACGGGTGAGGTAGTTTATCTTCATTGCTCGGTTACGGATACCGGTAAAGGATTGAGCGAAATAGAGAGACGAGACCTCTTTAAAAAATTATCTCAACCATTTACAAGCACTCATACTCAATCCGGTGATCCAGGCCTGGGATTGTTCATATGTCGGGAGCTTGCAGAATTACAGGGAGGTGCAATTGGGATCGGATACGCAGATCCCCAAGGAATTGGTAGCAGTTTTGCTTTTTATATCAAAACTCGACGATCGAAACTTCATACCGTGGAATCACTTTTGCAGACGCCTATATAATTGACACATTAGAAACGCCAAACTTCTAGAGCTGGTTTTAAATACCGGATTTGAATTAGATGTCGTCATTTCATTATCTGAGCTAGATCTCTCAGAGCCCACGATGACAAGTTCGAGCTTGTCAAGTTGTACATGCAAATTGACGAAAGGGGGGAATTTAGTAGATATGTTAATTAAGGATACAGGGGCGGATCCTTGGGGAGCTTGTAGTGGAAGCGTTGAGAAGAAGGAATAGATTACCAGAATGTGATGGGAAAGAGGCATGAGTGGCGTCGCGGCGTAGAGCGTTCTTTCAATAACCTGCGTGGGCAAACGTGGAGTTTTATGAATTCGTATCTGAGGGTATATATTAGAGGAGCAACGAGGGGTGGCATTTGTCAATTTGAGCTAATTTAGATAATGGCAATGAGAAATGGGTTGGAAATTCAGAGATTGAAAAGAATAACAAGAAGCACACAGTTCAAGTTTGTATGATAATAGGTATTATCTCAACTCTATTTTCTTCATCAAAATGCTTAACTTTAGAATCCGGTTTTCAAAACTTGGAAGAATACGCTAGGCATGCCCTACAAATGCCATACATGATGTCACTCGACACGTCAACTTACTTCTCGAATTAGATTCGCGACAGAGTTTGCACTGTAGGGGGGCTTACCAGAGGGAGGCCTGGTGGCCTAACTCGAGATACTAGTAACTAGCTACCGTTGAAAGGGAAGTATATTCACAACAAGTATAAAATATTCTTGCAACTACTAAGAAGCAGAAAACTCCGCCATTGGCGACTCTCTTATAACCTGAAGTTCTGTAAGATCAGTTATGTGTTTGAATGCCTATATTCTTTCCTCTTTCTGCACTCTTTACCTTTAGCATTCGTTACATCTGTTACCTTCCTCCTCTCAGACAGCTCAATTTTTGCTTTAATACAGAGCACAACTTCCTTTAAGAATTCTCTGGATAATCGACATATCAATCAGAGTGTAGGAATTTGCAGGAGTGGGATAAAAAAGAATCTTAAAGGAGCAGCAAGGCCAGATCCAAGGTCATGCGCATGCAATAAGCAGCCGAGTTTCTAGTCGGCTAATGAACATTTTAGATTCTTATACTTGGTGGTCTAGCTGCATACATATACAAGCAAGGTGTATCCCCTTTTCTTCTGAAGCTTCACTCCCCAGATATCTCTTAAATCAATCTCGATAACCCTTGTGAAACTTTGAAACTTTACTTTTTATTTTCTCTTGAATTGACTGACTTGTTTGTTCAGTAAGCTATCCTAACTACTCGAGTAATGATGGACAGATATATAGATACCTAGATAGATATACTAATATCTGGCAATGCTCAATCGACCCTACAAATTGATCTCAATGTACTCGAGTATACATACTTCAATACAGCATCCACATCCAATGAAAAACGGAAAAATTGCCACCCCGTTTTGATGTCCAAAAAGAGGCACAGCAAGAGGTTCGTTCGGCAGCAATCAATACGCTCACTCACAATTCCATAGCTAATTTCAAGCTCAATAGAAGGTTGTTGCTTGATTTACGCTACGCGCTATAAAATGGCCGTTTAATCTTCGTTGTTGCGAACATCGAGGACTTATAATTATTTGTTGTCCACCCTACTTTATCTGTTGGAGTTATCTTCGTCATCACACATACATACTTATGAAGCCACCGAAGTCGAGGCTCTTACCGAGGCCGTTATTCCCAATGCAACTCCTGTTACAAACGCTATCAAGACCTTGACTGACATATCGCCTATATATGCACAATTTACAATAATCAAGATTGATCTTCCTCCAGGCAGTTGCTATCTTCCTACTATCACATGTTATTACTATGCGACGACCACTGCCCAGCAAACAAGTTATACGGTTCCAGTTACGTATTCACCATATCCCAGCTATACAGGCATAGCTCAAAGCTAGACATACGTAAACAACATCCCAATCTATCTCCCCAACAGAATTGCAAGCGTTGTTACGCCCTCCACGTTAACCACTTCCGCTTCAACATACACTTACAACGGTGACCATATCAGCGCTTGAACCATTATCGAAGCAATTTTGAAGCCTTCAGGCGTCGCTGCAGATTCATCTGCTAGAGCGTTTCTTCCCTCAACGAGCTATATCCTCTAATATACTGCTACACTCCAATCACAATATGTACCACCTACCTCGCAACCTCGACATGTGGACCCATATGGTATACCCCGACCCAGCCAGCAGCGACAACAATAACTCACCAAACTGCGATGGGTACGACCACTGCCGAACCTACGCAATACTCTTCTTCATTATTCTCGTGCCCGTAGGTTGGATCCTCCTTTGGCTTCTCATTGTCCTTTTGAATACTGGATCTCGTTTAGGGGTATCATGTTGGGTAAGAATCGCAAATGTTAGGTTTCGTATGCGTAGTGTTGTATTTCGTTCTTCTTTCTCTGTTGTAAGGGTCCTAGGTAGGACGCGAAGAGTGCAGAGGAGCAAGAGAGACTAGCGGCACAGTGGAAGGAGATGGGGGAGGTTGAGAAATTGACTCTGTGATCGAAGTGTGGAATTAGGTGGAAATATCCGGATATGTTGGTTTATAAAACAGAGAATAATAAGGGGGCTTTTGTCCAGGCCTGTTTGTAGGTGTGGAAGATGGGAATGCTACTGCATAGTGGAGAATGATGGATGGATGATAATGTTACAATGAGGTCGGGTCAGTTTGTGCTTAGATAGGTATACTTATTGTATTGAGTAAAGTCAGGTTACATGATTCGGCTCTAGGTCGAATCAGGAAAGCATAGAGACTCCTTTATAATTATAAGGAACCCAATACTCTCTGCACTTATACCACTTTAGTCGAAAAACAGCACTACGCCATCTAGCCCCCTACTTCCACAATGAGTGACAGCAGACCACGAGATCATACTAATAAGGATGTTCTGAATACATTGTCTAATTTTTCACAGATCGATGGATTGATAAAACGGTTACTTCCAATCCGGCTGCGAGGCCCCCTTCGAAGCGGAGGTATATGCCTTGAAGGGTTATGCTGTACTTATTTCTCTCTGACTGTAACGCTTGGACGATAGCTGATAGGTGAAAAGGTTTATATTGAAATCTGCTCGACCCCGAATTTGGGGAGGTAAGTGAAGAGATGACGACGAAGTTGATAGGAAGGATGAGACAGCTACAGGTCAGATTATCGATAAAATTGGAACTGGATTGATGTCCCTCTTATCTGGGCAGGTACCAAGTGATTAAGGGGTTGCAGTCGTTCAAGTTAACACGATGCGATAAACGGTCGAGCAATCCTCTCGAGGTCGATGTTTACGCTAGGGTTCTGCCTACTAGGTACATATGAGCAGAACCCAGGAGTTAAAAGAGCGGAAGAAAGTAGTTGCGAGTTTGAATTAGGTGTATTACATTGTACCCAAGGAGGAATTTCAATATGTGAGCCGCAGACGATGGGCAAGATACAAAAAGAGTATGACAGTCATTTGATCTTTAGATTGAAGCTTTAGAGAAATCACCAAGTAGAAGTTTATTGTATAAATTATTATTGAATTGATTCGTAAAATAAGATAGCAGCAGCAAGGGGAAATACCAATTGCAGGATACTCACCATATGATACATTAGTCCATCGAGTGACTTCGAAGAACCGGGTAATATTTGTCGTGAACCATTCCACCGAATTAAGGAAAAGAAAGAACTTTTTTTGCAAGATGCCCTCGGGAAGCCCACATGAAGTACAGTCCCCTCTCAAGGTATTCAAGGATACAAGAAAGGATCATACTAACTTCTTTTATGTTCAAAGCCCACAGATCATGATGCCCGACCCAAACGCCCCACTGAATATAGTATCAAAAAGTATCAAGCATCATAACGCGACAGCCACAAGCCTACGACCACGTAAATCAAAGCCCACAAGTTGTAAACTTCTCTTCCAATGAAAGAATCCAAGGAAAGAAGAAGCCATGTCTCAAAGCCCACATTCTCCAAAAAGGAGTAGAAGTCAAGAGCCCACAACCCACAAAGCCAACGACCCACATATCAACACAGAGGTATCCCCAAAGAATACTCAAAGTGCGACAAAGTACGGACAGGCAATGGTTATCTTTAAAGGATACCATCAGCTTACTCGAAAGACATCTTCTTTCCCTTGAAGTCACCAAAGCCACCACGGTTAGTGCTAGCGCCACGTCCACCACCACGGGCACCACCACCACGTCCACCGCCTCTTCCACCACGGTCAAATCCTCCACGTCCACCACCACGTCCGCCACCACGTCCGCCACCACGGCCACCGCCACCACGTCCACCGAAGCCACCACCCTCACTGCGCTCTGGACGAGGAGTAGCATAGTCGAGTCTGACTGGACGACCAGCGATATCGGCACCCATCATAGCATCATAGGCAGCGGTAGCATCTTCGATGGAACCGAAGGTAACATATCCGAATCCCTTAGGATTGCCAGTTTCCCTGAGCAGGATTAGTATTTAACATTAACGTATTGCATGGGTGAACTTACTGGTCAGTAGGGAGTCTGACGTTGACAACAGTGCCGTGAGCACCGAAAGCTTCACCAACAACGTTCTCATCAGCATCGAATGAGAGGTTACCGAGGAAAAGAGTGTCGGAAGGAGGGTTCTTAGCATCACCGAATTGAGCAGCACGGTTGTTGGCACGTTCCTTTGGTGCAGTGTTATCACGGGGAGTGGAGAAGTCAACGTTGGCCTCACGACCATCAATGAGAGCACCCTTCTTAGCAGCGAGAGCGGCAGCAGCATCGGATGACTTGGCGAATTCAACGTAACCGAAGCCCTTGGAGCGTCCAGTGTTTTTATCGCTGATGACACGAGCACCAGTGATCTCACCAAACTCTTCGAACTCACGGTAAAGCCACTCATCATCAATGTTCCAGCTCAAGTTACCGACGAACAAGTTCTTGACACCAGAGTCCTCTCCAGTAGTCTCCTCAGTCTTAGTCTTCTTGGCGGATGCTTCGGGCTCTGCTTCTGCCTTACGCTTCTTAGATGGAGCTTCGGCTTCGGCCTCGGCCTCGCTGGCAGAGTCGCTATCGGAATCGGAGGAGTCGGAGTCGGATCCAGATGCCTTCTTCTCTTCTTCCTCGGAGTCTGAGCTATCGGAGTCATCAGAGTCCTCCTATGCGAGTGTTAGTTGATTTAGACCAATGTAGAATTAATATAATAGTTGATGTTACTTACAGTAGCCTTGGCGACTGCCTTGGCAGCACCATTGACCTTTGCCTTTCCAGCATCGACGACCTTTTGCACCTTCTTGGCAGCAGCAACTACTGGCTTGGCTTCCTCCTCGGATTCGGAGTCGGAGTCGCTAGAGTCGTCACTATCTTCGCTTTCAGAAGCAGCAGCCTTCTTGGCAGGCTTTGCGGCGGGTTTAGAGTCAGTCTCGGATTCAGAAGATTCGGAATCATCGTCGGATTCGGATTCAGATTCAGATGAGGAGGATTCAGAGGATTCTACCTCTTTCTTCTCAGCAGCTTTAGCAGCTTTGCCATTGGCCTTGATAGCCTTAGCTGGTGCTGGCTTCTCCTCTTCAGATTCGGAGTCTGATCCGGAGTCGGAATCGGAGTCGCTATCGGAGGATGGAGTGGCAGCCTTCTTGACTGGCTTTGGAGCTGGCTTAGCCTTGGTGGCAGTAGCCTTTGCGGTCTGTTTAGATTTAGCTTTTGGTGTTTGGGATGGTTTGACAACTGCAGCATTCTTGACAGTTGATAGTGGTTGTTTGACCTCAGTCTTTTTGGTGGAAGCCTTAGCAGCCTTTGGTTCCTTGGTCTTAGCCATTCTGAATAATTTACTTCTTGAAGGAGTGAATTGATGAGGTTATGAAGGATTGGAAGGAATAAAGAATCTTGATCGAATTTGATGAATTGATGCAAGAAAGAGAGTAAGTAAAGTTGAAAAGGGTTGAAGAGGGATGAAGAAGATGGTGTGTAGGAGGGAGAGGATGAAAAGTTTAAGTAGCTTTGAAGAAAAAGCTCTTATCGAGAAGCGACTGAAAAAAAAATTAAAATTTAATCGGCGCTAATTTGATAAAAGATAAAAAAAATGGAATCAAGCAAAGCACGTGCAAGGTTCTTTTACTAGTACCTAGTACTGTCGGGTAGTCTGTGTGTTGATTAAGTAATCACCTCCAGAATCAGTTGCTGGACCCATAATAAACCGTGACTTTCAATCTTGAGCTTAAACAATCAAAATAGCATCAATAGGTATACATGCAAACGTATTTGTGAAGGGAGTCAATGATCTTGAAGCCTTAGAATTCACCATTGAAGACAGATTATTCATCAAATTATACATCGATTGACCTCATCATCCTTTCGTGCATTTCGCCCTTTACAAAATACAATGGCACCAACCCCAGAGTCCGCCGCATTCCTTGCGAAGAAACCTACTGTTCCCCCAACCTTTGACGGTGTCGATTACGATGATACAGCACGATTGAAGCAAGCACAGGATGCGGTTATTAGAGAACAATGGGTCAAGAGCATGATGGCGCGCTTAGTGAGAGAGGAATTGGGGAAGTGTTATTACAAGGAGGGAGTTAATCATTTGGAGAAATGTGGTGTATTAAGAGGTGAGGATTAATATGTATAAGCTGGAGGAAGCTATAGATTCTCGGGGAGAGGATATGGTTCCATCATTTCTGAGAGAACTGTAGCACTTCACTCAGAACTTCATATTGTTGATCTTGGAGCTAATCCTTTCCCTTAGATCGATACTTCGAGTTATTAAAGGAGTCTAAGATTAGAGGTTACCTGTTCGAACAACAAAACTATACCAAGAAGCCCGAATAGTAATGTTATGAGGAATAATTGGGTGAGGAGGCATATGGTGTGGAGGGGTAGGGGGCGAGGAAGGTATCAAGCTAGACGGGGGAGGGAATACGCATGAGCTCAATGCAAGTTGGGGCAGAATATCTGGAATGAAATGCTGAAGATATGCAATGAATCCAGCAAGCTTCATGGTATTTATCCAAAGCTAGAGACCTAGAAAAGGTCGACCAACAGGACTGTAAATATGAAACATTGTACAACCAACAACCAACCAGCCAGTCTTTCTGTCCTAAACTTGTGATCTTACAATGTGCTCAGAAAAACTAATATATAGTTTCAAATTACCTGTATCTCAGCTTACTAGAATAATGAGAGACTAATGTAGAATTGGCGATATCAAGAGAGCCCACGTGCAATTCTCTCACAAAGCAAATACACAAACCATTTACTACTTATCCACCAAGCACCAAAATCCCCCACCAAAGAATTTGATATTAGCAGCACACTAGGCGCATATCGACACCCGTATACATGCCAAAAAAATAAATCTCCATATGCATCAAGCCTCACAATAGCCCACCAAATCACCTCTCCCACAATCCACGACTCTCAAGATGATTTGTTCCCGCTGTCTAAAACGGAGTACCTTCTCTCGACTCCAATCCCAATCCCGTGCCTTCACCAGCACACCCCTCCTCTCCTCCACCCCTCCAACTTCCACACCCAGCTCTCCTCGAACTGCCGGTCCACCAACAGCAACATCCACCGGCGTCGCTCAACCTTTCTCTACACCTCTTTCCCCTTCCCCAGCTGCCCTAGGAATATCCTCACAACCCGCGAAAAAGACAGCTTCGCTACCTACGTCGAGTGTGCCCGCAGGAACTATATTAAGAGGGTTAAACTTTCTAAAAGGAAGAGATGATCCCGTGGCATTGAAAGAGGAGGAATATCCAGAATGGCTATGGCACTGCCTAGACGTAAAGAAGACTGTTGACGGAGCTGAAGCAACTGGCGGCGATGAATTTTGTACGTGCTACATATCCATATCCATATCCTCTTTGCACACACCCAAGATCCAATGCGCCATCAACCAATTGATGCGCGACGGATGTCTCTACTCATCTTTCCATATCTCAAGCATCTTCTAGAATATTTACTAACATACTATGTGTAGCCAAATCCAAAAAGCTCCGTCGACAAGCAGCCAAAGCCCGTCGTAAGGCGGAAGAACGCGCACTTTTGTCCGGAGACACAAGTATGCTAGAAGTAAAAGTACCGCTTCAACAACAATCGATTGATTTACCGACGGAAGGAAAGGAGGCTCTTGAACAACGTGCAGATTTGAGGAAAGCAATGAGAAAAGAGAGGAGGGCGAAGATTAAGGAGGGTAATTACTTGAAGGGAATGTAAAGTGTATGGATCGGAACTTCACTTTGGGGGGTGGGATTGTGGATTGGGCTCAATTAGAGATTTTGCACAAGTTTATGAGGGCTATGGTGTTGGTGTCTGCTGTGAGAGCTCTTGATATGGGATGCTGTGCATAGAGCTAAGCGGGACAAGGTTCGACACTAGGATAGACACCTACAAGGGAGGTAGCTGGAGTCACGAAGACAAACCTTCAAGAAAGAGGGAAACTTGTATCACATTTGTGTATATGCACATTGTAAGGATACTAGAGACAAAATTTGTACTATATGATTCGCTCAAAACACCCATCATGTTGTCGACGTGTATGGGTATTATAGAGCAACGTAGACAGCTACATGGTAGCCCATGGAATTTTCCCAGCCTTAGAATGCATCAATGAAATACCACGCAACTCCGACCTCAGACACTAACCATGAGTTGTCATGCTAGCCCATTCATTTCCGGTGTCCCCATTCCAACGCCTCATGTCCAAGCCTAGTAAATACCGCCAGCCAGTGTTAAATATTGTTTTGGAGTCGGCACAAACCCTTTCAAAACTCCTAAATTTACAAATTCACAAGTTCCTGTTCTCCCGATTGTGTCTAATCATCCTCTGCCTCCCCAATAGATGATTTCTTGATTTCCAACTCGGCTTTGAGCTTCCTCGACTTATCTTCGATTCTCCTGCGCAAAATTGGGTTGTTCTGAGCTGCCAATTGTGCCTGCAGGCCTTCAATTTGCTTCTCCAAATCCACAATATCTTCTTTTGCTTCTTGGAGTTGTGCCAATCTCGCCTTTTCATCTTCATCGACTTCATCTGCCTCGCTTCCATCGTCCCCACTCTCCCCATCTTCGATTGATTCATCACCGCTGTCATCTTCTTCATTGGCGGCTGGGGTATCGCCTTGAATCACAGAAGGAGTGGCTGCCATGCCTGACATGGACATTGGAGTAGCAGCAATATCTTCAAAGCCTGCTCCAGCTTCCAATTCGGCCTCCATTTCTGCTGCCAAATCAGCTTCTAGATCCCCACCCATTTCATCACCAGATGCATGGGCATCGACATTCATCTGAGAGAAGTAGCCACCATCATCGGCTTCGCCTTCGGCATCTTCATCCTCAGAGTATTGATCTCCATCCTCACCATAACTTCCTGGGCTAAATACTTGGCTACTTTGTTCCCTTTCTGGTGAAATAACTTTGTATTCTGACTGTAACGCTTTTCGGTCATCTTCGAGAAGCTTTTCTACAGCTTCTTCTACAGCTTCAATCGCAGTTCTGCTAATACGTTTTCTGAAACGTCGCTTTCGTGCTAAGTGCATTGGAGCAGTAAGACCATGTGGATATTGAAAAGTTTGAGGGTCAATGATTCCAGGTAGGGGAATAGTCTTTGCCTCTTCTTCCTTTTCAACTCTTTGGTAAATCCAAAGCATTTGACAAATATCTGCACTTTTGTACCATCCTCTTTTGTCCCAGCTCTTCATCCCTTCAATGATGCAAGGCAAGTCGACAAGTGTAGCAGCATATACGTTTCCGCGAATCATAACAGCAGCTCTTCTACCTTCAGCATGGAAGAACTTCATTTGCACATCCGCGCCCCCAGCTTTTGGATTGACTCCCATCTTTTTCTCGCTGATACAGTTTCGTAGATAGTCGCAATCTTCGCCGGGTATCATTCGAAAAATGAATGATTCTTCAATGGAAGGATCTTTCTCCGTATCACTGGCTTCTGAATCATAGCCTTCTCCAAGCGGTCGTTTGGGTGGTTTACCCTTGATCTTAGCCTTTAGTGCAACAGGCGTCTTTGGAAGTCCAGAAAGGCTACCCAGGGAAGGTGGTTTAGCGGCGGTCTTGAGACTAATTTTGACTTTTTTCTTCGCAGGCTCATCATGTAAGTTGGGTTTTCGCGGGATTACAGATATAGTCTCCTCCCCGCTGTCATCCTCTTCTTTGACTCTCTTGCGCGACTCCGTGAGCTTCTTTGTTGGTTTAGGTGCTCGTCCAGCTTTGGTAGGTTTTGGTTGAGGTGGGCCAGATGGAATAGGTGGTGAAGTCGCAGGTTTGCTGCTCAATTTTATTTTTGGTTTAGATCCGCCAGGAGTGAGGACTGTTGGTGTGCTGGGAGTAGGCGTAGATGGTCCAGGTGATGAATTCATTCCTCCATTTGTCTTAAGGCTCAACTTCAATTTGAAAGGGCCGCTCATTTTTGCGGTTTGATCTTGTTTATTGTGCGCTTTGTAGTAAAGAAACTATTAGAGTCGCAATAATGGTAAGAGTATAGTTTTGCAAAATCACAAAACGAGATATCATGGGTTTGATGGAAGTCAAGAAGATATTGAATATAAGATAATAATAAGTACCTGCCTACTGGAAGCTCCAGATTAAGAAATGTACGGTAACCTTAGCGCACAATCATGCAGTCGCGTTTTGTATTTTATCACTTTGCGCCAAGTTAATGATATTCACCTTATTGCACTTTTATCAGTTGCGGCGATTCGTAACTTGGTTAAAATCTAAACCTTTTATGATATACGACTATACGACCATGGTATTGTCTATTCTCTTGGCACCTTAAATTCGACTTCTTCGTCATATAGATCGAAAACCTAACATGGCAACACCTCAAGCTCTCCATCATGCCCTTCTCCGACCCTCTATTCTACATATACTCCGTGCAGCTGGTTATCACTCGACTCGCCCTTCAGTTCTTGATACTGTGACCGACTTGGCTGCTAGATACATGTATATACTTGCACAGGCAACTGCAGCGCATGCCGACTTAAATCATGCCGATCTCGACATAACAATTCAAGATGTAAGGATGGCTATGCAAGATTGTGGAGCGCTGATGCCAGAGAAGGCAATAGAAGAACAGGAGTTCTATGGCGAAGAGGATATGAGGGGTGTAGAAGGATTTTTGGCGTGGGCGAAGGGGGAGGGAAATAAAGAGATTAGGAGGATCGCTCTGGCAGATGGGGGAGAGGACTATCTAACTGGTAACTACTACCTCTTTTCTTCTTTATTTCCATATGAATATGAGAGCTAACTGAAGGTAGCTCTCAAAAAGAAACACAATACCACCGATGAAGATTCGCGATATCATGGGACAATGTTAGGGAGACCTTCTGAGCCTCGAATAGTGAAGGTTGAGGGAGGGGAGATTACAAGTGTGAAGGAGTGGGCAGATCGATTGAAACCAGCACCAAAAGTGATTGAGGAAACACCTTCTACAAGGGAAGCATCTTCGGCTTTGAGTTCAGTGGGCGATCAAGTTATGGAAAATATGGAGTTCTGATGCCACAGGGAATGGCCATTTTGATTTTCGGGCATGGCGACGGAGTTTGGATGATTGAACAGCTATAATACATGGCCATATAGATTGATGGAAGCAACACACGCATAATGATATAAGGGTCTGAAATGGGGACCTCATTTCCACCAAACTACAACCTCAAACAGATGCCAACCCTTCGTTCGCAAGCCTTCCACCTGCCCCCCCATCTACATCTATGCCTTGCTCTCGTTGACTCTTGATCTTCTCTCTGGCCTCTTTTTGGTCTGCCTTTTTTCTATCCAAATCGCTTGTATAACTTCCCTCCTCTCCCCATCCAGCATTCTTCTTGTCGAACTGAGCACCAATCACTTCTCCTTCGCCGGATGCTCTCATTTGTTCTCCGTCTAAATCTTCTTGCTGGGGGCCGACCTTAGAACTTGGTAATCTGGCATTACTATCGTCTGCTTTGTCTTTTGGATGCTCCCCATGGCCCATTGCTGTAGCTGATCCTACTGACATCCCAGGAGTTGCTGTTGAGGCTGGTGCACCTGAGTTGGGACCAAAAGTTGTACCAACGGGGACGGAATTGAGGGAGGATTGATTCTGAGATGCAGATGAGGCAGACATGACGATTAAATTGAGTGAATGAAATCTGGAGGAAGAGACAAAAGGTTCGTATTGATATGTGAGAAGTAGATGCCTATCAATTATTCGATGACGTTGTTTCTTGTAAAGGATTCGTTAAGAAATCAATCAATTAATCAATGGATGGATGGATGAACTGATGAAATGATGAATACTTGGCCAGTTTTACCCAAAGTAATAAGTACCTAAAGTTGCCTACTTCAATACAACACACTCACCTACGTAGTTCAGCAGCTTTTCTACTCACAAAAGATGACGTAGTTGAATAGATCTTAGATACCTACTAGGTAGATAGATACAAATGATTTGGTGGGACAAAGTGATTGATTAGTACGGTGGCCTCAAAACGCCTTTAATGCAGCTAATATCATTCCAAGAGATCCTTTGAGTTTCATCACATTCCAACCATAGTCTTACCTTCCTTGCACCTCCAATTTATATCCTCACTCTTGGCACACACGCACAGTAACACACAGACTCTCTCTCTCTCTCACTCTCTCACTCACTCACTCACTCACTCACTCACTCACTCACTCCCTCCCTCCCCCCTTCTTCTCTTCCTCGAGAAGCTTTTAAATAAAACTATTGAAACTCTCATCTTACAAATTTACTCTAAGCTATACGATACCCATTCTAAGTTTTGAAAAGCAAGCCCACTTGTGATGATAGTAATCTTTACGCATCAGGGACATCGTTTTGGTTCGAATTAAAGACATCTAATCATGCCTTTTCCCTTTGAGCTTCCTACAACATCGTCATTTTTATTCTCAACATACTTTACTAGCGATTCACACCCTTCACTACCTCTAGCTGCAAGTACTTATAGGGGGGTTCTTCGTGATGTGTTGAAGAAACAAAAACGTCTCTCCCCTTCACAACAAGCCTCAAGCCTTTCATCTATTCTTCAAGCACTCAACAACTACATTCCATATCTCTTAGCCCTCGACTCTGGCATATCTTCCCAGTCTCATCCAGGGGCAGAACATATCGATATCATCCTTACCTCAACACCAACCCTGGAATGGCGTCCAACCCTTTCAGCTCCCCTCATACCTGGAAGAGAGATTCCAAGATTAAAGATTCAAAGTCTGGAATATGAGATCTATTTTGTTCTTTCAACACTAGCCTACACTCACGTTCTCCTCTCCCGATCTTCATTACATCCCCTCTATTCGTCAGCCTCGGCTTCACCATCACCTGATCAAAGAACTTCCTGTATCAAAATTGCTACAGAACAATTGTTATTAGCTAGTTCGATTCACAACTATCTTTTTACTCGCTCGACAGCTCTGACTTCTCCACCTCCATGTCCCGATATATCAAATCCAGTTTTCCGTGCCCTAAGCAGTCTTGCATTGGCCGAGAGCACATTACTTGCGGTTCTAAAGGATGATCCATACCCGGCAGCAGTACAACAAGATCGCAATAAAAATGACAAAGAATGGATGATTAAAGCTCCTGATATGCCCAAAGTTCGCGCTCATCTCTTTGCGAGGTTGTGCCTTGCTGCCGCCGAACATGCGGGTAATGCCGTGGCAATACTAGGTGGAATGGGCAATGGAGGAAAGGGAAAGGTGGAACCTGAATTATTGAAATACGTGGAGGACCTGCGGAGGGTGGGAAGGGGAAAGGCTTGTAGATTCTTCGGTGTAGATGCGGAACTAGGTGGAAAGACAGGTGATGGCATTGGATGGTTAAGGGCTGGATTGAGTGAATTGGGAATGTCTGTGGGGGATGATGGAAAGAAACCCTCTGGAATGGGATTCGGGAGATTAAAAAAAGAATGGACAGAGAAGAGAGAGGACCGTAGAGTTGAGAACGGAAAGGATTGGGGAAGTGATGCAGGGAAAGCGGAGGAGGGTAGGATTCTAGAAATGTTGGAGAAGAAATGGGTGAAGGTGAACGATACGGTATGCCATGAGATCATTATTCTCTTCGTTTTCGGGTATTAACAATGGATACAGATCGGTACGCAACTCATACCTTCTATAGGCACACTCATTTCAAGTCTCCCATCCGGACGGGAAATGCATACAGTGAAAACTTACAATCCTCCATCCCTAGAAGTACAGGTCCTTGAAAGTATGAGAGCACCACCAGACCGAGCAGATACATACGAAGAGGATGATAGTTCGAACGATGATGAAAATGGGGCACCAGTCGGTGCATTTCCGGGTACAAAAGGAGATTATGCTGGGAGTGCAAATTATTTCTAAACTGAACGTCGTCAGGATCTCAATTCCGAGAAATCCAGATATGTTTTAGATGAGGATGGCCAATTATACGCAGTGAGAGTGTTACACAGGCTCCACCTGATCCATCAATTCCCAGTTAATCCACACCAACACACCGCCAGTTCACTACCCCAGCATTACAAGTTCATCCCATCACTCCGTGCAACAATAAGATGTGCAACAGATCAACTCTATTCTCATTTGTATCCTCCTAGTGGTGAGATGATTTGATCATGGGTGCACTACCGTCTTACATATTTACGCCACGTATTCATTTGCACGTGATATTGTGATGAGGTTTATCGATGGAAGTGGTGTGGCTTGCATTGGATGGTAAGTCACTCTGCTTAAGTTTTTGTTGGTTGTGGGTCTGGTGGGAAGCATTGTTTCACTGCTCCCGTGTCAGGCGATGTGGATGTGAGATTTAGAACTGACATCGGTGCTGTGGATCCAGCCGAATATCATATTCAACATGTTTTCATACACACTTATCTCTTCCTCGTTACTCGCAAGTGTCGTTCGTTCATATTGTGTTCAATTACATATATATCACCAATTTCAACACCCCAACCTCTAATCTGCGTATCAGCAGCTGCATTTCTTCAATACCTGGCATGTTTGGTACTGTTGAGTACAAAACGTCCTGTGGCCATTATTGGCAAAAATGCTGTGGGAATTCGATATCTTGAACTAATAGTACTCATAGAAGCAATATCTTCTTCTTGACTCTTCTGGTCATCATGCCAGGGCAATTACACTTTTGAGGCCCTCCGAATTCATTCATCCTTAGTGGGTTGTACCTTTGCTGCTCCTGCTCTCATTGTCTGTTACCCGAAAAATTCTGTCGCTGACGGTCTAGTCTGCCATCTGCCAGTGCTTGTCTGTTACCAAAGCTCTAATTAAGGAGGCACAGACACGGATGGATCTTCGCGAACGTTTTTGGGGTTGACGTTAAGGGGAGATGGCGGACAAGGTAAGGCGGTTGAGCATGGGGTATTTGGGTGGATATTGAGGGGTGGAACACGTGTTTATCAAGTGAGTGATGAAAACATTCATGAAAACAATACCCTTTCCTTTTTCGTAAATGATCTCGTTATAGTTTTGTAGCCTTGTCTCTTCATTTTTCTCTTTTGCTGTGAGGTCAAATGTGGAGCGTTCTTGCATAGAGAGCAGGAAAATATTGCTATTGTATTCTGGCGGTGCAAGTTCATCTTGTATGGCATTCGAATCCCAGAATTCTTGGGTATTGTATTCAAATGAGAGATGAAATATCATCGAGCTTTGCTAGGAGATGTTCACGCTGCTGGATTTTGGTGAATCACCACAAGCACCATTTTTGACAAAAGTTTTTTCAGATTTGGCTGCTTTCTTTGCTTTGTGAGCGTAATTAATTTCGGGTGCCAGACGAATACCGGCTGCAATACCCTTTACTGCTCATTTTATGACTAAAGACATTGCCATTTTTGATGAAGAAAGATTGGAAAAATAAGAAATAAAAGGATGGGTAGGGGCGGAAGGTGCAATCAACGCGAGAAATAAAGGATGTGTACATCAAGAGAAGAATGCGCAACGCGAAAGAGAAGTTCAGCTACCTCTATAGATGCTCAACCTAAATCTCAAGTGCTCCGCCTACGGACCAATGAATATAGCTTCATCTTGAATATCTGGACTTGCTAAGTCTTAACTGAAGCACAATAAACCAACTACCCGATACTTTCTCCGTACACGTCGAGATTTCCTCAAACCTTGCAATGTTGGGAATTTTGAGAATGAGATCCAGACTAAGCCTCATAGATCATTAAGGATACCGATGTCCGATGGGTTGGCTTCTCCTGTATTTGCACTTTGCCTTTCCTCGAAGGAAGGCGAAATAGTCGTGTGAATAGCATTAGCAACCATTTGGTTGATCAAAAATATACCAGTACTTGTATGAACACTTTTGAGTCGGTAAACTTAATTCTGTCAGCTTTCTCATGCTCATCTGTGTAAGATCCTTCGGGTATGTTACACGTAATCATATGATAGCAATGTCCCTGGGACCTCAACTTACACTCTCCATAAGATAAGTCATGCGAGGCTCAACCAAGACTATTCATGTTTTGACTATCCTTCTTATTTGTGGTACAGATTACGACATGAATTTACTTAGCCCCCAATTTTTATCACTCTTCGTCACCTGCCCAATTGTTTGCGTGATGGATTATCAATATTAATGCGGCTGAGTCTTGCTTTTGTAGAAACCGTGCTATTCATTACAACGCACCAGCAAAATCCTCGGGTACAATTATAGAAATTGTGTCATCTACTACAAGAGAATCGGTTCGGGTAAGCAATGAACTTGCTGCTGGTGTGGTGAGGTTGGTGGGTACATCTCGCGGGGAACAATCACTACTAGTTGCTTGAACTGCACTCATATGCCGTGCGCAAGTTGTTATGCCCATGGAAAGGCGACACCAGGTCATCCATCTTATCCATGTTCTATTTCTGAAAGTGTTCTACCACCACTGCGGCCTAATTCATATGCGGAATCAGGAGAATGGCCCCTGAAAGGAAACTGCAGTCCTATAAAGAGTGTCGAAAAATCCACGAGTGCTCCATTTCACCGTCAGATTAAACAGCAAACACATTCCATTCACGATTTACTTGGAAGAGTTATTGCGGCACTGCGGACAGAAATTCGGTTCTATGCCCGGGAATTTGGCTGACATTCTAGATTCTATGACTGATCTGTTGGACAGCCCAGAGTCCAATTTGATGTACCAACTTAGAAACGAATACCACCTACTCTAAACCATTCATCAAATCCACAAAAACAAGGTACACGGAGAACTCGTTCAGATCATATGACCAGCACAACACCGCTCGATTGCTGATCCGAGATACCTGAGAGGCACGAATATATTGCACATTGTTTGTCGGAAGCCGCATCTCGTATTACTGAATATTAGCAGGAAGCCAGCCCTTGTATATCGGATGCAAACAAGACTCCGCCAGTCGAATCATTATCAACAATCCAGCGCCATATTTCGAAGATGTTTCTTCTCTTGAAGAGCGAGTTCTAGATTTGGAAACTTTAACCTTGGAGAAAATTTAAGGGAATCATGGGCAATCCATATTTTATTTACCAGCATTTGAGCTTGACACGAGTCCGTTTGATCGCCATCGGCCGCTTAGTGATCCTTTGTCATTCAACTTTCATCACCGGCACCAATCTCCATCGCTGCTGGTCAGCATTGAAGAGCTTGTCCGTATTCGAATTAGAGCCAGCCTGAAATTTTATCCGCAATACGTGGTGATATAAAGTTACTATACGATGAAGGGTTTTG
Source organism: Monilinia laxa (assembly GCA_009299455.1). Taxonomy (NCBI): domain Eukaryota; kingdom Fungi; phylum Ascomycota; class Leotiomycetes; order Helotiales; family Sclerotiniaceae; genus Monilinia; species Monilinia laxa. Next base: position 1,233,286 of record VIGI01000013.1, read on the forward strand.
CAGCCACCAGGGATATAACATCAGTGTTGTTGACTTCGATCGTCCGAGTGTTCTCAATGCTGTTAGATCGATCAGAGTGCAAAGTTTCAAAGTGTTGGGTTCACTTCTTTCCGAAGTAGAAGCCTCAGAAATCACCCAATTAAACCCGATCCCAGAGGACATTGCGGAAATTTTATCGCATGTTACTGGAAGTCTGGATCTGAAGATATCTGTCATGAACGACATGCAGAGGCAATGAGATAAGTGCGAGGGCATTTGCCAGCCATTAAGCGCGCTTTTGACCGTACTGCATATTGCCCTGATGTCTTTTATAAGGTCACATATTGACATCTGTGGAGCAGTGCCTACCGGAGTGTCAGGTGGCGAGTTACAGATTGAAGCGCCTGGCGGCAAGATATGCCTGGCCTCTTGACGTTTGAAATGCTTGCATGGTCTTCTAAAGCAACCAGTTTGGGCCATTAACTTTGTACCAACGGACTCTTACCCGTTGGAGGTTGATTACGATGGGTTCTACATATCTATAACTGTAGACGATTTTGCAGAATTATGGGGCCCACTTAGACTTAACTATGCGGATAATTCGGTGGTGGTAACCGTAGCCTCTATCGAAACCCGTGGTGGCACAATTCTAGCTGCCGATCCAATTGAACACAATGTTAAAGCATTAGATGACGAAACCCTTTGCCATTGGTTTGGCTGGTTAGATGTCTCCGAATATCAGAAATACCAGGATAAGGTAACTTCAATAGATACTACCAAACGTCTATTGGTAGGAATGCATGGCTTGTATGGCCATAGCCAAACACATCAAAAGCGCCGCATACGGCCAAAGCTCGAGATATATGTGAAGTGCAGTTGTGTTGATACATACTCCTTACCATATGCAGGCTTTCAGCTTAGTCCAAAAATTCCTCTTGAACGTTGAATGCAAGATCACTTCAAGTCTCGGGTGGGAAACATGCCACACTTACCGTGGGTTTCACGTACAAATTTGATGCAGGCTGGACATTAAAAGACGCCATACTGGAAGTTTGGATCGATGCCTCAAAAGATGATCCCTCCCACGTCCAAAATCCTCATCACATGGACTACCTTGCTGTCTTAGATATCTGTCGTTGCTCTGGACATGCTCGAAGGATTACCTTATGGAAATTACTTCAGAGTTCGAGTGCACGACCCGCCGCCAAACCCTCTGCCAGTTCTTTACACGCAGGTGTGTATCACATCAAAGAAAAAGTTGAAACAGAAGGAAGACACCCAAAAGGAATGGGGAGTGTCGTCGCGTTTGAATGAATCCAATTTGCGCTGGTTTTCATCCAAGTGGAGTGTTTCCAAGTCAATTTCCAAGTCAATTTCCAAGTCAAACTCAACAAATACCAGACTTGGGAACCCCCCGAATATGGTTCAAGCCAATATGGGAGAAAAATTGCTCGAGCGTATACAAGCACGCCGAAAGGCTAGAAAAACGACGTCTGGTGCCGCTAAGATTTCCGATTTTGCTGGTCAATCGGTCCTTATGGAGTCTATCCAGTCTAGCAGACATGTTAAAACTGATAACACACGGGTGTGTGATGATACGCGATCAATATCTTCGAATAATATTCAAAAATTGGGGCGTTGAAGGGAGAAATTTCCAGAGCAAGCAATATGTGATGTCAGTCTTTCGTTCAGAAATAACAAAGGCCAAAAAGTAGGAATGCTATTACTAGAACCTCTACAAGAAACAACAGATTTCATCGATCTGAATTCGCTCACTGATATTAGCGTTCTGCCGGCTAGATGTGAAGCAGTCAGACTTAATCTGCTTGACACGCTCCATGAGAAGGAGGCGGCGTGGGATAAGAGTATCAGCAGCTGGGCACGGAAATCGACTGACTTTATCGCCAGCCTGATCAGCCGCATCACTCCGGATGATGATGCGAGTTCGCCTGATATAGTTGAATACAGACGGCCAGGAAAATTGACAGCATATCAGAAGGTATCGACCACGTATATTCGCTGGAACTATCCAGCTTAAAGTTTGAGCACTGGGCGGAGAACTTTGTACGGGCATTCTCAATAATCTATCACATCACTCTGCGAGGGTTTTATAGTTGGTGATGCGACTGTTGCGGGAAAGACGGCATCTTATTCTTTGCAGAAATTAAAACGGTAAACCGAATGTTCTCGTGAAAGTCAAGGTTCCGAAGTAAATTTAATAAATATGTTTGAATGGCCGACGCAAGCTGCCCTCAAAATAAATTTGAGCAAGTAAACAAAAGATACAACAAATATATTGCACCTCAAAATATTAGATCGAACGACTTCACCAGGTTTAAGAATCACAAGCCATCTCATGATTAGAACCCGAATGGCAGCTTACTATGCGTAAATTGTTGGGGGAATCGATGCAAATTAGGTCCCCTAATTAAAGAGCATCTGTCTCCTCTTTGAAAGCCCTCTTGATGAAATCCACTTACAATGATTGCCATGTTGAAGCCAACAAATTCAAATTGAGAAAGTGCCTGAGAGGTTCTTATATCATGAAGCATAGCTTACAGCAAGCTCTGATATTACACCACAGGGAAGAATATATCATGTCTCCCTTACGCATCAAATGTTTGTGTCCTCAAATTCTCGAAGTCACCGAGCGCGAGCGATCCAAAACTTTTAACGATCAATAACCCAAAGCCAGCAAGGTCCTAACGATGGTGTGAACGGGTGCATACCCCCAATGATCTGCTTGCCCCCCCTGCCTTATAACAAACCCAACCATCCACAAATGCAACACCGCTCCCGGAAATCAAAATCCATCCCAGTGTTCTATAATTCCGATAGTATGAGGCGGCGTGCATTGCAAGGCCCATGAAGATATCTCTTGCTCCGTAGATGGTCATAAAAGCCGCGACGAGAGCCTTATCGAAAGCCGCAGTTGGTAGTGAGAACGGTCGATAGAACGTAAGAGCATGGGAAGGGCGAAGGAGAACATTGATGCCGAAGCCGATAAATATGGTTCCGAAAATATTAGGAAGGAATCTGAGGATTCTTGAGAACGTTATGCTATTAAGATTACTCGATGACTATGGCTATCTGGTCAGCAAGACTAGCTTGGTAAGCATTTAAATGGTTCTTTCACAGACTTCTTTGGGATGGTGGTCAGGTCGAGTAAAGAGGACTGACTGTAATGCCAGTTATCTGCAATGTTAATTACCTTGAGAGTTCGAGAAATGAAGCTTCAAGCATGTCAAACACAATATTGCACGGCTTTGTATCCGGACAAGCGCCAAGATGAAGCATATCCGGCAAAGTATTCTAAGTCTCCATGCCGTATTGCTGGCATAGCGAGTACATGAAGAGCTTCTTGTGATCTGCTACTCAATGAGGATATACTTCTAGGTCGAAAAGAAGCTAGAGAAATTGAACTGGGTACCTAAGGACTAGGTACGTAAGTAACAAATGACCAAGTTATCAGTAACCCCAGTGAGGTTTTCAAGGTTTAGCCGAAGCCAAGAAATGCCAATAATTCAAGCTTAATATGCGGTACAGTAGAATTCAGGTTACATCTAATACCACCAAAATGACTAATTAGAACGTTAACTACGGGGTACAATACTACGTATACAGTACTACAAGATCTTACGTTTGGTTTCCAATATATACGTATGGATCAGTAAGTACATTCATTGTACGTACATCTGCTACCTTCGACCAAATCTCCAGAGACGGAGATCCATGTACGGTATTCCTACGTATACCCATCACGTATAGAAATGAGTGCATTTCATGCTTTGGACCTGGTGGACTGGTGGACCTTGGGTGTAGTTCACCCGAGATATTGCAGCATACACTGCAGCAATCTTTATTATCAACCTTCCATTTCAAGATTGAGACGATGGAGAATTCTCTCGCCACCTCTATTTATTCACAGTCCCGTACCTCGCGCGATTCTGTATCAGGAAGGTTGAGCGTACCAACATGGGTCAAAGTGCCTTTCCATTGATAAGGTGTGGTAGGACATGGGGTAATGCTGCTCCTACTGCCCACTTCTGGTACCTGAGCTTTCATGTTGTGCTGATCTACCTCGATCCTGAGTATTACCCAAAATGGGGCTCGGTAGGCATCTTCCAATGCCAATAAATATGTATATCCTCCCCCGTTCCCATATCGAACTTGGCAGACTTTTCTTGTTCTCAATCAACTGGCAATCATGGTGACTTCAATTGCTACACTCGCCGCATTCCTTGCTGTTGGATTAGTATCAAGCTCTCCTATTAAAGCTCGAACACCATATGCTGTGAAGGAGACTCACCATCCACCTCCTCAGTGGCAGAGAGTGGGACCTGCGCGTGCTGACCATATCATCAACCTTCAAATTGGATTGAAGCAGGGTCAATTCGATGAATTAGAACGACATCTATATGAAGGTATGAAGTTTGTATTCGTGGCTTTTATCGGGCTCAAACTCAATGAGGATTGCAATTGGCTTATGAATTATTCAACTTGCTAATAAATTCAAAGTTTCGGACCCTTCACATCACCGTTACGGTCAACATCTCAGTGCACAAGAAGTAAATGATCTTGTCAGGCCCTCCGATGAGACTCACAACCTCGTCCATGAATGGCTTCAAGACAACAACATCGAAACAGGCTCTCTTGAATACAGTCCCGCCAAAGACTGGATCAAAGTTGCCATTCCCATTGAGAATATCGAAACTCTCCTAGATACTGAGTATTCAACATATCAGCACGAAGATGGAGAATACGTAGTTCGCACTCCACAATGGTCTCTGCCTCTTCATCTCCACGACCATATTGAGACAATTCAACCTACCAATTCTTTCTTCAGACCTCGGGAAATTGCCAAGACTTTGAAGAAAGTCAGCGAAGTCACTGAATACCAAGCCTTAGCACCATCAAACTACCAACCTCCCACTATTGGGCAGGCCGCAGCTGATGTATGCAATGTCTCATCTGTCACGCCACTCTGCCTTCGAACTCTTTATGGTACTGTAGACTATAAGGTCCAAGCTGCTGGCAAAAATAAGATGGCTCTTACAGACTATCTCGGCGAGTCCAACAATCGATCCGACACAAAGCTTTTCCTTGAACAGTATAGACCCGAAGCAGCTTCGGCAGCATATACTTTTGATGTTCAGATCATCGATGGTGGAAATAACGAGCAAACGCAAGAAAATGCTACACAACTTGCAGCTGGTAAAGATTTTGAAGGAAATTTGGATTCAGAAACTATGCTCGGAATTGGTTATCCGACTCCGTTGGTCGCGTATACGACTGGTGGCTCCCCTCCTTTTCTTCCCGACGTTCAAACGCCTACTGATACCAACGAGCCATACCTTACATGGTTGCAATACGTGCTCAGTCAAAAAGATCTTCCAGGAGTAGTAAGCAACTCATATCAAGATACTGAACAAACAGTCCCATACTCCTACGCCGTTTCTGTTTGCAGAGGCTTTGCACAGTTAGGCGCAAGAGGTGTTTCTGTTCTTTTTGGATCCGGAGACAATGGTGTTGGAGCGAATGGTACATGTGTCTCGAACGTCGACAACAGCACCACTTTCCTTGCCATGTTTCCTTCTACATGTCCTTATGTCACATCAGTTGGCGCAACCAAATTCATCAACCCCGAGGTAGTTGCTAGTGATAGCAGAAATGGTTTTGTTTCTGGTGGTGGCTTTTCTCGTTACTTCCCTCGTCCTTCTTGGCAAGATGCTGCTCTAAAACCATACCTTGCATCCTTGCCCAAGAACATCACCAGCTTTTTCAATGCAACGGGTCGCGGATTTCCTGATATTGCAGCCCAAGGATATGCTTACATCACTGTCTGGAATGGCACTACTGTTCATCTAGATGGTACTTCGGCTGCCACCCCCACAGCTTCTGCAATTCTCGCTTTAATTAACGATGCATTAATCGCGGCAGGAAAACCAAGACTGGGATGGCTGAATCCATGGTTATACAGTAAGGGGCATGAAGCTTTCACCGATGTTACCATTGGAAGTGCAAGTGGTTGCGGAACCACTGGATTTCCAGCAGCCACTGGTTGGGACGCGGCTACTGGCTTTGGAACTCCTGTAAGTTTATATCATACTTATTTTCTCCAGTCTTTGAATGGATGAATGGACAGACCTGCTGACACAAGATTAGTATTTCCCAAAGATTAAGGATCTAGTTTTGGGATCGAGCGGTTATGGACATAACTGACGCCGAAGTATACTAACTCCATGTTATAGAAGTTTGAGTGGGATCACTTGGATGGTGATGATATATGCTGGCATTTGATAGCCTCAATAATGACAAGAATACTTTCAAGTTCTTACTAAAGCATGCATATCTAATATACTTTAAGTAGCCGGTAATCTAAAAAGCCACCTGCAATATGGAAATACCGCTGTCTAGATTGATATTTATGAGTCTCGGAGCTTTACTTGAATTACCCCTGGCATTGGGCCGGACAATCGACTTGGCTGGACTTGACTTGAAAGCGGTGCTTGTAAAAACCGAATAGCCGTTGCCGATTCGTGAAACTTTAAATTCAACTACCGATATTCCGCTGCCGTCCTACAAGTTCTGACAATTAGAATAGTTAATTTGCTGGTTTGTCATCACTTCTGTGACGAGATCAAAGGGTCTGGGTTGGTAGACTTACGATTATATTAGATGATACGTATTAATTAGCTCTCCACTCTCCAAGAATATATGGAGTACGTTTTGCAGCATTTTCTAACTTATATTTGACCGAGATCCAATAGCTTGAATCTTGACTAGTTTTAAAAGTTAATCCTTCGAATTCAACTTATTATTCCTAGATCTCAATAACTGGTGGCTTGCCCTCTTTCATGACCATGGGTCTTGATCTGACTTTCCGAGGGATACTCCTCTTGACCCTCCAGTCGATTGCTACCATATTTTTCGTGGTACGGTTGTTATTTCCCTGCTTCAGACCCATGCTGATGATACAATTCAGGGAGTTCTCTATGTTCTCGGTACTGTGATATAATTACAATGTCTACTTCAACCCACTCTCCAAATTTCCGGGACCCAGACTATTCGCAGCAAGTGGCCTATTCAGTGTTCGAGAAGCCCTATGTGGTGACCTTCCATAAAAAATCTCCGCTTTCCATGAAGCTTATGGTGAAGTTGTGAGAACGGCTCCTGACGAAGTTTCCTTTACAAGTCCTCAAGCTTATCAGGATATCTATGCGAAGAAAAATGGTAAACCTAGTTTCCCAAAAGATGCAATTCAATACAGCACGCCAGTGAATGGCGTGTCGAGTATTCTAGGCGTGATTAATGATTAGGATCATAGTTGTTGTCGACGATTGCTTGCACATGCTTTCTTGGAGAAAGCATTGAGGGAACAAGAACCTCTCATAAAGCACTCTGCTGATCTTCTCATCACGCGTTTACATGAAAATTCGGCCAAAGGTCCTCAGAATATGGTTGATTGGTATAACTTTACAACGTTTGATGTTATTGGAGACCTGACCTTTGGAGACTCTTTCGGATGCCTTGATAGCAGTGATTATCATTCTTGGGTGTCATTCTTTTTAGATCTTTCAAAGCTGCTTCATTCATCGCTGCTGCCAAACGATTTGGTCCGATTGTTAAGGTGGCTTTAGATGAGCTGATACCGAAGAAATTGCTTGAGGAACGTAAGAATCATCAGGCACTTACGGATGAAAAGGTACAGGCTAGATTGGAGCGAAAGACTGATCGAAAAGACTTCATAACATATATTCTTCGACATAACGATACGGAGACGGGAATGTCGGTTTCGGGAATCAAATCAACATCAGGTGTGCTTTTACTTGCGGGCAGTGAAACCACTGCTACACTATTAAGTGCCATGACTTACTACTTGCTCGCGCCGGGAAATGAACACATTCTTAGGGAATTGGTAAAGGAAATCAGAACAGCGTTTACTTCGGAAGATGAGATCGATATAATCAGTGTCAATAAACTGAAATACCAATTGGCTGTGTTGGATGAGGCCATGCGGATTCACCCACCAGCGCCATTTGGAGGTCTCAGAGTGGTTGCTGGAGAAGGGCAATGGGTGAGCGGATACTGGGTACCTGGTGGTGCAAGTTTTGTTCATTGCTTTTTTCGTGACTTGTCCATTTTTGCGAGAATGTTAATCGGATTTGTAGACACAAATATCTTGTGTGATGTACGGCGCGCACCATCAGCCTCGAAACTTCAAGAATCCGGAAAAGCTTGCACCGGAAAGATGGTTGGGTGATCCTGAGTATGCCGGAGATGAGAAAGGTGCATTTCAACTATTTAGCTTGGGGCCTAGAAATTGTATTGGTAGAAAGTATGTCTCTCCGTGCGACTCTTAATTTTTCCAAATCCCATTACTGATCTTCTTTTAGCCTCGCATATGCTGAGATGCGGTTGATTCTTGCCCGTATAATCTGGAACTTTGATCTTGAGATGGTAGATGAAAGTAAAAATTGGGCTAAGAATATGAAAGTATTTCTCCTGTGGGAAAAACTGCCACTTTATGTCAATCTCAAGCCAGTTGCACGGACTTGAAGAGTGATAAACATGGAGATTTTGATCGCTTGTCGAGTTATGGAATCTCTGGATCTTTTCCGAGCATTAAGAGATAAGAAATACAATTTTTACAAAATTCAAGACTTCGTATACCCACAAAGAGTCTTGTCCATTCCAGAATCCTGAGTGACCAAATTCTCCCATTCATCATCCCAATGTATCAAGCCCTTCCAGTCCTCATCCCTCAAATCCTCGAACTTTTTCGTTCTCACGGCATCAACACCAACCTCTACCCCCGGCACAAAAGTCACCGGCCTCTCCTTACTCCACGGAAACCCGAACACTCCATTCATGACTGGCGTATCAACCGTAACCTGCACATCCACACTAAATGTCCCTTCTCTATGAACAATCACGCCCAGATTTAGCCGATCCGGAATCCCCTGCTTCGTCCTCTTATTCTCCTTCACATCCCAATAAGCAACATCCCACCCGGAATTCCGCCTGCTGGACCAAAAATTCCCAATGAGGCTATAGCGATGCGTCATATCAAATGTTGTTTCATGCTCATAGGTAGCGGATGGTCCCATGGTTAATGTACCAATGGGTACCTGAAGAGAAATCTCTCCTCCTATCTTTTGCTTTCTTCCCTCCACAGTAGGCAGACCATAAATTTTCCTCGGCGCTAGTTCGCAACAGATGGGCTCCAATTACTTACCCCGCTACTTCCACCCTCTAGCCGAGAAATAGATCTCGAGGAGTAGTGTTTAGAGAAATTGATCTTGATATTTGCATTCTTGAATCGAAATCCATGGTTCCCGGATCTAAATACAAAGGTGAAGAGTATCAGAGTTGCGGGTTGGGAATGGAACGTTCCATGGCATGCGGTCGAGACTGATCCCCGTACACCGGCATCTGAAAGCCATTCGATATCCTTGTGGGTCACGGTTGCAGTAGGAGCTCCAAACCGGAAGGAATAAGGGACGTGGCTTCTGGTGTCGCGGTTGCTGATGGGTATGATTTTGCATTCATCTTTTGCGGGTGAAGGCTCGTTTGACAATGATGGTATCTCGAATGGTACTTCTAAAGGTTCGTAATTTGCTATGATGATGTTTGGAGTGGGGTTTAATGGATGGCTATCTTCCATGTTTTTGAGGATGTGATGTATCAGGGCGGAGAACTTGAAATTTTATATATACAGCGATGGTCTATTGCTTTTGAGGGGAGGTGGTATCTTGAATCAAAACACGCAGCTTAATATATATAGTAGGATTACCTGCCGCATTCAAATATCAACGTGGGATGTCGACATCATCGCTTTATTGGATCCAGAGGGAACAGATTATGGATGGACAGGGTTGTGGCTATCAGACATAATGGTTCTAGTTCTACTCGAGTAGGCTAATGCACGATCTAAGATCGACGCAGGAATAGAGCCTACTACACTACTGTGCACGTGATTGTATTGTTAAGATTCCTGGGGGCTTGCTATACTTATGTCGGACTTTCTCAGTAAGAATATTATATATACACAGGAAAACTCCTCGAAAGAACGATTAAAAACAATGATTGACGATAGCAAGCAAGAAACCTCAGCCTAAACTCATTCACGGTTCGTACATCTGTTGCTGCTAGAATTTAAGCCATCGTGGATCGATCAATGCATCGATATCATTTTCCAAGCTAAGCCTTGATTTCAGCCATCGACTTGCGCGATGGTGATAGCACTTTTTCGTTGTTTTTCGGTGGTGCATAGAAGTAGAGACAGTCGTGGTCCTTCCCCGTTACTTTCTCAGCCCATTTCACCTCCGGGTCACCCTCATTTGGTGTCACAAATGCTACTCTTCCATCTTGGATCCGGCATTGATAAAACCATTTGCTTTGCCAGCTTTGCCATTCTATAAAACCATTCGATAAACTGCGGCACTTAAGGCCAAACTTCCCCACCAAAACCTAAAGATGTATTTAGTTCTCCAACGAAAAGAGTCATTGCGGTCTTTCTAAATAACTCACACTGTTCACCATCATGATTGTATTTGGGTCTGTTGTTTGACTTAAAGCAAAAGTTAGCCACTCAAGATTGCAACGCCAGTTGCTACATGGCGACTTCAAAGCTCTCTGAACGTGCTCTTCAAATTTGTAATCCATGGAAGGACTCCAATAAGTCATCTTGTGTCCACAATGTAAGTGGTTTTGAAACTTTTTAGCTTCTAAACCATCGACATACTCCCTCTTGGGATGGACTTGACCATGTGGTGGTCCCATCCATGCATCCCATTCGACATAGAAGAGCCTGTAGACGCGCTGAGCAGGGCTCATCGAGGGGACTGGTATTTCAGCCAAGTCGATTGGCGTATCTCGTGGCAGGAAGCTTAGGATAGTTGTCGGTGTCTCCAGCATAACTCGCAGCAAGGAAACCGATATAGATCCTTTGGGGTTCACATCCTTCGGATAATCTAGGTAATATGCGATGTCACGTTCCGCTACAAGCCCGAGGGGGCGTTCACAGTCACACTTAGCCATGGCGGCTTTTTCGGCCTTCACTGACTTGATTCTTAGTGTCGCTGATTCTGGATAGTCAAAATTTGCGATCATGCAAGCCTCTACAACCATTTCGGGCAACTCAACTGGGAAACCAAGGACGAGAGTCTCCCAAATTTCATGTGAGCTGAATGTGGGATTCTTTTCAAGTACGGCTTTGACGGAGTCAATGAGATATGGGTTGTTGAAAGACTTCACCAAGTCTTCCTCACTCGATGTGGTTTGCTGGGACTGTGATTGTTTGTCCTGGTTCTTCTTGGCATTTGAAGACTTCTCCGGTCTTCTTTTGAGGCTTAACATCAAAGCGTCCTCCATGCTTCTCTTGGAGATGAATCTTCGGTTTTCAGGAGCAAAGAGATAGTAAATTGTGATGTTTTTTTGGTTCGAGTATACGATGTTTTGAATGTAAAGATGATGAGCAAGGAGGGAGAGTTATCTTGTAAGATTTCTGAAACATGGTAGCTATTGCTACATTACATGACTGCGTATCTAAAGAAGGAGCGATGGTACTGAATCACTCCAAGGCCCGGAGCTAACTTTCAATGTTTTGAAGAGGTTTGGTGACTATGGGTCCGCTTGGATGAGATTTGTCTTGTAATTGTTCATGTTTGCCCAGTGGGCCTTTAGGATATCAGTAGGTAGATGGAAAATAGGATAGCCTTTCGAATTCTTGGAGATATTGGGATTTGGGAAGTTTCCGAGAAAGGTAGGATCATCTCGGTAACAACAAAGCAAAGATATAGTAGCTGTCCTTTAAACTCAATTAGTATTGTTATATCATTACTTGAAAGGCTTGACTGACCCATGGCCATCAGATAAGGTTACATGACACTTGTGATGCGTTTTCAAAAGGTTGCTGATACTGCGAAAAGGGCAATACACAAACATTAAACTGGCATTAATGAATGAAGGTAGAGGTTTCCATGACGATATGAATATACATATATTTATGTGTACTTATTTGTATATGCTGCGATTGTTGACATGGATGTGTAGAATCGGACTGACTGACTTGATTACTAAAACAATCTTTTGAAGCAAGTTTTGATTACAATAATGGTGAATCGTGTATGAAGGGTATGAAGGGTATGAAGGACATGAAGATGACTATTGTACCATAGGGGAAACCAGACCTTGCTGTCGTTAGATCCTACCTAAAATTTAAGTATAGATACAAAGGAGGTAGATAGATACCTAGTCACCATACATACTAAGGTTAACCTTATTTACCCCTTCATTTCCAAAGCAAAACCCTACAAACTAGTAAAACGTCTTCATGGCAACAACGTCAAGCTTAGATTACATGAAAAAGTATATCTTCTCTATTACTTTTGGTCTCTCTTTTACATTGATATGATATATAAAATATAAAACATATCTATATATACAATGGCTTGAGAACTCGGTAGAATTGGTAAGAGATTCTTTTCTTTCTCACCACAAGCCGTCTCGCCACAAATCAGACCACTTGCTGTAAGCAACAGGTGAATCGATTAGAATGAAGCCTTCGTAGGTAGGAGTCATGTTTCTGCGCTCGGCATATATTACAATGGTAACAACGCTGCTCTCACTCCTTCCCCAAACAATACTAAACACTAAGCCATATTTGAACTTGCTTGTCATTTCAGACAAAGATCTAAAGCCTCAGCGACAGCGACAGCGACAGTTACAACTAGAACTACGACTGCAACTCCAACTACAACTAATTATAGTTATCCATCTACAGCTACCTACCTGCAGCTACAACTCTTTTCGGCCGCTGCACGATACAGACTTGGGAACCGCAAAGAATATCGAATTACAAAGACATTCCAACATGATACTATTCGAGACAAATACCTCAGTCTTTGAACTGATGTGGGATCTAGCTCTCGCATTCTTCATCGTTCGCATCGCATTCATATATTTCATCCTCACATATCTATCATCCCTCTTCTTATCTTTCATCAGATTGAATCGAATCATCCCATACAACCATCTCACTGCTCCAGCACGAGAACTTATCGCTTTCCCGATATATATCCTGACAGTGGCTTTATGGGCAAGAACGGTGATTGTGTACTATGAAATCCCCCGTATAGCAGGATTCAGGATCGCAATTGGTTTGGTGGCCGGGTCATTCATGGTGATTGCGGAGTTGGTGGGGGGTTTCATTTTATGGGAGGAGGGGTACAAGGAATGGATATGGGAGACAGATTTACTTGGCGCGGGGTTAGGAATACTGTCATTGTCATTGTTAGATACGATGCCATTGATACTGATGATGCTTGAAAAGACTGAGAGGGAGCCTACTCATGAGCATGGGCAAAAATCAATCAAAAGTGCTGTGTAAGTAAGCTTTCTTCGAGTTTGGCATTGAGATAGCGACTAGTGGCTAATCATCTCTACAGGCCAACGATCGGGAAGATGGAGAAAGCAAAAATCGAAGACAAAAAAACAAATTGACATGGTTTGATATATGAATTTGGGGGTTATAATAGTATTTGAGGGCTGCCTGGGTAGAATATGTCATGTCGAGTTAGTTTTTGGTCCAAACGATGGAAACCTCAAACTGGATTTGGATTTGTATTTGGATTGTTTTTACGCCTTTCTTTATTGGAGTATCCACTTGATTATTTTCAATATGACAGATCTAGGTCATTGTAGTAGGGATGGGACTGGCTTCGCATCAAATACAATTGTCGATCTAGCATTGCCTCTCAAAAGAAAAAAATGGTGGAAGTGCCTCCAAGAAGCTTCGCAAAACAGCACAGCATCTCTTTTGGTTACAAACTATGCGTGTTATTGGGATCATCATCCGCATCATACTTAGCATTAACAAGATTCTGTCAATTTGTTTGGAGATCATCATGTCATCATTTTTCCTTCAATTCACGCAAGCTACTCTTGTAAGACGAGCAGCCTCGCATGTATGGATAATCCCTAAAACCCATGGATTGGGGTTCAACGGTTACATGGATTGAAATATCATATGTGTTTGGTTCAAGCATTAAATGTCGTCAAATATCACGTTGCACTAAATAGCCCCATTATTTCATTTCCTACGATTGATTTTTATTGATCAGAAATTCGTTCCAACCCCCCTAAGAACGTGGATCCTCATCACACTGATCCCATGTACTAATGTGCCGCCAGGTGGACGTGTAGCGGCCCACTGAAATCTCTATCACCAGCCGTTCTATGCAGCAGCATAGGGTACAGTAAGGAGGAGATCTCTCGTATATGACAAACTTGCGAGACGGTTCGAGGGGCCTAATTTCACTTGATCTAACGTCCTCACCAGGCTTACCCTTCTCTCGGTAGAAGGCAACGTTGGCAATGTCACAGGATTTGCGTAAATTTAGTTTCATAAATGATGATGAGGAGCAATGATCGTTAGAATTCATTCAAGTGGGTATTCCCATCGCAATCGATTAAATTTTTGTACACCGCGCTATGTTTCTTGAGGCTCGTTTTTTTTGGATGCCTCTGATATTCAGTATCATTGATAGGATACTAAAGACTACCTACGAAGAGACATGAACTCTATCGTAGATGACTGATCAGGTAATAAATATATACAGGAGCAATTTTCAGCTATTGAAATCAATGATGTTTGATGTCCGAACGAAAGCATGCAAAAGCCCAGATTCTCCATAACCAAAATCAAAAAGTCATGTTTCTATTTTGCATCATATTTGTATGCCTATATACACTAAACGGGTTGGGTGGAAACAACTAATTGGGCCAGCCTTCGTATCATCTATTGCCGTCTCCTCATTGCAAGAGCAGGTCCGGTGTAAACATGCCTCGCCTTGAAGTAATAATAAATCAGCGCAACGATCAAAGTCCCAACAAACATAACACTTGACCAGTTCATGTTCTGGGCAGTAACTGGTGTCTGCAGAGGCCAGAAGGCGAAGAAAGTAATGGGTGTCAAGAAACACAAAGAGGCAATATTAACCACCATGCCATACTTGCCGAGTGACCACCGATGTGCAGGCAGAGGACCCTGTGTACGGCGCCAGATTAAACAGCTGATGGTGATGTAGTAAGAGCACAGAATTGAAACACCGCCAAGGGAGTTGATTGCGTTGAGTGCAACGCTAGACCCGAGATTTATAAGTGAAAGCAGAGATGAAACGGCAATGGATACGCAGACACTGCGGAGCGGGATGTTCCACCCGGGTGATACTTGTGATAACCAATTTGAGCCTGGCAAACCTCCATCTCGAGCGAATGACCAGATCTGTCGTGATGCGGCAGCAACTTCACTGACACAGCAGGAAAGTAGGAGGATGACAACGACAACACACATAACATTTGTGGCGGCGTAGCTTTGTGTTGCGTTATAGAACACTTGCATGAAAGGCTGACCGGTCACACTATTTAGGACGCTGTCGAGATCTCCGATGGTGAAAATGAGAGTTACTGCCATAAGAAAACCCATGGTCGCATTGGGTCCCACGGACCACATTATAGCTCTGGGAACCACCCATGATGCGTCTTGAATCTCCTCGGCTTTACGCAAATAATGTCAGCAGCCCATTCATATAACCACTCTTGTGAATAATAACTTACATAAATGGACGGAGCAATCGTAACCAATCAACACACTCATCGGGCTTGTCAGTCCAATCATGGCCGCCAGTCCTTTAGAAGACCATCCACCTTCGTTGGTAAAGTTTAGGAGAACGACATTTGGATCTCCACGAGGCCCCATGACCCAAAGTGGGATGATAATAACGAAAAATCCGATCAAGTGAAGAATCAAAATTATACCCTCAATCAATGGCAATCGTTCAGCCAAGGAAGTATTAAATACAACCGAAAAGGTCACGACAGCAATTGCAAGTAGAGTTGCGTGGAACGGTTCATAGACATAGTCGACTTTGTTGAGGGCTACGAGGCCTTGAAGAATACCACCGATCATGAAACATACACCTGCAAGATATACTTGCCATCCAATAGCACAAAGCCATCCCACGACATAACTGAGGATCTTCTGTATGTTTGGAGGGGCAAATTCTGAAACCCAATGGTATTGTCCACCTGCCGTCGGAGATCTGGAATTTTCCGGGTGTTAGTTATCAGAAAGACGGAGGGGACAATACCAAATTATATAAGATATGGTACGCACATAGAAGCCATTTCAGCAATACTAGCGTATACCAAGCACATCCCAGAAGCAGCAACAATAAAACCCCAAAAAAGATCGGCTGTTCCTCCATCTATCATGACGAACGTGAAGAGGGGAAGTAGCAGCTCCCAAGACGCCATAGCAGTACTGGCGAATCCCAACATGGTCACGAACTTGAAATTTCGCTGCACATCTTTCCAGTCAGTCATCGTCCTTCTTCAATGTCATAATTGCGGGAGGAACATACGCGCAGAACCTGTTTCTTTCCTAATGCCGCCATATCCTGTTGATCGGCTCGCGTCCCACGCCATTTTTTTGCGACTTGGCCAGAATCATCATCGATATTCTCTTTCTCAACATCTTGACCGAGAGAGACAGCGGCTGATTCTCGGCTTGTAAATGCAGTGCCTACGTCCTTTTGAATTTCTGCGGACATATTTTGATAGCAAGGAAATCCAAGGGCGATTGGCTTCACAATTTAGGTGAGAGATTCACGCCTAAGCAACCACTGGATCTCGTGACTTAATGAAGGGCAAGGAATGAAAGAATGGTCGAGATGATACGAGCAATATAGGAAGCAAGCGAACGGACTACTTCATAATAAAAGCTAAATCAAAAACAAGGAAGGGCAAGACGCAAGATGCAATCAATGTAGCATTGTATTTCCGACTTTTGTCCTAACATCGTTCCCAATTCAGTATTCCCGACCAACCGGCTGGTATTTACATACATAATGAATGACATCTCGAAGAATCCAGACCTATAATTTGCATAGTCCCCGTGCTATTTTACAGCTTTTCATCTTCTTCTCATCCCGCATAACGCCACAACGTTCAGGATGATATCCGACGACGGGCCATCCACCGCGATATGGTGGAACGTCCGTGTTTATTTCGGAAGGTGGGAATTCAAGGTTTTTTCATCCCTGCTCCCGCGTGGAGTGAAGATTGACAGACCCGTAATAGTGGAATTCAACTCTATATTACCGTTTTTCGATGCTCGAATGGTTTTCGGCGGCGCGGATAGGAGTACCGCATAGGTGAGGTATCAATGACGAACACTTCGAATTAAATTGGATTTGTTAATATATCTGATCTAACAAGCATCTTTTAATATGGTAGAGTAGAAACTCTTGCCGAGCCCCTATTCCTAAATCAAAGATTTGACAAATTTGGAGCGTGAGGGGAAATCATCCGCCCGGCGTATGCGTATTGTAGTAAGTAAGTATAGTACACTTCCCTAAGTTGTGAAATATGGTACACTACGCTACTACTTTTCAAGAATTCTACTAGGAAAGTTTCTGGCCGGTTCAAGGAACAAAAAAACAATAAACGTTTTTTGTTTTTTTTGAGATCTTCGAGGGGTCCTTGACTGCTTGGCAACAATAGCTTTATATTTCTTCAAATTGTTCACTGTCACGATGTCTACGACTACTCGCAACTATTACGTATTCGATATTCGCTTTTATACAAGATTCACCTCCAACTATGCTGCTATTGTACAGTATTTATTCGAAATAATGTCTCATGCCACTCATGGTTTTTTGCCTTCATTTCAGGTCACCGAATCGCAAGCGATTTGATCGCCCTTGGTATCCACACAAACTATATACCCCAGTAAGTGCCGAATAACCCTTGAAATCAGGCTCCGTACTATATACCCATCGACTGATTATCCACTGCATCTCAACCAGCAAATCATCATGATTTGCGTCACGTACTGTGCAGGCAGTACTCTGTATAACCTTTGTGGTATCCGAGGTTTGCGAGGATGGTTCTTCTGCGACCAATTTACTGGGAACCCGGAAGTCCTTGTTTCATTCCCCAGAACCAGAATCGCTCCCGATATAGGTTTCAGCTCCTTTTTTCCGTCGTTATTAATGTATGTTTTAAGCCACCCAAGATTTTCTTGCACTTTTTCCACTGACTCTTCGGTAGTGAACCAACAAGGGGCGGTTCGTTGTCACATGTTGTACGTGGTACCTTGCAATATTTTCTCTTCTCCTCCCCGTTCTGTAAGGCACAGTTTGGGTCCTCCCTAAAAGATATAGTACTTGATAATTCCCAGGATCATGCCTCTTTCAAAGTGTTCTTTATGAACCATCGGTACCCGGCACTTCAGTCAACGATGATCGAGTCTTCATATTCCTCCACTTTGACATAACCATCAACACGGGGGATTATCTTCACTGGCTTGACCAAATAATCCGAGAACCAGTGCTATGTCAATGCCAACGACTGGCTTGGTGGTTCCGCCTGGGCAATCACCACCCTTTGCTGTTGTTACGAATACTGACCATTCGGCGTGGATAATTATTGCGACGGCGTTGGGACTGGCATGTGTGTTGGTCTTCAGTGGGATCAAGGCTTTCGCAAGGGGCTCATTGGGAAAAGAAATCACCTATGATGAAATATGTCTTGCGGCATCGACGGTTAGTTGCTTAAAATTCCAATTGCTGTGACTACGACCAGCTTTTGATAATATCCTGAAATATAATGCAAATGGCTGATATGCGGTGTAGCTCATTTCCGTCATTCAATCATCAGTGATATTGGGAGCCTGTTCGAAAGGCTTGGGGAAATCGATAGAACTTGTACCGGCAAAGAATCAAGCTCAGATCCAACAGGTAGGTCCAAACCAACTAAATAGCGCTTACTAGATCTTGCGAGAAGCTGATTTTTGACTTGGCAGATGTGTTACACAAGTTTGGTATTGTTCATCGTATCTCTCGGCCTGTCAAAGTCTTCTGTAGTTGTTTTACTGGGCAGCTTGACGCCGGATCAAAAACATAAGAAAATATTCCGGGCCGCAATAGGTCTAATGGTGGCTTGGACGATTTCGAGCACATTTGCTGTTGCTTTACAGTGCAATTTGACCTACCCGTGGAGAACTATAGGGCAGCGTTGTGATAATGCAGTAGGCCTCTTTCCAGATCGATTTCATCCCGACATACAGAATTAACATGAGAATATAGCTGTTGAGATGGCAGATGATAGCCTCTTTTGATATTGTTTTCGAGCTTACGTTCGTTTTGCTAGCGGTTTACTTAGTATGGAGCCTCCGAACAAGCAAATCAAACAAAACGATTGTAGTTGTTGCGTTCAGCTTTCGTCTTCCGTATGTTCTCTTGGGGGTTCGTTGGATATGAGCATACGCTAACACTCAGATACAGTATGATCATCGCCATCGCTTACCGACTAGCAACGTTTGATGCAAATGGGCTGACGAAAAATCCATCAATTCTCGAGGACAAATTCATTATATGGACACAAACAGAACTCAACTATTCCGTCATATCTGCCATTATACCAAGTCTACGCCCTTTCGTCAAAAACCTTTCCACAAATTACGGCCAGGAACTCGGGGGAAGATCCGGATATACTTTGGAGGATTCCCAAAATTATCAACTTTCAAATTTAGGCTCAGTCGCCAGGAAAGAAAACAGTCCACAGGAGGCAAGAATACGTGATGATGTAAATCCGGACGACTATAAATTTCGAGTATGGGGGAATCAGGACAGGCAAGGTGCTAGCGCTAAGAAGAATAAGACTCTTGGGGAAGGGTGTTCGAGATTTCGGAAAACGGCGGTAGATGAAGGGGTAGATAGTTTTAGTGTGGATAGTGGTGATAGTCAACGAATGATTATCCAAAAGGATATTACATGGACAGTACGGATGGATTAAACAATGACGGAAATGGATAAAGATTGGGTAATGGAAGGTCAAGAATACTGTTTTAAATGGCGTCTTTGGTGAATTTGGAGAGTTACGGGAAACGTCAAACTTTTCTCACTCCAAAATGATTATCTGGATTCTACATGATAATCTAAAATCTTCCGCGAGTGTTGCCTTGCAAGTATCCAGCTAAAAATTATCTACTTGATACTCCAAGAATTCAGTAGTGAAGTCCAAGCGGGATTTGAGTCTCTCGTCTACCAATCTTGCAGGTGCATCAGCTGATCTTTGACAGTCCAAGGACACATATCTTCATTGTTCGAGTTCAAGCCATGAATTGGCGGACGTGAGTGGGAGTGTAACCCTACTTGATGACAAAAATTACTTCATATCTATCTTCGTCCCTTATCATTCTTACAAGGCGGGATGTATAAGGCGGTTATTTGCATCCTTTGAACTAGAAAATCTTAGAATCTCATAATCTCAAACTTGGTACATTTCGATGTATGGTAGGATATTTTTAGTCCCTGTCAAAAGCCGAAGCGGTTTCTGTGTTTTGTGTTCGTATCCTGCGTCAATATAAAATCAGAAGAATCGGTGAATTCCGGTGTACACAATATACGATGATACGTACACTACCTCGGTGGTGAATCAGACATTCCAGTGTCTGATTCCAAGAACATTATCTGTCGATGTATGATTTAGAGTTTTCTTCACCCTGTCGAAGACATGTAGACCGACACCCAATGACCCATATCGGTCGATAGACAGCTTCAAAGCATATGGCATTGCTGAATGATGGCCGCGAACTCCATCTCCGCCTCGCTCAAACATATATCACCACCACCCAATGGCCCATGGCTTAACAACACAGTTACTAGGTAGTTGCTGTTACTTCTAACACACAAAGTAAACAGAATACTGTGTGAAAAAAAAGAAAAAAAAACTGGTACCCTAAAAATCTCCACTTTCATTCATGTTGACACGGCTCGGACCTCGACTTATTCAGTACAGTAATATTCTCGGAAAATGTATTTGCCAAAACCTAATCCCTCGATTTAGAAATAAATTGGCTTTGAATTAACAACGAACCTCTGACAGTAAGAGAAATTCTCCGGCGGACTTCGGAGTTTATGAGCAATGTGCCATGACTCTACTTAATGTATGTACTCATATTGAAACTGAATAATCATTTATATCTCCCTTCCCCCTTGCGATTGAACGCTTCTAATTGACCTAATCTCGACTCACATAAAGGGTATGGACAGTGGACAGGGGATGATGGGCGGTGGGCGGTGGGCGGTGGGTGTGGGTATATCGGTTGAGCCCCTTCATGAAAGCCATAAAATTATTATAGGGCTTACTGCTCAAGTATGTTGGCCAATAGAAAGTTTAGATGATTTATAAATTCTTACTACTATATCAAGTAATCCCGTAACCCGTTGCCAGAATCCACTCACAAGGATTCGATTGGAAATGATACGTACTGTACAATACTGCAAAGGGTATAGACCTATGGATACCATCGAATTAAGAAAAGGACAAGGGATCGGTCAATCACCTGTTGGTCTAGAAGAGGATAGGATAAAATTTTCAATCTAGTCGACCGGTTTGCTAACAGTCTAACAGAGATTGATTAACCAAATAGCTCACTCGAAAACTCATCGGATTTATTTGGTACTTACTGCTTACTGAGTACCACCTGAGACATTTAAGTCCAACTCCACGTGCTGTCATTTCTAAAAACTTGACATCAAAACACATTTCGATCGCACTGTACTGTAACGGTATCCTTACAGATCTTATCATCAAACCCTTGTTATTCAATACGCCCTGATAGGACTGTGCAACTCTTCAGCCTTAAGCAAATCCTTCATATCAGTACTAGAGTGATTATACTTTGCCGAAACTCAACCAACCCATTAGATCTACAAACATCGTCCTTTAACCATGCCAACCATTGCAGCAGGATCGCAAGCCGGCCATGACACTTTTGATGCACTCAATATTGAGTACGAAAAAGCTTATCGCAACAACCCATTCAAGATCGCGGCCGTCAAAAAAGCAATAAGCTTGTTAGATCCCGCATCAAAAGTTCTTGATGTAGGATGTGGTACCGGGGTACCAGTTTCAGAGCTCTTGTCAGAAGCAGGTCTGGAAGTCATCGGCTTTGATATTGCACCTAGGATGGTTGAGTTGGCTCAACAGAGAGCCAAGGGTACCTTCTCAGTATCGGATATGGTGGAATTCAAGGTTGAGGACACGTTTTCGGCAGTTTTTATGATATTTGCGCACCTTCAACTTTCATACGCAGCAGTCCATGCTGCTGTGTACAAATATGTATCTGCACTGAAGCCGGGGGGGATATTTGTGTTTGGTCAAATGCCAAGTGATACATACGTCAAAGATGAAGATAATTCCTCATATGATGAAACAAGGACGTATGTTGAGGATTATAATGCTCCATTTATGGGAGAACCACTTCCAACCTTCATGATGAGTGCGCAAGGACAAAGGAACTTCTTAACGAGTATGGGATTGGAGATTGTGAGCGAGACAATTGATGATTTTCAACCGGATAATGAAATATGTGAACTGGAAAAGCAGCAATATATCATTGCCAGGAGGCCAGTGGAGGGGAACATTGTAGAACCACAACCACTTCCAAGGAAGGAGTTGTGAACTGTGTGCCATAAGTAGGAATACCCATTAGTTCCGAACAGAAGAAAAATTAATAATGACAAGGATCTTGCTATATACTATTCGGTAATAATGACGACTGGTTACAATTCTGATGTCTATTGCAGACCATTTCGTCCAGGAGGTTGTTCAAAAGCTTGGATTTTCCAAAAGTGTATACTGAGATTCTTTGTCCAGAAAATCGATTACTCAAGCCTTTACAAAATTACATCTCTTTTTTGCTGTTCTCCTGGTTAATGTAACATTTGGCACAAGTAAAAATGAAGTTATCAACTGAACAATATTTGCTTCTCGTTTTGATGTGCTGGGCCAAGCGAACTTCATTGTCATCTCAGCCATTGCTCTAGTACTTCCACAGTTTCACGTCGGCACAGTGCCCAGCAGTGTCTTCCTTATGGAAATTCCTTATGAAAGTTCCTATGGAAATTGCAGTAAATGGATTCGTGGTGGTATTTGCAATGTAATATCAAGCAAATCCTCGGAATTGCCTAGCACGCACTTCCTTCGATAGATTTTGTAAAGAAAAATGATTTGGCAGAGTTAGTTCCACTCGAAAATGCGAGATATGACCGAAGAACGGCATCGAGACTCTAAAGAAACGGTCATGGAATAAAGAAAGAGTCTGGGATTTTCTGGAGCAAATGAAACATTTTAATATAGTTATAACCAGGTTCAAAAATAGCAGAACTCAATACGACGAGCCCTGCAATTCTAGATAAGTTGGAATATCTACAGTATCTATACACTATACACCTTGTTAAAGGCTGCCCGCAAAGAAAGAAATAACATCCCACTCACTGGTAGGATTAATTTGTACTGCCCATTAGAAGAGGACCTCGTTGGTAGCGCAATCCAGATGGCCCATTTGTTGAATATGTGAGCCCATGCTCTCTGTCTAGACAACATGGTGTCAGTATGCTATGTCTCATTACTGAACGTCTCCATATCATGCATGCTGTTATCAATTTCATCTCAATCTTCTCGTACCACTTTGCCTCTACTTGACCTTGTGTCCTGGGCTAGTACACATAAATATATACAAGCCTTCTTCGAGTGTGCCACCTGCTTGAATATGGAGCGTTCGTATTCTGGTCATTCTAGGAGATTTTACTGGTAGAAGGCCTTGAATTCTTGGTTGAAGTCAATGGAGGAAATTGTGATTTTCAGTCTTCCGCCATGCCAACAGAACTAGTTTATAAAGCAAGCAATACATCGAACCATACAATAGAGCTAGTCCAGTTCCGGAAGACTGTAATATATGTATTTTTGAGTAGACAATAATTCACATTTGAACAGCTTATACTTACTTCTGTATACTCCGCAGATGTCTCATGATTTTTCCTTGAAATCCTCTTTCACACTTTTCCTAATTCGACCGAGTCCTGATATCAAATCCCATGTCTTTCGATACCCCCCCTCGTCTACCCCACTATGTGGTCGACATGGTGATTAACATCTCTCTTTCGCAACCAAATCCTATTTGGGGTAATACAACATTTCGATTCCAATCTTCAATCGACCCACCAGTTCGTTCTTGTGCCTTCGCTAGATTCTCATGCGCTTCGATATATGCATTCTTCTTTATCCACCTCCGCAATCTTCTTATGTGTCTCATCAATGAGACATTTAGCCCTCTTATAATTAGGCTCCACTGATCGTATCCGACTTTTGAGAATACCTTTCCTTTCTCTGATATCTTTTAGTCACCAATTTCTCCTTTATGCAAGCCGCCTCAAAAATAAAAGTCGACTTATCTGGCCAACCATTCTCCGTATAGCGACGAGCACACAAGTCTCCTTCACACGTGCATTTAAAAGTCATGGTATGCTTTCGAGAATCTTGAGTTTGTTCATATACTCGCGAGAGACGCTTGTAGCGTGTCATGAGAAATCCAGATCCAAAGGGAGATGGCTGTAACCATCTTCTCTGAATTCGACGTTTTGAGTGGAAGATCACGGCTTCCCATGTACTCAGATCACTATGTTCTCTTATAGGATCAACTATGAATCTTGCGGCTGATACAATGGCTACTAGAGGTCTTCATCTATTCCCAGCTAAATGCTCAGAAAACAAACAGATCAAGAACTCGCAATGCTTGGTTTTGAAACTCATCTCCGCACCACCCTCAGCACCAATTCAACTCAGAATGATATGATCCAGGTCCGTATACCCTTCTATCTATTTCCTAAGTTCCCTCATTGTCTCATCATCCTTTACTACGGTAATTGAAGGTTCTCCGCTTCATTCTAGTGCCCAATCAATTTTATAGTCCACTGCTTGCAATTGATCACTCAACAAAAGTTCAACAATCCCTGCACCCTACATGATTCCCTTTTATCCCGTTCTCGCCTTGTTACAATTCGTCAATATATGGCAGTATTTTCATCACTTTTTTTCACCATGTTCAATACCCAGAACTCTTTGTCAGAGTATTTCGATAGCTGATCTAATATACGGTGATTGAATAACAAGTAAGGACCCTATGCACCCCATCTGCACGAAAAACTCCTAGAATTTCCTCACTAATACTGCAACCTACTCTGGTGTACCTTCATTCGCAAAGTTGTGGGTGAGAGTTATTGCATCGTTGTATAACTTACACTCTGAACTCGGAAGAGTTTTGACAACGCCAATGGAGTAATATCGCCGATAACTGCAAGAGTGTAGAAAGTGATACATTCAATAACTAGGGACTAAATGAGTACAAATAGTAGTAACAGTAGCAGCAGCAGAAATAGTAGTAGTAGTAGTAGTAATAGTAGTAGTAATAATAGTAATAGTAGTAGTAGTAGTAGTAGTAGTAGTAGTAGTAGTAGTAGTAGTAGTAGTAGTAGTAGTAGTAGTAGTAGTAGTAGTAGTAGTAGTAGTAATTCATAATCAAGTGTATCTAAATATTGAGTATGAATACAGATGCCTGTATAGCCCATTTACCCTTCAAACGGTCGTCATGGATGAGATATTTCATATGGATTCCGGTCTTTGAAATTTTGAATAACAATATTGTGATTAGTACTATCTCCTACCTCTACCAATTCTGCTCTGATTCTGGAGATAATTTGGCGTCATTGAAGGGGCATCACTTTCGCAACATTGGTTTTACAGTAACCCTCGCCATGTTTTCTACAACCCCCAGTTGCAAGTTTTAGAGCTTTGTTCCATCAATTATGATGTTGATGTTCTGCGAATTTCTGCATCGATAAATTCATAGACTTCTGACAACTTGAATTCGGGAAACTTCAAGGAGGCCGTTGAGTTAATGATCCCTCCAGCTCTGACAGCGTCGAGTGAAGTTTGGTTATCGAGTGTCCAGACTTCAGAGTTCCACCGAGTTCGATCCAGCATCTCTGATCAGCTGAAGTTTCAAGAACGTATGTTCTATTGGTCAAACTGAACGGTCGAGGCCCTCCTGCTGTGGGCTCTTCCCTATTTCATAGTGCTCATTCAGTCAAGTGCTGACCCCGAACTTTGAAAAGTCTTCAAGAGAAAGCCGTGTCTGGTAAACCGTTGACAAAGGGCAGTTATGGTTTACGCCATCAGTACCAACTCATGATGGCAGTCTTTCTCAATTGCGTTTGCTATATCAAGTCGGCGACTTCCACAGGACGTAGTTGGTGCCGAAAGTTTGTAGCAAGTTGAGAAAATGTGGTCGCCATTTGAATTCTGATATTATTCTTATCGGCTGCAGTCCCATGAAGAAGGAATTGTTAAGGTATCCATCTGACGGCTAAAAAGTGATTGATACTCAATTATATCAGTCACAAAGCCACCACATTAATCAACTATCAGTTGGATCTTCAATCCTGATAGTTTTTGGGCTTATTAAAACATCTCGTGCGTTAGAAATAAATATCTGTATCAATGGCCATCAATGCTGACTGAGAAGTATATAATCTTGTTTGGCTCTAATGTTTGGTAATGTGCAATACGGTCATCTCTAATGTGTCCCCGGACTGGTGTTCGGGCTCAACATGAATTATTAGGGATTTATAAATTTCGGGAGTTGCTATCGAATTGCAATTGGGGATATGATTATCCATGATTACACAAATCTTATGATTAGGATTCACAAACTTCAACCGTCAATATCATTACAAAATGACTTTATCAATTCTACGGCTAATTCTAGAATTAACTCTATAGTCAATTCCTTGGTACAAGAACATAAGATTTTGTCGTGAAAATGGTAACGTCTTCTACATCTTAAAGGCATTTTTTTCGATCTCGGCGTTCAACACCAACGATAATTCATTGTTTTTGAGCTTTGAGCTGCCTATACAGCCTCACGAGATGCTATATCTAAGAAGTCAATCAATCTTTTGGGCGTCGTGGCTGGTTTGTTAGATTCAAAAACGATTTGCCGTGACACTGTAGCCATGATCGTGATATAGTAATATCCAAAGATATCTAAATACGTAACTCACCATGAGCTTACAGTATGGGCGAGGAAATAGAACAAATATCTCCAATGCCTGTATATAGCAACTAATTTCGTCCGGTCAATACAGTTGCTCTGATACTATCGTTGCTCTTTACTGTCACAGCAAAGACTCGTTATGTGCTTGTAAATTTGCAACCCCTTGATTCTAATATGGCCTGTGTTCCAACCTCGCAAATGGAAGCTATGTTGGATTTTGTTTTCAAAGTCCAAGGGCGCGATCTCAGTTCAATTCACAATGTCAGCCTTGTGCATTGTTTGAAGGAGAAGAGGTTCAAGACTCACTGTAGTCAGTCACCTTATTCAAGCTTTTCCTTCTTTGTTTGACCTTTATACCTGGAACAGCGAAGATTGAGGAACTCAGTTAGTACACTGAGCTCTATATATGATTTGCGTATGCATACGATTGCGAATCCACTCAATACTACATGCTTTAAGTAGAATAACTTTTTAATAATCTCAAAGTATCGAATTGTATCTCAATATAACTTTTCAAGTTAATTAGTGATCCCAGTGTTCAAGACGGCTTCGATGAAATCAGCATGACTCAACAATATATGGACATTAGTATAATACTGCACAAGTACCCAATCCCATCATTGTGTTGGGTAGTATGCAACTACTTTCTACATGTCGCATTGCACAAATGGTCAAACTACTTCAGTCGAGGAGTTTTGAATGTGTTTTCAGTATTTCAACAATTAGAGGTTGCAATAATATCTGTACATTAGTCTCGCCTCCATCAGTAAGCAAAAATTGCATTTCATCTAGCAGAAATTCAGATCTTGTAAGCGGTGGTCACGAATTGGCAGAGAATAGGGAGTTTCCCCCCTTTTTCGATTGAAGTCTGAAATTTTTAACTCTTCCTCATCAAGGCCTTAATTATTAATTGTTTAATCATTTCCAATATCCAAGTAATTTCTTTTGGTGTAGTAGTTCCTACCGATCCAATAACTCTCTATAATATTTTAATAACTAATAAAACTATTAGAATTAGATAGCAAGTTGCATATTATATTTTATTAGAATTAGATAGTAAGTTACGTATATATTATATATATTATTCTATATATAGTGAAAACTCTAATAATAAGGTATATTAATAAACATTCTTTAAAAGCATATATTACTATATAATATGTATATAATATCATTTTTAATATCCTTTTTATAGTTAAAATCTAACTATATAAAATACTAATACTATTATTATACTATATATATATTAAAAACTTTATTAACTTTTAAAATAGTATTATACTTTAATAATATATTTATAATATTTATATTTCTTATAAAATTCGATATTCTTATAATCTATATTATAATATAGTATAAAAATGCTTTATTTTATTTTATTTTATTAGTTAAGTAAAGAAAATAACATTTTGGATTATATATTTAAATGTAATTAATATAAGTTATAAATTAAATTAGTAAGATATAAATGTTTAAGTTAAAAAACTTTATAAATCGCTTTTTTAAAAAGTATTTTAATTAAAAAGGTATATTAATATATATTAGTTTAGCTTCGTAAAGTAGGTAATACGTTATAATATAGGAATAAAGTTAGTTTTATATTTCTATCTATTCTTTCTTTTTGTATAAAAAAAGGTTATCTATATACTCTATAAATTATTAAGAACTTAATAATATATTTATTATATTAACATTCTAATACAAACTATACTTTTCTTCTTATACGAAAGTGAATATTATATAAAAGTAAATATCGGAATATATAACTTTTATATTATTCATATTTACTTTTATACTTATAAATAAATAAAAACGAATTCCATTTAACGAAAACCTTTTTTGATTAATTTTAAAAAGCTATTAATTTAACTATTATCGAAATAATTATTTATAAATTGAATTTTTATATAAAATATACATTTACTAATCTTTATACATAAACTAATATTATTGAAATATTAGAAAAATCTAAAATTATTTAATTTTCGAAATGTATATTTTACTTTTACTAAAAGATAAATTAATTATATATAAATTTATTTTATACTTACTATAAGCATAGTTTTATATAAATATAAACTAATTTTCTTTTATATAAAAGGCCCTTTAACTTTATAATAATATATTTGCTACTATTTTTAGCCTAATCAGAATATTATCTTTATTATTAATAATTAACAAATAGCCTTTTTATATTATAATAATCTTTAACTATCGGGATACAACCTTAATCATATAAGCTATATAATAGAAAGGACTATACACACTGAAATAATTTAATAAACTATACTACCAAATCCCTTTTTACGCTTTATTATTACTAGTAATGACAATTAATTAATACAAAACGGTTTTCACTAAATTATTAATTCTCGATTCAATTAAATTCTATAAGCAAAAGCTTTTGAAAGCCTTTTTATACACTTTATTACCGTTGGCAATAATAGCGTTACAAATACCCTAAAGGCCAATAATTGCGAATATAAATATATATATATATAAATAATCGCTTTTATCCCTTTTGCTTTTTCAATGTATTGAAACTATATAAAATATAGTATCAATTCCTTCAATAATTAATCCCATTAGTATATTAGCGTTTTAAGTTATAATAATTAAACTAAAATAAATAAAGTGTAAGGCGATACTATAATACACTATATTTAAAGATTTTGCAAAAACTATAAAAGCTTTTGTTTGCAACTTTTTGAATAAGTAAAAGAAATTTATATAAAAGATTTAAAAGAGTATATTAATTTATTTAAATCATATTTTTTTGAAATTATTATTATAAAACAGTTATTCAAAATCTTTTATATAAAAACCTTCAAAACTTTAAATATAATAATAATAAATATAGATCTATTATTAAAATATATTGTTTTACAAAAATGTAATACTTTATTAAAACAAAATAAAAAACCCGAAATTATAAATATATAAATAATTTAATCTTTAATAATTAATAATCTAATATTGAAAAGTTAAAAAAAAAAATAAACTTTTGTATTTATATTTAAATTAAATTAAAAATTTTATTAATCTAAAATTAGCCTTTTTTTATCCGAAAAGTTATTATAAAAGCTATACTTTAAATCTTAGCTAAAGATATCCCTCAATTATAAGCTACTTTTACAAACTAAACAATTAAGTTTAATACAAAAAAAATATATAATTTTATTTTAAAAAGATTAAATATTATTTTTATATATAAAGTTATTTGTTATATTATTCTAGAATAAATTAAAAAATGGTATATATATTACTTAATCTACATTTTTAATATTTTAATAAACTTTTTAAACAACCAATTTGTTATTATTAATATTATCTTTAAAAAAGCTGAAATACAAACTAAAATAAAATTGATTAATTACTATAATATTAGAACCTTAGATTTAATATTAATATAATTTATTAATTTTAAAGAAAAAATCCGTTTTTTTATCCTTTTTTTGGGTTTTTAAAATATTTTAAATTTTTAAAGAAGAAAAGGAGAATAAAGTTATATAATCCAAATTATTAAAAATACTATAACTTTTTAATCTATTATACAATCAGCAAAATATAATAATTATAATATTGCAATAACAAAATATTAGGGTATAATTAATATTATTTATATAATTCCGCTTAAATATATTAACTATTATAGCCTTTTTTCAATTAAGTATAAATATTGTATAGCTATATCAAAGAAAGTTAATGGGAAAATAATCTAATTTATTATAAACTAATTCAAAAAGATCTATTATTAATAAATGGTTATATACAAAACGTATAAATTAATAGCTAAATGCTAGCAGAAATAACACTTTAAAAATAAGATTTAAATAATTATTTCAATTTTTGGAATATATATAGTTATATATAAAACAGTGGTTTTTTAATTATAATAAGTTAAATATAAAATAACTTTTATTAATTTTTTAAATCTTATAGAATTATTAAAACAAAGTATATATATAATATCTAATAATAAAATAAACTTAATTATTAATAAAAGTATAAAATTTAATATAAACCTTTTTATTATTATTTCTTTATATTAAAGAACGAAACAGAATAAAACAATAAAAATCATATAATTATTTAGATTAATAAATTAAAGATAGTTTAAGCGAATATAAAGAGATTAGGGTTGGTATATATAGCTTTGTTTTAATTAACGTTTGAAAAAAGGGTTAATGTAATCTGTATATAGAAATCCAGTGTATATTTTGGAACGAAAATATAGAACCATTTTATATACAACTGTTATACATTAATGGATTTTTAAAAACAAGTATTACTATTAGAGTATAAAATGAAAAAGCTAAAAGTAATGTTTTATATTCAAAAAGTAATTAAACTAACTATTTAATAACGCTGGAACAGTAAAAATTGCGATATTGTTTAACTAAAAATAAATAACTATTATAGTATTAATATATACAGAAAGCTTAATATCAAGTACATTATCAAATATATAACGAATATACAAATCCTATTAAACTTTTTTATTAAAAAAGATTTAAATACAAAATATAATATGTTTAAATCGGAAATTACATTTTTTAATTAAAATGTATTTTTTAATTTTTTAATTCTTTAATGATAAAATAGATTTTATCAAAAAGCTAAATAAATTTATATATTATATTAATTACATTATTGATTTTATTTTTTTAAATATTCTATTTACAAAAATAACAATTAAATACAATTTGGATTATAATTTAGATTATTTTTATTTTAATAATGTTAATATTAGAGAAAGGCTAAAAAACCAATAATAATATAAACTTTCAGGTTATAAAAGCTAATCTATTAAAGTTTATAAATATTATTTATTCTGAAATTTTGCATTTATTATAATCAACTAATATAATAGAACTAAATAATTTTAATAATATCGCTAAACTTCTAATCACTCTTTTCCAAAACACAATTAAGGCGATGGGGAGGCAAATATATAAATTAAAGTTAGATCAGCGTTATAATAAACGCCAGTATATATTAATTTATATACCAGCTATATAAAAGCAAATAGTCGATTTAAACTAAACCAAGAAACAAAATAACGCAAAATGCTTTCAATAATTCAAATTGTCAAATATAATTACTAATATCAGATTATTAACGGAATAACGAACGATAATAACCTATACAAAATAATAGGCTAATATAAACTAGCTTTGTTACTTAAAGTTCCACCGTTAATTATAAATGGTATTAATATTAAAAATATTAAAAAGAAAGCAAAAACTTTATTAAAAAAAATATTATATTAATATAATAGTTTGGATAATTTAAATTATAACCCCTTCAAAACGAAAAGAACAGTAATTAATATTTTTATAAATAATAATCATTTTATTAAAAGAAATAAAAAAAAATGTAATTAATATATTAAGCATTTTTTTTAAATTGGATTATATTATTATCTAATTATTAAAAGTTTATTAATAATATATCAGAATATATATAAAAAACTTTTTTTAGAAATATTTAAAGTTATTACATTTCTTTAATTAATTAAAAACTAGTAAAAATAATAATGTTTTTAAAAACGGAAAAGAAAGATAAATTATTAATACGTTTCTAGAAATTAATCAAATTATTATTATATATTAGGAAAGGTTTAAAGCGATTAATTACTAAAAAATTCTTTTAAGCGATAATACATTATAAAATAATTAGTTTACAATATAGCAAAGCCCTTTCTAAACGTTCAATTATAGATTTAATAGCTTTATTTATATACAACACAAAATCGGTATTTGTATAAAATAAAAAAGTAATATTAGTTATTTTAAATATATAAAATATATTTAATATATTAATATTTGAAAGGTTATTAGAATGGATAAAAAAGTAAAACTGATTTATAAAACTGCTTTAGCTAATTAGCTTTTTTTTAATAAATTATAAAATTAAAATCCAATTAAAAAGTATATATATTATAAAATTAAAAATGTAATATAGAACTTTTTAAGAATTGCTATTATTCCTAATTTTATATATATATTATATCTAACCAAACTATTAAACCAAAATTGCTTATTATATTTTAAATATATAGATAATATTACAATTTATAAACTTCGAAATTTGTTGAAGGTAATGTAGCTTTATTTAAAAATAATATATACCAAATTATAAAATAGAAAATAATAAATAAAATTATTTTTATATTAAAAAAGCTAGAAATGATTTATTTTTTATAAAAGCGAAATATAAATTCCTTTAATATTAATATATTATTAAAATTAACAATTAAACTAGTAATTGTAATAAGCAATAAATAATTAATATTACACTAATTTGATATTTGAATTAATTATAAACTTTCTTTTAAGAAATATATAACCAAATATATAACAAAAACAATAAAACTTATATACTATATCAAAAGCTTAATAAATATTAAATTCAGCTTTTTAACTATATTACTAAAAAAAGCTATAATTATATATATACAATCCTTTATATTATATAGTTTAGAAATCTAATATAATAACAAATTAAAATCTAATTTAATAAATAGCTATAATCGCAATCAACTTATTAATATAAAACTAAACTTACTAATTAAAAAGATTAACAAAACCATCGTTTTAATAATAAAAAAAGTTCTTTCAATCTGATATACAACATTTATAATAAACGTTTTTTGGGATATAAAACTACCATTAAATAATATTACTTTTAAATATATTTATATACAATTTATACTTTAATTTAAAATACTGGATTCCGTTTATTTGTTAATATACTGATTTAAAGCTCTGTTTCTATTTTAATAGTATATAACGAAACTATACTAAACGGATATATTAATTCTTTATATTTTTTAAATCAATATTAGTATAATTATACTTTTTATCTAATTATAAAATTGATTTTATAAAAGGAAGAATAAAAAAGGATATAGTAAAACAATTTAATATATAATGAAATTAATTAAACGGAGATATAATTATAATATTCTTTAACGATTTTAAATAATATAATAATAAAATTAAACTTGTAGAATATGAATATATTATATATTATAATTAATTGTTAATTAAAATAAGCAATAAAGTAATAAACGATATTTCCTATATTTTTAATACCAAAGCGATTGAAGCCTTTAAAAGACTATAATATACACTAAAAATTCTTTAACCTTTAAATAGTTAATTATAAATGTATATCAATAACACTTTAGTAATTTGATATATACAAGCAAATACTTTTAATATTTCCCAATAAACCTTTTTTAAATACTATACATTTATTGATTATTATAAAGTTAATATTATATAGTTTTTGAATTATATAAATATTAAAAGTAATAAAATAGTTAATAAGCTGATGGATATTGATATAAAAAAAGATTAAATAAACAATAACCGTTTAGTAAAGCTTATAATTAATAGAATAGATACAATAACAAAGGTTTTTATTAATATAATAATCTTCAATTAATGAAATTGAAGATATACTAAACTTTCGATATTATACTGTAAATGAAAACTTGGATATACTATAATTGAATTTTCAAAGTTCCATTTCCCTTATACATTACTTTATAAACTCCTAACCGTCTAAACGGTATATAGCGATTTTGTATAATATTATAAAAAATTCGATTATAATAATATTAAGTTTAATTACTTTTATGAATATAAAAAAATCTCTAAATAATTTATATTCTATAAAATCTTTTAGTGTAAGTTTTATACTTAGCTAAAAAAGCTAGATCGTTTATTTAATTGTTTTAAAGAAAAAACGAAAGTATTTAAATATAATAATAATATACTTAAAGTTATTTGAAAACTTTTTTATAGTTATTTAGTATTTCACTCTTAATATTTATATATTGCAAATTTGCAATTAAATAAGTTTGAATAATTTTTAGTAAAATTATAGTTTGCTGAAATAAAAACTGTTATCCTTTAACTATTATACAAACACTGATTTTAGAAATTAATAAAAGCAAAATACCCTTTATAAAAAAAGAAACAATAGTTTATATATATATAAAATAAAAAAAATAAAAAATAAAAACATCTTTCCAAATAAAAAAGAAAGAATTATAAATATAAAGGAAAACAGCATTATCTAAAAATATTAATTAAAGGGTAAAGCGCTAGAAATACTATTATATATAACTATAAATTATATATAGATAATATATAGGGAGATTATATCTTCAATGTATATCTGTTGTTAATACTTTTCGGAAGGTCAGAATTAGCTATTTTATATAGAGATGTTAAACATTAAATAAATAAATAAATAAATAAATTACTAGTAATGATAGCACTATAAACGCTCTAATATTCTACAATTATAAACAATAATATATATATATATAAATAATCATTTATATTTTCTTTACTTTTTCAGTATATTAGAATTCTATAAGGTATACTATTTATTCCGTTAATGATTAATTCTATTAATATATTAATGTTTCAAATTATATTAATCAAATTGGAACAAATAGAATACAAAATAATATTATAATATATTGTATTTAAAAGCTTTATAAAAGCTATTAAAGCTTTTATTCGCAATTCCCTAAACGAATAAAAGAAATTTATATAAAAGATTTAGAATAGATTATTAATGTATTTAAATTAATACCTTTTTGGAATTATTGTTATAAAACAATCATTTAAAGTTTTTTATATAAAAACCTTTAAAATCCCAAATATAATAATAATAAAAGCAATTATACTATTATTATATATCGCTTTATAAAAGTATATTATTTTATTAAAATATAATAAGGAATTCAAAACCATAAGTATACAAACGATTAAACTACTAATAATTAACAATCTAATATTAATAAACCAAAAAAGAAAAACAAACCTTTATATTTACATTTAAACCAAATCAAGGTTTTTATTTATTTATAACTAACTCTTTTTTATTTAAAAGATTATTATAAAAGTAATACTTCAAATTGTAATTAAAAATATTCCTTAATTATAAGCTATTTTTATTAATTGAATAATTAAGTCAAGTATTAAAACTATATACAATTTCATTTTAAAGAAATTGAATACTAATTTGATTTGCAAAGTTATTTATTGTATTATATTAAAATATATAGAAAAATGGTATATATATCGCTTAATATATACTTCTAATATTTTAATTAACCTTTTAGATAATTAATTTATTATAGCGGAAACTGTTTTTAAAAAGGCTAAAATATAGATTAAAGTAAAATTAATTAATTATTATAATATTAAAACTTTATATTTAATAATAATATAATTCCTAAGCTTTAAAAAGGAAATCCATTTCTTTATTTTATTTAAATCTTTAGAATACTTTAAACTTTTTAGAGAAAAAAAAGAATATAAAATTATATAATCCTAAATATTAGAAATATTATAATTTTTTAATCTATTATACAATTTATAAATATAATAATTATAATATAATAATAACAAAACATTAAAAAGTAATAAATATTATTTATATAATTCTATTTAAATATATTGATTACTATAATTCTTTTTTAATAGAATATAAATATTATATAATTATATTGAAAAGGATTAATTAAAAATAATCTAGTTTATTATTAATATATATAAAAAGTTTAATATTAAACAAATAATTAAATATATAATGAATATATAGGTTCCACTGAATTTTCTTATTAAAAAAGATTTTAATACAAAGTATAATATGTTTAAATCAGGAATTGTATTTTTTAATTAAAGTACATTTTTAACTATTTAATCTTTTAATAACGGAATAGATTTTATTAAAGAATTAAAAAAGCTTATATACTATATTAATTATATTATTAATTTAATCTTTTCAAATATTCCGTTTGTAAAGATAATAATTAAGTATAATTTAGATTATAATTTGGATTATTTTATTTTAATAATATATTATTATTAAAAAAAAATTAGAACATTAATAATAATATAAACTATTAGATTATAAAGACTAATGTTGGTTTAGCTTGGTATAGTGGAAAAGACAATAATGAGTATATCATAAATACATTATTATTGCTTTTAAGGATTATTAATTAAAGGCTATAAATCAACGATTATATAGAATGCCGAAGCATTAATGCGAAGCCTAATACGTTATATGATTATTCCGATACTAGCAATTATCTAAAAGTTGAATTAAACCCTTTTAATAAATTCTTTTTTATTAGATTATATATTTATTACTTTATTAATTTAGCTAATAAATTAATAAAATAATATTATAACTATTCCTTTTCGATATTTAAAATATTTAATTTTATTGGTAATAGTATATCTATATTTATTAATATAATTTTTTTTATAGAAAATCTTTAATCCCTTTCTATTTATTCTATAATTTTAATATTAATTCTATTATTATTAATAAATCCTTTAATATCTGAAATAGTTTTGTTTTAGTTATAGAATCTATAAAATTAAACTTTTTATTGATTTATTTAATCTTTATAATCTTTTATTGTTTATAGAATTGTTAAAATACTATAATATCAATTATAAATCTTTTTTTCTAAATAATACTGAACTTAATTAAACATTAATAAAGTGATTTCAAATTAATACAAATAATTAAAGGAATGTTTTTATTTTTAAATATATTATTAATAATACTTTTGATTGTAATGTTAATATTAAATCCAAATATTATTCTATATAATTCTAATATAAGAATACTTTGTATACCTTTTTTATATTTAATTGATAATTAATAAATCAAATTCGCTTTATTATTCTTATTTATAAATACTATATTAATAATCAATTTATAGAAAAAGATTTGGATTATTTATAAAATAATATATTAATAAATACTATAATTTAAAATAAGTCTTTATCAAATAATATAAACTTTAGTTTTTTTATTTTATTATTTATTTGCTATTAAAATTGTTTATTAAATGTTTTAACATTTTCTTTTTTAAAGTTAATAATTTAAACAGCAAAAGAAAAATCGAAAAGTGCTTTTGATTAATTCATTATTATTATATATACATTATAAATTTATTGAATAATATATTAATCTTTAGCTATTATAGCTTTTCTCATCTTTTTCACAAATTCTTAATATATCTAATAATATTATCTTTACAAATTTCAGATTTTTATACTGTTTTTTTTGAATGAATAAAACAATATTATCGGAATATTAAATAATCACTTTTTTATTGAATTTAAAAGATATATCGAATATTAACATTTTATAGTCCTTAATTATAAACTTGATTATCTTTAATTATTTCTTTTTCCTTTTTACAAATCCTTTATTTGTATATAATTAGAATATTATTTATTTGTAAACCAATAATATTAAATGTTTTATTCTTTTTATTTATATATAACAAATAAGGATTATAAATTAATTATATTATTTTAAACTTATTTATATAATACTTATAATAAATCTTAAATTAATGATTTTCTATTTTTAGAATATTATATAAAGATTTAATAATATATAAAATATATCCTTTCAATATATATAATTCTAATAATAATTAAATAAAAAACTTTTTAATTAAATCAGATTCTGATTATATATAGATTTAAATAATATTATAAAAATATATATTTATATTATTATATATATTCTTGCTATTTACATTACTTTACAAAATCATTATAATAATTATTATTATATATTAATTAATATATTGAATAATTAGTAATTATATTAAAATAATGCTTTTTCTTTAATTTTTTTATATTTGTATAATCAATTTTGATTTTGGAAATGTTTTATTAATTTCTTTATTTTTTATTTTTATTAATAAAATGGAAATTAAATATTTTTGTCTTTAAAGGAATATCTAATTTTTTTATAAGTTTAAATATTCTATTTTCTATTAATCCTTAAAACTCCTTTTTCCGAAATTCCTAATACATTATAAAAATATCTAAAATTGTTATAAATATTACAAATTTATTCTTATTTTCATTTAAATAAATAATAAAATTAAATGAAATATTATTATTAATATATATAACCAATATTGAAAAAAGTATAGTATTTGTTATAACTTTAATTTATTATATTTCTAATATAATAACTTATATTAATTCTAATTGCAAAACAAATACAATAAATATAATTTCTAGAATTTTTCTAAAAACTTCTATTAATTTCTGAAATCTTTTATGGATTTCTATTAATTCCTGTTAATTTTTGTAAATTTCTATTAATTTTTATAAATTTTTATAATTCTTTAAAAAATGGTTTTATTATAATAGATTGAAATTCTATTGATTTGTTTATTAAATTTATAATATAAATCTTATCTTTAATATTGATTAAAATAAAAGATTCATTTTATTATTCATTTTTATTATTACCTTTTTTTATATTAATACCAATAAATTCGGTAATAAATTATGAATTAAAATAATAAATGATTTATTTTATTGTTTTAAAACTTTTGAAATCTGTTTTTTAGAATATAATTTATTAATTTCAATAATAGCTTTTTTAAATACTATTAATTTTTTAATTATATTTGATATTAATGAATCAAACTTATTTATATACAAATAAATACTAAATACTAATAAAGTAAATATAATATTATTCAATTTAACCAAATTGTTTATTATTTTTATTAACATTTGCAATATTATTTTCTTTAATATTCCTATATTCTTTATTTTATTTTTAATAATAATATATACTCTTCAAATAAAATAATAACCTTTTTTAATTAATTTTATAAATTAATATACTTTAACAAATACTAACTTTATAATTGTATTCATTACATTTGTATTATTAATGAATTCCTTTATTATAAAATTCTTTTCTATATTGTAAATAATATAATCTAATAAACTAATATAAATATTAATTCAATATATACGCAATTTGTTTTATATATACTTTATTAATATATCGTTTAATTATTATACTGTTTAAAATCGAATATTTTTATTAATAATATAAAAAACAAGTTTTTCATTAATATATATATATATTAATAATAATAAAATGATTAAATTCAATATTTTTCTAAAGGTTGAACTTGAATTTATTGAATAATTTATTATGTTTTTGATAATATTTATAAAACTTTATAAGATTATTGAAATTCTTTTATATAATATTATTATATTCTATACATTAAAAAATTTAATAAAATTTGTATACCAATAAATATTCAAATCTATAATATAAATATCGAATTTCGATATTGGTTAAATAACAATTGCTGTTTTGAATAAACCTTTATAGAAATTGTTTTATATTAAAGTTTTATATTAAAATTAAATGTTTAAATCTTTAAATAATAAAATGCTTTTTTATAGATAAAATTAATAAATCCTTAATATTATTATAATATACTTTTAATTAATTTATATTATAAAAATGATAATAAAAATAATATATTTGCTATTATAATATAAAATTCCATTTTTTTAAATAATAAATTAATATTAATAAATCCAATTGATTTTATTTTTTTCTATTCCAAATATAACTTTTGCAATATTTACTTTTTCCTTATTTATTTCAATATTTTCAATATATTTTTTATATATTTGATATTAATCAAATTTTATTATTAACTATTTCAATGCTTTTGTATTAATAATAATATCTTAAAACTTTTTATTATTATATTTGTTAAAAAATAATTCTATTTATATTGATATTATAGATTTATTAACTTTTAATTCTAAAATCGTATATATAAATAATTGAATGAATAAATTTATTATAATTTCCTTACTATTAGTTAATTCATTTTCTAATAAATTATTATATTTGAAATATATCTTCAATTTATTATTTATATTATTATTATAATTTCCTTTATATTCAATAAAAAATTATATAAACTTTTTTTCAAATCTTTTATTTTCTATTTTTGTTTTCCTTATTATACTTTATTAATTAATATCCTTTTTATTTGTATATATAAATACTATTTATTAATGTATTTCGAAGCATTTTGAAAAAATTGAAATTGTTAATAAGATTGAAATTAAATGTTTATTAAATAT
Organism: Monilinia laxa; assembly: GCA_009299455.1. Lineage (NCBI taxonomy): Eukaryota > Fungi > Ascomycota > Leotiomycetes > Helotiales > Sclerotiniaceae > Monilinia > Monilinia laxa. The sequence goes on from VIGI01000013.1 coordinate 1,274,227, forward strand.
TAATATTTTTAATTTATAACATTGATTAAATTGATAATTAAATAAATATATTTATAGGTTATAATTAATGCTTAAATATCCTTTATTAAGTTTATAATTTTTAAAGAAGGTTTGAAAAATATATTAAAGTATATTTTTATATTCTTATATAAATTTATAATCTTTTAATAAAAAATGCTTTAAATACGAAAATCTTTTGTTAAATTTTTATATAATTTATAAAGTTCTATAATTATAAATTGAAAAACATTTTAAAACGGGTTAATTTTGGATTTTTTTTGAATTATATCCAAAAATACTATTATCTTTTATTTTTATATAATTTCTTAATGATATTTATTTTCTTTAAATATAGTTTCGAATATTAATTATATATTGTTTATAATTTATAAAAACCAATCCAAATTCGTATAGTAGAATTCCAATGTGATTTTTATTAATATAATTAAAAAAGCTTTCAAATAAAACTGGGATTAAATATCAATTTATAAATAATAATAAATGGATATTTTGTATTTATATTCAAAATTATTATTTTTATTGAAATACTTTTTATTATCTATATATAATTATACTAGATTTAACAAATCTTTATTAATATTACTATTCTTTTTTCCAAACTAATAATTGTTAGGTTTAAATCCTTATAAATTGTTTCTTTTATTGAGTAATCCATTAAAAAATCGTTAAGGTAGTTCTTACAATAATCCTTATAATAATCCTTATAATAATCCTTATAATGATCCTTTTAACAACAAATAATATAAAATTAGATAGGTTAAATAATAAAAATGATACAACCATTAAATTTACTAAAAATCGGCCTATTTGAATAAATTAATTCTTAAATAATAATAATTAAAATTATAGATTTTCTATTAATGTTTTTAATATAAGATCAGAATTCCTATAATACAAAGGCTTTTATACTAATTCTAAAAATTGTTTTATTTAAAAGGATTATCCTCTACTAAACATTCTTATTATTATTAGTTTAATCTATAATTTTATATTTGATTCTTTATATAATAATATTTTCCTAATAATTAATACTTTATTTAACGTTTTAACTTCAAATAATAATTGTAAATATAAAATATAATCTAATAATTCTAAATTGTTTTTAATTTTTTTGATAATTAATAAAAAACGAAATATTATAAATTCATTATATAATGTTTTGTAAATATCTTTATTCAACTATTTTGAATAATTTGATATTATAATATATTGAAGAATATTAAATATTTGTATATTAATACTTTTTTGATTTTTAATAATAAATACTTTGTATAAACAAAGTACTATTTGAAATTTATAAAAATAATTAATATTAATTATTTTCAAATTATTTTTTTGAAAGTTTTTAAATAATATTTCAATAAATTCTTTATATATTTTATTATTATATAAGTTTTTTTGTTTATATTTTTTGAATTTTGAAATATATATATTGAAAAACATTTTTTTTGATTATATTCTTTAGTTTTAATATTTATATATTATTTTCTTTTTAATATTTTATATTCTTTTTTAGCGTTTTTTTTTGTAAAAACTAGATTAGAATATAATATTATATTTAATAATAATATTTATAATAATGATGAATAATCTAAATCTTGTTTTGTAATGGATTTATTAATATATTTTTTTAAGGATTTATAAATAATATTATTATAATCCTTATTTTTCTGTATATAATACTAATATAATTTTATTGTATTATATTTAATATACAGTATTTCCTTTCTAAATTTACTAAATTTTATTAGGTTAATATTTTAGTTTAAAAATAGTTTAAAATTCGATTTTTTGAAAAATGTTGAAAATTGTTTTGTAAATTGGAAAAAAGAAAAATTAAAATAAAAAGTAAGTAAAAAAAGTAAATTAATTATTAATATTAATTTCTGCAAATTCCTAATAACTTTTTTGAAGTTCTAATAATTTTTAATAATTTTTTTAAATATTTTATAAACTCCTATAAATTCCTTTTTATAAATCTTAATAATAAAAAATAAAGAATAGATCCTTTTATAAAATGGAATTGATTTTTGGATTTTGTTATATTTAAATTAAAATATATAAATAATATAATAATTAAATAAAATTTTAGAATATAAAAGGATTACAGAAGCGGTAATCTTTAATATTCCTTTGAAATATAATAATTATAGAAATAATAGGTTTATATTCAAATATTATTCTTTATAAATAAAAAAGTTATTAAAATAATAGTTTTTATATTTTTTTAAATATATAAAAATTGCTAAAATAATAGTTTATATATTTATTTTTATAAAGATCTATTTTTGAAATAATAAAAAATTATAACTCTTTAAATTAATATTATTTAAATCTGGATTTCTTAAGATTTTTAATTTATAAATAACTTTATTAATTAATGTTGATTTAGTTTAGTACAATGGAAAAGATAATAATAAATATATTATAAATATGTTATTATTGCTTTTAAGAATTATTAACTAAAGGCTATGAATTGACGAATATATAGAATGTCGAGGCGTTAGCGCGAAGCCTAGCGCGTCACGTGATTATCCCGACAACTAATTTACTAAAGTTTATATACATCATTAATTTTGAAATCTTATATTTATTATAATTAATTAATATATTGAGAATAAACGATTTAAATGATATTATTAAACTTTTAATTATTCTCTTTTAAAACGTTATTAAAGTAATAGAAAAGCATTTATAAAACAAAGTTAAATTAGCGTTATAATAAATATTGATATGTATTAAATTATATATTAGTTATATAAAGGTATATAAATAATCTAAACTAAATTTAAAAACAAAACAATATAAAATATTTTTAATAATCTAAAATACTAAATATAATTATTAATACTAAATTATCAATAATATAACAAACAATGTTAATTTATATAAAGTAATAGATTAGTATAAACTAGCTTCATTATTTAAAGCTTTATTATTGATTATAGATAATGTAAATATTAAAAATACTAAAAAGAAAATAAAGGCATTATTAATATAACAATTCGAATAATTTGAATTATAATCTTCTTAAAATAGAAAAAAAGTAATTAATATTTTTATAAATAATATTTATTTTATTTGGAAAAATAGAAAAGAATATAATTGGTATAATAAACATTTCTTTAAAAATGGATTATATTACAATCCAATTATTAAAGGTTTATTAATAATATATTAAAATATTTATAAAAAACATTTTTTAGAAATATCTGGAATTATTATATTTTTTATTTAAATAGAAATTGTTAGGAGGTGTGAACAAAGAATCAACTAGTTAAGATTGTATAAAGACTTTTCATTGCTTTTCTAAAATATACGGATTCTAACTGGATATTTTATATTATAATCCGTATTCAATTAATTCCTTAATCAGCTTTATAGCGATATATTAAAGGAATATCTTCTAATCTTCAATATTAAGCTATTGAATCTTTTATGTCAAAATGTTTAAATATCTGAATACTAAGACTTTTAAGTAACAATAGCGTATTTTAATCTTATCCCTTCCAAATATTGGGGTCTAAGCGTAGATGGTCCTAACAGAAATTAACGAAAATAATAATGTTTTCAAAAACGGAAAAAAAGAATAAATTATTAATATACTTTTAAAGGTTAATTATATTATTATTATATATCGAGAAAAGTCTAAAACAATTTATTATTAAAAAGCTTTTTTGAATAACGATATATTATGGAATAATTAATCTACAATATAATAAAGCCTTTTTTAAACGCTTAATAATGAATTTAGTAGTTTTTTTTGTATACAATATGAAATTGGTTTTTATTCAGGATAAGAAAGTAATATTGATTATATTAGATATATAAAGTATATTTAATACATTAATATCTAAAAGATTATTAAAACGAATAAGGAAATAGGATTGGTTTATAAAGCTGCTTTAGCTAATTAATTCATTTTTAGCGGAATATAGAATTAAAGTCTAGCTGAAAGATATATATACCTCAAAGTTAAAGATATAATACAGAACTTTATAAAGATTACTATTAACCCTAATTTTATACATACTATATCTAATTGAATTATTAAATTAAAATTGTTTGTTATATTTTGGATATACAGATAATATTGTAATTTATAAAATTTTAAAATCCATAGAAAACAATGTAGTTATATTAAAATATAATATACATTAAATTATAAAATAAAGCGCTAAAAATAAAGTTGCTTTTATACTAGAGAAATTGGAGATGATCCATCTTTTACAAAAACGGAATATAAATGTTTTTAATATTAATATATTATTAAAGTTTATAATTAAATTAATATTTATAATGGCTTATTAGATTATATTATTTATAATATAGAAAAGAATTTTATAATAAAGGAATTTATTGATAATATAGATATAATAAACACAACTATAAAATCAATATTTGTTAAAGTATATTAATTTGTAAAATTAATTAAAAAAAGTTATTATTTTATTTGGAAAATATATATTATTATTGAAAATGAAATAAAGAATATAGGAATATTAAAAGAAATGATATTGCAAATATTAATAAAGATAGTAAACAATTTGATTAAGCTAAATGGTATTATATTTATTTTTATTAGTATTTAGTATTTATCTGCGTATAAATAAATTTGATTTATCGATATTAAGTATAATTGAAAGATTAGTAGCATTTAAAAAAGCTATTATCAAAATCAATAAATTATATTTTGAAAAATAGGTTTTGAAAGTTTTAAAATAATAAAATAAATTATTCATTATTTTAATCCATAATTGATTATTAAATTTATTAGTATTAATATAAAGAAAAAATAACAATAAAAGCAAATAATAAAATAAACCTTTTATTTTAATTAGTATTAAGGATGAGATTTGTATTATAAATTTAATAAACGAATTAATAAGATTTCGATTTATTATAATAAAACCATTTTTTAAGGAATTATAGGAGTTAATAGGAATCCATAAAAGATTTGAGAAGTTAATAAAAGTTTATAGGAAATTCCAGGAGTTATATTTATTACATTTATTTCATAGTTAGGATTAATATAAATTGTTATATTAGAGATAAAATAAATTAAAGCTATAATAAAAATTATATCTTTTTTAATATTAGTTATATATATTAATAAATGTTTTGTTATTATTATATTATAGTTATTATATTTATAGATTATATAACAAATTAAAAAATTATAATATTTCTAGTATTCAAAATTATATAGTTTTATACTTTTCTTCTTTTCTAAAAGTTTAGAGTATTCTAAGAATTTAAAAAGAGTAAAAAAGCAGATTTCCTTTTTAAAACTTATAAATTATACTATTATTAAATCTAAGATTTTAATATTATAATAATTAATTAATTTTATTCTAATAATCTATATTTTAACTTTTTTAAAAAACAATCTTAATAATAATTAATTAATTATTTAAAAGATCTATTAAAATATAAAGGTATATACTATATACTATATATACTATTTTTCCATTTGTTTTAATATAGTATAATAAATAGCTTTACAAATTAAAGTAATATTTAATTTTTTTTAGAATAAGATTGTATATTATTTTAATACTAGATTTAATTATTCAGTTTATAAAAATAATTTATAATTGTAGAATATCTTTGATTATAATTTGGAGTATGGCTTTTATAATAGCTTTTTGAATAAAGAAAAACTAATTAAAAATAAACAAAATCTTTAGTTTGGTTTAAATATAAATACAAAAATCTGTTTTTCTTTTTTGATTTATTAATATTAAGTTGCTGATTATTAGCGATTTAATTGTTTATATACTTAAAGTTTTAGGTTTCCTATTATATTTTGATAGGGTAATATATTTTTATAAAATAATATATTATAATAGTATATTCGCTTCTATAATTGTTATATTTAAATTTTTAAAGATTTCTATATTAAATATACAATTTAACAAGTTCGGATGGTTCTTATTAAAGCTACAGCTTATTAAAAAAAATACAAAAACATAATAATATTATATACACTGAAATAATTCAATAAACTATACCACCGAATCCCTTTTTACGTTTTACTACTATCAACAATAATGGCGCTGTAAACGCTTTAATGTTTTACAATTGCGAATAATAATGTATATATATATAAACAATTATCTATATTTTCTTTATTTTTCCAATATATTGCAATTCTATAAAGTATATTATTTGTTTTATTGATAATTAATTCTATTAGTATATTAATATTCCAAATTATATTAATTAAATTGAAACAAATAAAATATAAAGCAATATTATAATACATTATACTTAAAAGCTTTGCAAAAAAGCTATTAAAACCTTTATTTTTAATTTTCCAAACGAATAAAAGAAACTTATATAGAAAGTTTAAAATAAATTATTAATATATTTAAATCAATACTTTTTTAAAACTATTACTACAAAATAACTATTTAAAGTCTTTTATACAAAAACTTTTAAAATCCTAAATATAATAGTAATAAAAACAGTTATATTATTATTATATATCGCTTTACGAAAGTATATTATTTCATTAAAATATAATAGAAAATCTAAAACTATAAATATATAGATAATTAAGCTATTAATAATTAATAATCTAATATTAACAAATCAAAAAGGAAAAACGGATTTTTGTATTTATATTTGGGCCAAATCAGAATCTTTGTTTATTTGTAATCAGTCTTTTTTTATTTAGAAGATTATTATAAAAACAATATTTTAAATTGTAATTAAAAAATATTCTTTAATTATAAGTTATCTTTATTAATTAGATTATTAAATTTAGTATTAAAACTATATATAATTTCATTTTAAAAAAAACGAATATTGATCTGATTTACAAAACCATTTATTATAATATATTAAAACGTATAGAAAAATAGTATATATATTGTTTAGTATATACTTCTAATATTTTAATTGGCCTTTTAGATAATCAATTTATTATAATAGAAATTATTTTCAAAAAAGCTAAAATATAAACTAGAATGAAAACCAATTAATTATTATAGTACTAAAACTTTAGGTTTAATAATAATATAATTTTTAAGCTTTAAAAAAGGAAATCCGTTTTTTTATTTTATTTAAATTTTTGGGATATTTCCAAATTTTTGAAGAAAAAAAAAAAAAGTATAAAACTATATAATTTTAGGTATTAGGAATATTGTAATCTTTTAACTTATTAAATAGTTTGTGTAAATATAATAATTATAGTATAACGATAATGAAATATTAAAAAGTAATAAATGTTGTTTATATAACTCTATCTAAATATATTAATTATTATAATTCTTTTTTAACAAAATATAAACATTGTATAATTATACCGAAAAGGATTAATAAAAAAATAGTCTGGTTTATTATAAACCAATTTAAAAAAATCTATTATTAATAAATAATTATATACAAAATGTATAAACTAATAATTAAACGTTAATAAAAGTAGAGCTTTAAAAATAAGATTTAAATAATTATTCTGATTCTAAAAGTATATATTGCTATATATAAAAATAGTAATCCAACAATTATAATATATTAAATACAAAACAACTTTAATTAGTTTTTTTAATTTTGTAAAATTATTAAAACGAAATATATATATTGTATTTAATAATAAATTGAATTCTACTTTTAATAATAATATAAAGTTTAATACAATTTCTTTTTTTTATTTCATTTTTATATTAAAGAATAAAATAAAATAAAATAGTAAAAACTATACAATCGTTTGAATTAACAAATTGAAAATGATTTAAACAAATATAAAAAGATTAAGATTAGTATATATAACCCTATTACAATTAGCATTTAAAGAAGAGATTAATATAATTTATATATAAAAACCTAATGTATACTTTAAAACAAAAACGCAAAATTATTTAATATATAAATATTATATATTAATAAACTTTTAGAAGTGAATATTAATACTAAAGTATAAAACAAAAAGATTAAGAATAATATCCTATACATAAAAAACGATGGATTTAACTTTTTAATAGTATTGAAACAATAACAATTATAATATTATTTGATTAAAAATAAATAGTTATTATATTATTAATATATACAAAAAGTTTAATATTAGGCGAATAATTGAATATATAACAAATATATAGATCCTATTAAATTTTCTTATTAAAAAAGATTTCAATATAAAGTATAATATATTCGAATTAAAAATCTTATCTTTTAATTAAAATGTATTTTTAGCTATTTAGTTTTTTAATAGCAGAATAAACTTTATTAAAAAACTAAGAAAGTTTATATATCGCATTAATCACATTATCAATTTAATATTTTCAAATATTTTATTTATAAAAACAATAATTAAATATAATTTGGATTGTAATTCAGATTATTTCATTTTAATAATATTATTATTAGAAAGAGATTAGAAAGCTCATAACAATATAAATTATTGAATTATAAAAGCCAATTTATTAAAGTTTATATATATCATTAACTTTGAAATCTTGTATTTATTACAATTAACCGATATATTAAAAATAAAGCGATTTAAATAATATTACTGAACTTTTAATTATTCTTTTCTAAAACGTAATTAAAACGATAAAAAAGTATTTGCAAAACAAAGCTAAATTAATACTTTAATAAATGCTAATATACACTAAATTATATACTAATTATATAAATGTATATAAACAATCCAAACTAAATTTTAAAAACAAAACGATATAAAATACTTTTAATAATCCAAAACGCTAAATACAATTATTAATATTAGATTATTAATAATATAGTAAATAATATTAATTTATATAAAGTAATAGATTAGTATAAACTAGTTTTATTATTTAAAACTCTATTATTAATTATAAATAATATAAATATTGAAAATATTAAAAAGAAAATAAAAGTTTTATTAGAAAAAAAAAAATTTATTATTATTATATAATAATTCAAATAATCTAAATTACAATCCTTTTAAAACGAAAAAAGAACGATTAATACTTTTGTAAATAATATTTATTTTATTTAAAAAAATAGAAAAAAATGTAATCAATATAATAAATACTTCTTTAAAACGGATTATATCATTATCTAATTATTAAAGGTTTATTAATAATATATTAAAGTATTTATAAAAAAAGTTATTTTAAAAATATCTGAAATTATTATATTTTTTATTTAAATAAAAATTAGCGGAAATAGTAATATTTCTAGAACCAGAAAAAAATGATAAGTTATTAATATGCTTTTAAAGATTAATTATATTATTATTATATATTGAAAAAAGCTTAAAATAGCTTATTATTAAAAAGCTTTTTTAAGTAGCAATACATTATAGAATAATTAGTTTATAATATAATAAAGCTTTTTTTTAAACGTTTAGTAATAAATCTAATAGCTTGTTTTAAATATAATAATTGGCTTTTTGTTTAAGATAAGGAAATAATACTGGTTACATTGAATATATAGAGTACATTTAATATATTGATATTTAAAAAGCTGCTAAAACGAATAAAAAAACAAAGCTGATTTATAAAACTATTTTAATTAATTAGTTTAATCCTAATAAAATGTAAAGTTAAAATCCGGTTAAAGAGCATATACATTTTAGAATTAAAGATATAATATAGAACTTTACAAAAATCACTATTATTTTCAATTCTATATATATTGTATTTAGCTAAATTATTAAATCAAAATTATTTATTACATTTCGAATATATAGATAATATTATAATCTATATGATTAAAGTTTATAAAAAACAATATAATTATACTAAAATATAATATATATTAAATTATAAAATACAGCATTAAAAATAAGATTGCTTTTATATTGGAAAAACTAAAAATAATCCACTTTTTTATAAAATGAAATATGAATATTCTGAATATTAATATATTGTTAAAATTTATAATCAAACTAATAACTGTAAATAATAACAAATAGCTGGCTTTATATTAACTTAGCATTTAAATAAACCATAAATTTTTCTTTAAAAAATATATAGTTGAATATATAACAAAAACGTTAAAAATTGTACATTACATTAAAAAATTAATAAATATTAAATTCAAACCATTTATTATATTATTAAGAAAAAAGCTATAATTATATATATATAATCCTCTTTATTATATAGTTTGGAAATCTAATATAATGACAAACTAAAGCTTAATATAATAAGTAATTATAATTGCAACTGTTTGATTAATATAAAATTAGGTTTATTAAATAAAAAAATAAAAAAAAAAATTATTATTTTCTAATAGTAAAAGAGGTTCTTTTAGTTTAATATATAATGTTTATAATAAATGTTTTTTGGGATATGGAGTTATTATTAAATAGTATTGTATTCGAATATATTTGTGTATATTTTATATTTCGATTTAAAATATTTAACTTTGTTTATTTATTAATATATCGATTTAAAACCCCGATTTTATTTTAGTAGTGTATAACAAATTTATATTGTATAAATATATTAATTTTATATACTTTTAGATTAATACTAATTTAATTATACTTTTTATTTAGTTATAGAATTGATTTTATAAAGAGAAAAATGAAGAAAGCTATAGTTAAATAGTTTAATATATAATGGAATTAATTAAACGGAAATATAATTATAATATTTTTAAATAATTTTGAGTAATATTTAAATAGCGTTAAGCTAATAGATTATAAATACATTATATATTGTAATCAATTGTTAATTAAAACGGAAAAAGAAGCGATAAACAGCATTTCCTATATTTTTAATACAAAAGCAATTAGAGTTTTTAAAAGCCTATATTTATATACTAAAAATCCGCCAGCTTTTAAACGAACAATTATGAATATATATTAATAATACTTTAATAATCTAATGTATATAAATAAACATGTTTAATATCTTTTAATAAGCTTTTTTTAAATATTATACATTTATAAACCGTTACAAAATTAGTATTATATAGTTTCCGGATTATATAGGTATTAAAAAACCATAAAATGGTTAACAAACTAATAAATACTAATATAAAAAAGAATAAATAAACAATAATCGTTTAATAAAACCTATAATTAATGGAATAAATATAATAATAAAGGCTTTTATTAATATAGTAACTTTTGATTAATAAAGCCGATATTATATAGAACTTTTAGCATTATATTGCAAATAAGAATTTGGATATATAATAATCGAATTTCTAAAGCTTTATTTTTTTTATATATCGCTTTATTAGCTTTTAATTGTTTAGATAATATATAGCAACTTTGTATAATATTATAAAAAGTTTGATTATAAAAACGTTAAATTTAATTATTTTTGTGGATATAAAAAAACTCCTAAACATTTTATATTTTATAAGATTTTATAATACAAATTCTATATTTAATTATTTAAACCAGATTGTTTATTTAGTTGTTTAAAAAAAAGAATAAAAGTATTTAAACGTAATATTAATATATTTAAAGCTTTTTAAAAGCTTTTTTATAATAATCTAATATTTCATTTTTAATATTTGTATATTGCAAATATGCAATTTAATAAATTTGAAATAGTTTTTATTAAAATTACAGTTTATTGAAAAAAAAACCGCTATTTTCTAAATTGTTATATAGTAATAAACTACATTTTATATAATCAATATATATATATATTTAACAAAAGCATTGCTTTAATATAAAAACTAATAGAAATAAAATGCTTTTTATATATATATATACTCTTTGATACAATATTTATATTTATATATAATACATTATATTTAAAAGAATAAGTTTATTTATAAAGATATTAGTTTATAAATATATAGAATAAAGAAAAAAAAAGCAAAAACGCTTTTTTAAATGAAAGAAAAGGAATTATAGAAATAAAGGGAAATTGTATTATTTAGAAGAAGAAATCGAAAAGCAAAGTATTAAAAGTACTATTAAATAGAGCAATAGGCTATATATAGAAAATGTACAGGGAGATTCTACCTTTATTATGAGTCCATTGTTAATACTTTTCGGAAGGTCAGAACTAGCCATTCTATATAAAGACGTTAAACTCTATATAAATAAATAAATAATAAAAAAAATGAATAAATAAATAAAGATTTCTATGTAAAGAAATTTGAATAATTATTTTACAATTATAATTTTAAACAAATATTAATTTAAATATATTAATAAACTATTTTGAATTTTTTATATAAGTTTTTTTTATTTGTTTAAAAAGTTATAAAGGAAAGTTTTAATAATTTTTATAAAGTTTTTAAATATAATATATTATAATATTATTTTGCATTTTATTTATTCCAGCTTAATTAATATAGTTTGAAATATTAGTATACTAATATATTTTTAGTTATTTGATTCTTTAATAGCGGAATAGATTTTATTAGGGAGCTGGAGAAGCTTATATATTATATCAACTATATTATTAACTTTATCTTTTTAAATATCCTATTTGTAAAAATAATAGTTAAGTATAACTTAAATTATGATTTGGATTATTATACTTTAATAATATTATTATTAAAAAAAGATCAGGAAACTAATAATAATGTAAATTATTGGATTACAAAAACTAATTTGTTAAAATTTATAAATATTATCAATTTTAAAATTTTGTATTTACTATAATTGATTAATACATTGAAAACAAACAATCTGAATAATATCGCTAAACTTTTAATTATCTTTTTTTAAAACACAATTAAAGCGATAAGAAAGCAATTGTAAAGTAAAGCCAAATCAATATTATAGTAAATATTAATATACGCTAATTTATATACTAATTATACAAAAATATATTAATAATCTAAACCAAATTAAGAAACAAAATAGTATAAGATATTTTTAACAATTCAAAACGTTAAACGCAATTATTAATATTAAATTATTAATAATATAACAAATAATATTGATTTATATAAAGTAATAGATTAGTATAAGCTAATTCCATTATTTAAAACTCTGTTTTTAATTTTAAATGGAATAAATATCGAGAATATTAAAAAAAAAATGGAGGTTTTATTAAATAAAATATTATATTAGTATAATAGTTTGAATAATTTGGATTATAATCTTTTTGAAATAGAAAAACAATAATCAATATTTTTATAAATAACATTTTATTTTGTTTAAAGAAAATAAAAAAGAATATAATCGGTATATTAAGCATTTCTTTAGAAACAGATTGTATTACTATCTAATTACTAAAGATTTATTAATAAAATATTAGGATATTTATAAAAAACTTTTTCTAAAAATACCTAAAACTATTACATTTTTTATTTAAATAAAAACTAGTAAAAATAATAATACTTTTAAAAACGAAAAAGAAAAATAAATTGTTAATATACTCCTAAAAACCAATTATATTATTATTATATATTAAAAAAGGTTTAAAATGGTTTATTACTAAAAAGCTTTTTTGGATAATAATATATTTATAGAATAATCAGTTCATAATATAATAAAGCCCTTTCTAAACATTTAGTTATAAATTTAATAGTTTTTTTTATATATAATGTAAAATTGGCATTTATTTAAAATAAAAAAATAACACTAATGATTTTAAATATATAGAATGTATTCAATACATTGATATCTAAAAGATTATTAAAATGAATAAGGAGATAAAACTGGCTTATAAAACTATTTCAATTAGTTAATTTATTCCTAATAAATCGCAAAATTAAAGTCTAATTAAAGAATATGTATATTACAAAATCAAAAATATTAATATAGAACTTTTTAAAGATTTCCATTATTCCCGATTTTATATATATTATATCTAATTAAACTATTAAACCAAAATTGTATATTACATTTTAAATATATAAAATAATATTATAGTTTATAGAACTTTGAAATCTATAAAAAAATATAGTTTTATTAAAAGAATAATATATACTAAATTATAAAATAAAAAATAACAAATAAAGTTATTTTTGCATTAAAAAGATTGGAAATAGTTTATTTTTTGTAAAGGTGGAATATAAATGCCTTTAATATTAATATATTAATAAAGTTTATAATTACATTAATAATTATTATAGATAATAAATAGCTGGTTTTATATTAGTTTAGTATTTGAATAAACCACAAGTTTTTTTTTAAAAAATATATAGTGAAATATATAATAAAGATATTAAAAATTGTATATTAAATATTAAGAGAATTAATGAATATTAAATTTAATCTTTTTGCTATATTGTTAAAAAAGGTTGTGATTATATATGTATAATCCTTTATATTATTATATAGTTTAAAGGTTTGGTATAGTAACAGATTAAAACCTAGTTTGGCAAACGGTTATAATCGCAATCGAACAGTTAATACAAGATTTAATCTATTAATTAGAAAAGTTAATTAAAGCTATTATTTTAATAATAAAAAAGGGTTTTCTAATTTAAATATATAACATTTATAATAAATATTCTTTAGAATATAAAGCTATTATTAAATAATACTGTTTTCGAATATACTTATATATATTTTGTATTTTGGCTCAAAATATTCAACCTTATTTCATCTATTAATATATTAGTTTAAGACTTTTGATTTTACTTTAGCAGTATATAATAAATCTAAATTTTATAAATATATTAATTCTATATACTTTTAAATTAATATTGGTTTAATTGTATTTTTTATTTGATTATAAAAACTAATTTTTATAAAGGGAAAACGAAAAAAAATATAGTTAAATAATTTAATTTATAATAAAATTGATTAAACGGAAATATAATTATAATATTTTTAAACAATTTTAAGCAATATATAAATAATATTAAGTTAATAAGTTATAAATATACTATATATCATAGTTAATTGCTAATTAAAATAGAAAAAGGAACAATAAATGGTATCTTCTACATTTTTAATATAGAAATAATTGAAGCTTTTAGGGATTTATATTATATATTAAAAATCCATTAGTTTTTAAACGAATAATTATGAATATACATTAATAACATTTTAGTAATCTGATATATACGAATAAATGCGTTTAACATCTTTTGATAAGCCTTTTTTGAATGTTACATATTTATAGATTATTATAAAGTCGATATTATATGGTTTTCAAACTATATAAATATTAAAAACAATAAGATAATGGATAAGCTAATAAATATTAATACAAAAAAGGAATAAATAAATAATGATCGTTTAGTAAAGTTTATAATCAGTAGAATAGATATAATAAATAAAGGCTTTTATTAATATAGCGATTTTTGATTAGTAAAGCTAATGCTATATAAGACTTTCAATATTATATTACAAATAAGAATTCGGATATATTATAATTAAACCTTTAAAGCTTTGTTTTTCTTATATATCGCTTAATTAACTTTTAATCATCTAAATAGTATATATAATAACTTTAATATAATATTATAAAAGGTTTGATTATAATAATATTAAATTTAATTGCTTTTATAAATATAAGAAAATTCCTAAGCATTTTGTTATTTTGTAAGATTTTATAATGCAAATTTTATGTTTAATTGATTAAATCAGATTGTTTATTTAACTATTCTAAAAAAAAAATGAAAGTATTTAAATACAATACTAATATATTCAAAGCTTTTCGAAAACTTTTTTATAATAATTCAGTATTTTCATTTTTAATATTTATATATTATAAATATATAAATTTAATAAGTTTGGATAATTTTTATTAAAGCTATAGTTTACTAAAAGAAAATTGTTATTTTCTAATTATTATATAGTAATAAAATTATGCTTTATATAATTAATGTATATATTAAATAAAGATATTGTTTTTAACGTAAGAATTGGTAGAAATAAAGTGTTTTTATATATATATACATTTTCTAATGTAGCATTTTATATATAATCCATTACATTTAAAAGAATAAATTTGTTTATAAAAGTATTAATTATAAATGTATAAAATAAAGAAAAAAGAAAATGAAAGTGCTTTTTCAAATAAAGAAAAAGGAACAATAAAAATAAAGGGAAATTGTACTATTTAAATATAAGGATTGAAAGATAAAGTGCTAAAAATACTATCAAATATAACAATAAATTATATATAAAAGATATATGGAAAGGTTCTGCCTCTGTTATGGATCTGTCGCTAATATTCTTCAGAAGGTCAGAATTAGCCATTCTACATAAAGACGTTAAACTTTCATATAAATAAATAAATAAATAAATAAATAAATAAATAAATAAAATAAATAAATAAATAAATAAATAAATAAATAAATAAAAAAACAAATTTATTATCTAATTATTATTTTTTAGAATATTTTATAGATTTATAATTTAATATAATTCTTTTTTAGGAATCCATTATATCTTATTTAATAAAGAGTTTATTATTTTATGAAATTATTTAGAAAAATATTAAATAAAGAATAAATATATTATTTTATTAATCCTATTAGTTATACTTATTAATATTTATATTAAAAAAATGAAAATTATTATTTTTATATTAATTATAAAGGCTTTAATAAAATTATTAGAGAAAATAGAATACGCTACCTATATTAATAAATTATTAAATTACTTATAGTAGAACAAAATCTTTATAAAATTAAAATTTAAAAAATATTTACTATTAATTTATATATAAAATAATAAATAAGAAATAGTATTTTTAAATAAAATATAAATAATCAAAATATTTCATTATACCTTTTAAATTAACAAATATTTTAATAATTTTTTAAATATATATTAATTAATATTAATTGGATTAACAAATAATATTTATATAATTTATTTAAATAATATATTAATTTATTTTAAAAATAAAGAATTATATATATTATATATAAGAAGAATATTAAACATTTAATTAAATATAAACTATATATAAAATTAAAAAAAATGCATATTTTATATTATCAAAATAAAATTCTTAGGCTTTATTATATGAAAAATTTAGGTTTTTTAAAATTTATTAATTTTTATAATAATTTATTAAAACTTATTTATGTATAGTCAGCGAAATAATAATATTATTAAAAAATATGAAAATAGAAAAATAAATATAAATTTTAAATGAATAAAAAAATATAAAATATTTGTTGATATATTTATATTAAAATATTTTAATTATTATTATATTTAGTTATAAAAACAGATATATTAGTTTTTATTTTAAATTATATAAATATTATAACTATACTTAAATATTGTTATAGAAAATTATATAAAATAATTTTTAATAATTTTTTATTTAAAAGAGTTTATTTTTATTAAATAAAAGTACTATATTTATAATTAAAAGTTTCTAATTATTTATACAGCTTTTATTTATTGATAATATTATATAATTAATAATTAATAAATAATAAATAATAATAATATTAATTAATTATAATTGTTTAAATATTTTATAATAAAAATTAAATTTAATAAAAAACAATAAAAAAAAACAAATTTTTAATAATTTTAAACTTTCAAATAAAATATAAATCAAATAAATTAAACTCTATAAATAATCATTTATATTACCCCCAAATTATATTAATAATATTCTAAATTAATAACTATAATCTCTTTTAATTAATTCTACAAATCAATATGCTTTAATAAATATTAACTTTATAGTTATAACTATTACATTTACATTATCATAAATTCCTTATTACAAAATTCTTTTCTATATTATAAACAATATAGTTTAGTAAACCAATATAAATATTAATTTCAATATTATATATAACCCATTTTATATATACCTTAATAATACATTATTCAATTATTATATTATTTAAATTAAATGCTTTTATTAATAATATAAAAAACGAACTTTCTATTAAATATATTAATATATTAATAATAATAGAATAATAAAATTCAATATTCTTTTAAAAGTTTGAAATTGAATTTGCTAAATGATTTATTATACTTTTAATAATATTTGCAAAATTTTATAAAATTATCGAAATCCTTTTATATAATATATTATATTTTAATATTGAAAAATTTGATATAATTTATATTAATAAATATCCAAATTTTACCAATATAAATATCAAATTTTTGATATTAATTGAATAATAATTATTATTTTAAATAAATTCTTATAGAAATTGTTTTTATATCAAAGTTCTATATTAAAATTGAATATTCAATTTCCGAATAATAGAATACTTTTTGTAAATAAAATTAATAAATTCTTAATATTATTGTATATATTTTAATTGATTTATATTATAGAATAATAATAAAATAATGAATTCGTTATTATAATATAAAATTATTTTTTAATAATAAATTAATATAATAAATTCAATTAATTTTGTCTTTTTTTATTCCAAATACAATTTTTATAATACCTATTTTATTTTATTCATTTTAATATTTTTAATATATTTCTTATTATTTAATATTGATTATATTCTATTATTAATCATTTAATGTTTTTGTATTAATAATAATATTTTGAAACTTTTTTTATTATATTTATTAAAAAATAATTTATTAATATTAATATATAAATTATTAACTTTTAATTTTAGAAATGTATATATAAATAATTGATTAAATAAATTTATTATAATTTTTACTATTAATCAATCTATTTCCCAACAAATTGTTATATTTAAAATACATTTTTAACTTATTATTTAATTATTATTATAATCTTCTTTATATTTAAATAGGAAATTATATAAATTTCTTATTAAATCTTTCATTATTTATCTTTATCTTTTCTTTAAATTTTTTTTTATTCCTTTTTATTATATTTTGTTTATTGATATTCTTTTTGCTTATATATATACACTATTTATTAATACAATTTTCGAAACATTCTAAAAAGATTGAAATTATTGATAAAGCTAAGTATTTGTGAAATGTCGATATTTCGATTATAAAATTGATTAAGCTAATAATGATAGATATATTCGTAAGTTATAATTAATGTTTAAATATCCTTTATTAATTTAAACTTTTAAAAAAAGATTAAAGAATATATTAAAAATATTTTTATATTTTTATATAAATTTATAAGTTTTAATAAAGAATATTTTAAATCCAAAAATCTTTTATTAAATTTTTATATCATTTATAAAATTTTGTAATTATAAATTTGAGAATATTTTAAACGATTGATTTGGTTTTTTTTATTATTTTAAAAGTGTTATTATTCTTTTATTTTTGTATAATACTTTAATAATATTTATCTTCTTTAAATATAATTTTAACATTAATTATATATCGTTTATAGTTTATAGAAATTAATCCAAATTTGTATAATAAAATTTCAATATAATTTTTTAATATAATTGAAAAGCTTTTAATGAAATCAAAATTAAATATCAATCTATAATAATAATTAATAAATATCTTATATTATATTTAAAGTTTTTTTTATGAATACTTTTTTATTATTATAAATTATATTAGATTTAATAATTTAATTAATATTTTATTTTCTTTTTGGATTAATAATTATTAAGTTCAGATTTTTATAAATTATCTTTTTATTAAATAAATCTATTAAAAGATTATTAAAATAATCTTTGAAGTAATTTTTAATAATCTTTATAATAATCTTTTTAATAAAAATATAAATTAAATAGATTAAATAATAGAGATAATATAATTATTAAATTTATTAGAAATTGTTTATTTAAGTAGATTAATTTTTAAATAATAATGATTAAAATTATAGATTTCTTATTAATATTTTGATATTAAAATGAGAGATTTTTACAATATTAAAGCTTTTGTATTAATTTTAAGGATTGTTTTATTAAAGGAATCGTTTTATACTAAATATTTTTATTATTATTAATTAAATATAAGTTTTATTTGATTATTATATAATAATACTTTTATAATAATTGATATTTAATCAATATATTATTTCAAATGATAATTGTAAATATAAAATATAATTTAGTAATTCTAAATTGTTTTGATTCTTTTAATAATTAATAAGAATAAAACGTTATAAGTTATTATATAATATTTTGTATATATTTCTATTAATTATTTTAAATAATTTGATATATAATATATTAAAAAATATTAAATATTTATATATTAATATCTTTTTTAATTTTTAATAATAAAATATTTTGTATAAACGTATTGTTTAAAGTTTAAAAATAATTATTATTAATTATTTGAAATTGCACTTTTGGAAAATTATTAAATAATATAACAAATTCTTATAATATCTCTTTTATTAATTAGTTTTTCATTTATATTTTTTTGAATTTTATAATATATTATCTTTAATTATATTTCCAATTTAATGTTTATATATTACTTTCTTTTTAATATTTATATTTCTTTTCAATATCTTTGTTTATAAAATTTAGTTTAGAATATAATATTATATTTATTAATAATATTTATTAATAATATTAAATAACTTTAATCTTATTTTTACAATGAATTTATTAATATATTTTTCTAAAGGGTTTATAAACGATACTATAATAATTTTTATACTTTATATACAATATTAATATAATTTCATTATACTACATTTAGTATACAATATTTCCTCTTGTATTTACTAAATTCTATTAAATTAATATTTTAGTTTAAAAACAGTTTAAAATTTAATTTCTTAAAAAAATATTGAAAGTCGTTTTATAAATTGAAAAGAAGAGAAAGTAAAAAAGTAAATAAAGAAAATGAATTAATTATTAATATTAATTCCTGCAAATTCCTAATAACTTCTTTAAAATCCTAATAATTTTCTTAATATCCTAATAACTTTTTTGATATTCTGTAAATTCCTATAAATTCCTTTTTGTAAAGTTTAAAGAATAAAAAATAAAGAATAAATTCTTTTGTAAAATAAAATTAACTTTTGAATTGGATTTTGTTATATTTGAATTAAAGTATATAAATAATATAATAATTTAAATAAAATTTTTTAAAATATAAAAGGATTATAAAAACAATAATCTTCAATATTTCTTCAAAATATAATAATCATAAAAATAATAAATCTATATTTAAATATTATTCTTTATAAATAAAAAAGTTGTTAAAATAATAATTTTTATATTTTTTAAATATATAACGATTGTTAAAATAGTAGTTCATATATTTATTTTTATAAATATTTATTATTAAAATAATAAAAGCTTATAATTCTTTTAAATTAATATTATTTAAATCTAAATTTCTTAAAGTTTCTAATTTGTAAACAATTTTATTAATTAATATTAGTTTAATGCGATATAATTGAAAGTTAGTAATAAATATATTATAAAATATATTATTATTATTTAAAGGATTACTATCTAAAAGCTATGGATTGACGATTATGTAGAATGCCGAGGCGTTAGTGCGAAGCCTAGCACATTACGTGAATATCCTGACAATTAATATTACTTAAAAACTTTAGTATTCAAGTGTTTAAACTTTATAATATATAGGATCTAAAAGTTTAACGTTGGAGATTAGAAGATATTCCTTTAGCATATCATTATAAAGCTGATTAGGGAATTAACGAAATATAGATTATAATATATATATCCAATTAAAATCCGTATATTTTAAAAGGTAATGAAAAGTCTTTATATAAATTTAACTAGTTGATTCTTTGTTTACATATCCTAATACCATTTATTAATCATTAATATAAAAAATAATATTTTTAATTAGATTAAATAGTAGTGAATATAGTATTATAAAGTTAAAGGGTTTTTTATATAAGAGAATATTAATCTATATTTGTATAAGATTATATTAATAATAATTATAAAGCAAATTTATATATAATTAGCTTATCTTTTAATAAAAATAAAATACATATTTTAAAGATCGAATTATTTCGGATTTTTTTAACATTTTAATAATATTAATTTATATATAAAGATTAATAAATATATTTTTATATAAAAAACTTAATTTATGAATATTTATTTTAATAATAGTTATATTAATGGCTTTTCGAAATTAATTAAAAAACGTTTTTATTAAAAAAAATCATTTTCATTTATTTGTATTTATTTATTTATTTATTTATAGTTTAATGTTTTTATATTGAATAACTAGTTCTAACCTCCCGAAGAGTATTAATAACAGATTTACAACGAAGGCAGAACCTTCCCATATACCTTTTGTGTATAATTTATTATTATATTTAATGATACTTTTAGCGCTTTATTTTTTGGTTTTTATATTTAGATAATACAATTTCCTTTTATTTCTGCGATCTTTTTTCTTTCATTTATAAAAATGCTTTTGTTTTCTTTTTTCTTTATTTTATACATTTATAAATTAATACTTTTATAAAAAAAATTTATTCTTTAAATATAACAGATTATATATAAATATAAATGTTATATTAAAATATATATATATATAAAGCATTTATTTTTATTGATTTTTTTATATTAAAATAATACTTATATATAATATATATATTAATTATATAAAAACATAATCTATTATTATATAATGATTAAAGAATAATAATTTTGTTTTAATAAACTATAATCTTAATAAGGATTACTTAAATTTATTGGATTGTATATTGTTAATATACAAATGTTAAAAATGAAATATTAGATTATTATAAAAAAGTTTTTAAATATAATTTTAAATATATTAGTATTATATTTAAATACCTTTATTTTTTTTAAAAAACGATTAAATAAATAATCCGGTTTAGTTGGTTAAGTATAAAATTTATATTGTAAAATCTTATAAAATATAAAATATTCAAAAGTTTTTTTATATTTATAAAAATCAATTAAGTTTAATATTATTATAATTAAACTTTTTATAATATTATACAAAATTGCTATATATTATTTAAATAGTTAAGAATTAATAAAGCGATATATAGAAAAAGCGAAGCTTTAGAGATTCGATTATAATGTATCTAAATCTCCATTTATAATATAATACTAAAAATCCGTGTATAATATTAATTTTATTAATTGAAAATTGCTATATTAATAAAGACCTTTATTAATATATCTATTTCATTAATTATAAACTTTATTAAACAATTATTATTTATTTATCCCTTTTTTACATTAACATTTATTAGTTTATTAATGATTTTGTTATTTTTAATATTTATATAGTTTAGAGATTATATAATATTAACTTTGTAACAATTTATAAATATATAATATTTGAAAAAGATTTATTAGAAAATATTAAATATAACTTATTTATATATATTAAATTATTGAAATATTATTAATATATATTTATAATTATTTGTTTAAAAAACTAAAAATTTTCCAATATATATTATAAACTTTTAAAGATTTTAATTGTTTTAACATTAAAAATATAAAAAGTATTATTTATCGCTTTATTTCTTGTTTTAATTAATAATTGCTTATAGTATATACTAATTTCATATTATCTTTATACTATTCAAAACTATTCGAAAAATATTATAATTATATTTCCATTTAATCAATTCTATTATATATTAAACTGCTTGGTTATAGTTTTTTTTGTTTTTTCTTTTATAAAATCAATTTTACAGCTAGATAAAAAATATAATTAAACTAATATTAGTTTAAAAGCATATGGAATTAGTATATTCATATATTGTAGTTTTATTGTATATTGTTAGAGTAGGATTAAAACTTTAAACCAATATATTAATAGATAAACAAAATCAAACGTTTTAAACTAGAATATAAAGTATATACAAATATATTTAAAAATAAAATTATTTAATAATAATCCTATATTTTAAAGAATATTTATTACAAACGTTATATATTAAATCAAAAAAAATTCCTTTTATTATTAAAATAATAATTTTATTAGTTTTTTTGATTAATAAACTAAATCTTATATTAATTAATTAATTATAATTATAATTGTTTACTATACTAAACTTTAACCTATTATTATACCAAACATCCAAATTATATAGTAAGAAGAATTATACATATATAATTACAGCCTTTTTTAGTAATATAATAGATAATCCAAATTTAATATTTATTAATTCTTTAATGTAATATATAATTTTTAATATTTTCATTATATATTCAATTATATATTTTTTTAAAAAAAGTTTATAATTTATTTAAACATCAAACCAATATAAAAACTAGTTATTCATTATTATTTATAATTACTAGTTTAATCATAAACTTTAATAATATATTAATATTAAAAATATTTATATTCTATTTTTGCAAAAAATGAATTATTTTCAATTTCTTTAATATAAAAGCAATTTTATTTTCAATTTCCCATTTTATAAATTAATGTATATTACATTTTAGTATAATTATATTATTTTTTATAAACTTTAAGGTTTTATATAGATTATACTATTATCTATATATTCGAAATATAATAAATAATTTTGATTTGATAATTTAATCAAATATAGTATATACAAAATTGGGGGTAATGACAACTTTTATAAAGTTTTATATTATATTTTGATTTTGCAATATATATACTTTTTAGTCGAATTTTAATTTTAAAATTTATTAGAAATAAACTAATTAATTGAAATAGCTTTATAAATCAGTTTTGTTTTTTTTTTTTTTCAATACCTTTTTGGGTATTAGTATATTAAATATGCGCTATACATTTAATATAATTAATATTACTTTCTTATCCTAAATAAAAGCCGATTCTACATTGTATACAAAAGAGGTTATCAGATTCATTATTAAACGTTTAAAAGGACTTTATTTATACTGTAAACTAATTATTTTATAAATGTATTATTACTTAAAAGAGTTTTTTAGTAATAAACCGTTGTAAGCCTTTTCTAATGTAGGAACAATAATAATATAATTGGCCTTTAAGAGTGTATTAACGATTTATTCTTTTTTTTTGCTTTCGAAAATATTATTACCTTTACTAATTTCTATTTAAATAAAAAATATAATAATTCTAGATATTTCTAAAAAGAAATCTTTTATAAACACTTTAATATATTATTAACAAATTTTCAGCAATTGAATAATAACGTAATCTACTTTTAAGGAAATGTTTATTATATCAATCATATTCTTTTCCACTCTTTTAAGCGAAATAAATGTTATCTATAAAAATGTTGATTATTATCTTTTTCATTTTAAAAAAATTTATAATTCAAATTATTTAAGTTATTATATTAATATAATATTTTTTTTAATAAAGCCTTTATTTTCTTTTTAATACTTTTAATATTTATACTATCTATAATTAATAATAAAGTTTTAAATGATAAAACTAGTTTATATCAGCCTATTACTTTATATAGATTAATATAATTTATTATATTATTAATAATTTAATGTTAATAATCGCATTTAACGTTTCGACTTATTAAAAGTATTTTATACCGTTTTGTTTCTAGATTTGGCTTAAAACTGTTTACATACCTTCGTATAACTAATATATAATTCGGCGTATACCAATGTTTACTATAATATTAATTTGGTTTTGCTTTATAAATATTTCTTTATCGTTTTAATTATATTCTGAAAAAGAATAATCAGAAATTTAGCGATATTATTTAGGTTGCTCATTTTCAGTATATTAATTAATTATAATAAATATAAGATTTTAAAATTAATAATATATATAAACCTTGATAAATTAGCTTTTATAATCCGGTAGTTTACATTACTGTTAGTTTTTTAGCCTTTTTTTAATAATAATGTTACTAAAGTAAAATGATCTGAATTATAGTTTAAGTTATACCTAATTATCATTTCTGCAAATGGGATATTTGAGAAAGTTAAATTGATAATATGGCCAATACAGTATATAAACTCTTCTAGCTTTTTAATAAAGTCCGCTCCGCTATTAAGAGATCAGGCAGCTAAGGACGCGCCCTGATTGGAGGACTCAATTCCTGGCTCGAACATATCGTGCTTTGCATTGAAGTCTCCTCCGTTCATTTATTTGTAAGTATAAGAGTAAGTATAAACGATATAATATAAAAGTTATATATACTCAATTTCGGATTGAAAATTTCAAGAATGGATCTAGTTTATTTTTACAATATTAGTATTCAAATAATAATGATAATTATAATTGTTATTATTATCATTATTATTATCATTATTATTGTTATTATTATTATTATTGCGAACATTTATGTCTAACTTTATTATGAATAATTAATAATAAGTATGCTTTATACAAATAACGTAAATAATCAAATAATGTTCTTTTGAAAAAGAATACTATAAATTAATACTAACAATATTAATATAGCCATCTACTAATATATTACTAATAGCATAATAGTATTAGTTTAATATTTTAATACTATTACGAATAATATTATGATTTTTAAAAGCTCAAACTCAGAATTTGAATTAATAATGAATTTTAATATTATTGTTGGTATTAACTTGGTCACTTAAAGTGTAAGTACTTAAATCTCTTTTGGTATAGTTATTGTTGTTATTCTTTATGTAATCTATGAAATGAAGGATGACTTTATAGACGTCCTCGAAGTACTAGTACGCTTAATACGGTTAGACGTATTATTCGTACAGCAGCCCAAAAGTCACATGATCAATTTCCCGACAATTATAGACGAATAATATTAAAAAAAGAAATCACTCAATATTAATATTATTAATATTATCAATAACATAGATGGATATTGAATGTATTATTATTAATCATATTGATAGTTGAAAAGTTGAATAATAATTTAAAACAGATCCTAAAACGATTTTAAAGTATTTTAAAACTAATCTTGAGATAGTCTTAAACCAGTCTTAAAACAGCCTAATATAATTTAAGGTAATTTAAGATTGACAAAATTTGAGAGATAATTTAAAAGTATTTTAAAATAGTTGAAGATAGAGCAAAATTTGAAAAATATCTTTAAATAATATGAAAATAACTTAAAAGAAATCTAATATAATTTTTTAAAATAGTTGGGAAAAATATAAAAATCAAGATATTGTAAAATAAACTTTAGATGGGCTTGAACCTTTGAAGAAACGCAATGAAGTTTTTATGAATTTTTTTAAATTTTTATAAATTAAACAAATATTCAATAATTCTTTTAAATTTTTATAATAGTTTACAAAAATGATATAAATGGATATTGGAAACGTATCAAACAAATAAAAAATAAGTAATGAAAGAAATGAGATTGAAAGTAATACAATTATTTTATTAGATTTGGTTAAATTTGGTTAAATTTAGTATTAAATTGGAAGAATAAATACAGTAAATTAAAGAAGTATAGCTAAGAACCATATCGGAAATAATCCTATAAAATGTTAATGATATATCTGAAAAAGTGAAAAGAACAAAAAGATATGTATTTATGATGAGTTATTTCCTATTTGAATAATTTTATTATTCAATAACTAAAATTAATATACAAAAACGATATTCTATATATCTTACTGAGATTGGTTTTAGAGAAACTTTAATACTTTATATATATCTTTGGTTTTGAATAGAATAAAATGACTCTTTGAATAATTTTATTAATTGAGTTGGAAAAAAAACAGTTTAAAGTTTTTCAGAATTTGATTTCATCTTTAAATTATGAATTTTTAAAAAAAAACAAATTAATATTATACAAGAGATATAAATTGACACTCGGATTTAAATCTTGCTCCTGATAGAACAGACTTTACAGCTAACGACGACTCTGCCGAATTTCACATGATTGCTTCAAAAATACTCTTCCCTGCTTGTATCGAACATGAAATATTTCTATATATTTTTTATTTTTATATATTTTTTATTTTTAAAAATATACATTTTTAATAAAATTGCAAAATATATTTAACTTTTTAGTTTTGCAATTCAATACTGAATTTATCATTACCAATAGATATTGTTTGATTTTGTAATAAAAGAAATCCAGATCGAAATTTATAATGTTAAAATAATCATCATATTTTTTATTACAAACATTGATTTGATTTAAATGTATAATTTTTTAAATGCTAAAAATGAAAGAATTATATTATGAATAATAGATTTTGAAAATATAATAACTTATTTATATTGAACTAGTATTATTAGTATATTAATAAATTGTCCAAATACCCTTTTCTTAATTATTTACATTATTAATAGCAAACTCACTAATTATAACTCTTTATATATCCATTAAATTAAATTACAAATCAGAACGGAAACTTTATATCTGAAAAATTCCTAAAACTATAATATTTATTACTATAAGAAATACGATTATTATAATAATAATAGCTTTTCAAAATTGTTTATTAATAAAGATAATTGATAAAGAAAATAAATATTTGATTAAGAAAGATTCCAAAAAGTTTTATAGGTACTAAACATAATCGAAACATTTTATTTCAAATTCAATCTAATAGATTAAAAAACAAAATATAATAAATTTGTATTACTAAGATTTATAATTACTATTTTCACTATGAGAATTGATATTTTGAATTTATTCACAATTGTTTTTCACAATATAAAAAACTCAAAGGTAATATAACATTAATAAAAAATAAAGTGAGAAAATAAAGAATATATATATATATATATAGAAAGCATATATTTTTATTCTATGTTATCATCTTACTGCTTAAGATTTAATTTGATGATAAATAAAAAGCTCGTCTTAACAACTTTAAATACAAATTCAATTTAATAATAAATGATTACGAAAAAGTATATATTATCAGTTTATTTAAAAGATTTCTAAACTTTATAAGTGTTTTAAAATACTGGTATTAATAGCTAAATTGATATAAAAGCAAGTCTAGAAATTAATATTGAAAGTGTTATTAATAATAATAATAATAATAATAATAATAATACTAGTAGTATTATTGAGTTTTTCTATCGAGAAATGGCATTCATATTTAAATAAAAATGAAAAGGAATTAAGTAAACTCGTTTTTCTTATGGAACTGATTATTTATAGTAGTGAATATTATATAAAAAAGCTTTTTGAGATTATCGTGAAAAATATCTGTTTTTGAAAAAAAAGTTTGTTTTATTTAAAAGATACTATAGATAATAAATGTAAGCTGGATTTTATATTTGTTTTAATAATATTTTAGTAGTTTCTAGGCCGATAATAAAGCTTTAAAAATATTATTATCATTAAGTTTATATTCAAACTTCAAAAATAATACAAAACTAGAAGATTAAATATAATAATTAATAAATAACGATTTGGATTGTTACATACTTTTTTTTATACAAGGTTATCTATATTTATAATTAGCTAAATTGTATTATTAAAAACTTAATAAATATCTTTTTTCAATAATAGGATTGCCTAAGTGTTAATGAGTTATATTATAGGATATTAGTTTTAATATATATATATATGTGTGTCTTATTCAATATAAAGAACAATCTAATATCTTTTCTTTCATGCCTTTATCACTCATTGCTTTTTTATATATAAAATCAAAAAAAATTATAAACAAACAAATCAAAGGAGAAGAAATAAAGCAAAAATTGAAAACGAAGAAAGGCAACTAAAAAGCAAAGGACTATAAATAAACATGATTTTTAAGTTTAAACTCTCAAAGATATATTTATATTAATAAGAGATTAATCATACTTGTTTTTAGAAGTTTAAGATAATAATCTTTACCGATGATTGATATAATTTTAATTTAATAAAAAATGATTGAGAATCAATTTAGAATATTTGAATATTTTATTTAGTTCATTAATCCTTTATTATTGATAAAACTTAGAACTATATTAAATATAGATAGTATATAATCTAATATAAAGTTGTAAATAGTATTTTACGTAAGAAGATAAAGAAATAACTTTGTTATATAATTTAATAATTTTAAATAGTATTCTTATTTTTCTCAATTTTGATATATTTCTTAAAATCTAGTGATTTAATTATTTTTATTAATTGAATTATAAGAAATACAGATTAAAATAAGGGATAGAAATATATATTTTTTTAATCTTCAATCAAAAGATTATTAACATTCCTAATATATATATAAGATAATTAAGTATGTAATATTTATTAGTATTACCTAATATATTAAAAATTAATAATAAATATATCAATATATTATATATTTGCTCTAATATTAATGATTATTTACAAGTTAAGCTAAACCTTTTTAAATATAAATCTATTAGTATCACCTTAGTATAATATGAAAGATAATAATCAGAGTATTATAGATACGTTATTATTACTTTAGAAGATTATTATTTAAATATTATGAAAAAACAATTAAATAGAAGACTAAAATATTCATACAAAGTCTAATATATTCTATAATTATCCCGATACTAACAATTATTTAAAACTTAAGCTAAACACGATTTTGAATAGAAATCCTCTTATATTAGATTGTATATCTTTTATTCCAGTTATCTATCTAATAAATAAAAGATAGTATAAAATATTTATTTTTAATTTATTTAAAGATATTCAGAATAATTAAGAATACTCATGATATGATATATTTATATATACTATTATATTTTCATTAATAGAAAACTCTTAACTTTTATTTTTTTATTCTTTTTTAAATCTTTTTTTTATTTCATAGTTAATAATTGGATCTTTTAATATTTAAAACGGTTTTAATTTGACTATAGAATTTATAGGGTTAGATTTTCCATTTATTTATTTGATTTTTATAATCTCTTATTATTTATAAGATTATTAAAATGTTAAATCCTGATTTCTACAAAAATATAAATATATGTTAAGCTAAAGGATTATATTACAAAAGTTTAAAAAAGCATTTTTAATCTATAAAAGATTTATTAGCTTCTAATTAAATATAATCTTTTTATTTTAATTAAAATAAAAATAGCCAGATTTATAGTTTTAAAGTCTATGAGTATACTAGAGTATAATATAAAATTTATAGAAATATTAACTAAAAAAATAAGAAAGAAGAAAAAGGAAAAATATAACATTTCAAATAACGTATACTATAAAAGCTTATTAAAAGTAAATATTAAAAATAAACTGATGATTTTAAAATAATTTATAGAATTTAAAAAATTTAATAGAAAAAGCGAAAGATAATAAAAGCCTTTTAATAATAATATTAAAAGTATTAATAAATATAATAACTATTTTCTAGAATATTCATATATTTTTAATTAATATATTATATAGGTATAATGCATAATAACGATTTATAAATAGTAATGATAATAGTAGAATTATAAAGTTCCCTAGTATAACAGATTTCATACTAAAAAAAAATCATATTGAAAAATAAGATAACAATTTATAGAAATTATATACAATAATAATAATTTTAAAATTTAATATTCACTAATACTATTTTATATAAAGATTTTAAAGATTTCGTTAAAAATCAATAAACAAAGAGTTGGAGAGCGAACTTGATAAAGATTGAAACAAAAAGTTTAAACTTAATGAGGCTAAGATATATTCTACTAGTAAAACAAACTAATATTTGATTAATCAAATTTCTAATAAGCTATATTAATAAGATTAATCAGAATGAATGTTTAAGTTAGTTTTCATTTTATCTTTTGTATTTAAAAGTACTTTGTAAATAAGCAAAATATTATAAATAAAAATGGTTATATGATTATTAATATCGACGAATTGAACCGACTAATTATTCCAAATATATATTTGTCCCTATCTAAACAAGTATGATTTTGATTATAATTATATACAATTTAATTTTTTTTATCAATTACATTAGCTTTTCTATTAATAATGTATTAAAAAAATAAAGATATCTTATATTATTACATTATTGTATTGTAATTGTAGAAACATTTATATACATAATACTAGAACTTAGAAGTAGTTTAATATACATATAATAGTGTATTCATAATATTATTATCTTTAATTATTGCTTCAAACGTTATAGAAATCATTCTTAATAAGTTTTAATAGAATCTAAATCATATCGTATCATTTTAAATTAAAAAGATGCTTTACATTTATTTTTTAATCGCTTTACTGAATTAAAGAATGAATACTTTGGATTTAGCATCAATAGAAAATAAATTAATTATTATTCGAACTTTAATGTTTTTTAAAAATGTCTAAGTAATTAATAGTGGTAATAGTAGTAGTAATAGTAAGACTTATAATAGATAGATAAGGCTTATAGTCTAATTTTAATGATCTTTTAAAAAGTATAATATTATATCTAGCTAAAAAATGAATTAAGTAAATTTGATTTAGATATGTGTTTTTTTCAAAACTAATATAAATCTGATTTAATATAATCCTAAAATAGAGATCTAAAAGAGAGATAGAAACTTGTTTAAGAAAAAATCATTTTTATAAATTAAAAGAAAAATTTGAAAAGTATAATTTAAAAAATCTATATATTAATAATTGAAAGAACTTAGAAATATATAACCAAATGAATAAATCGAAAAGTATAAATAAAAAGGGAAATTCATAAATTCGAAATTCTCTACAATATAGCATACTATAGATAAAAGAACTTTTCAGTGTAATTCAATATTAATGAATTTAAAAACAAAAAGAAAAAGAAAAATTAAGGAAATTATTTTGAATAAATCCCAAAATAAAACTTTGTAATATTTATTATAATAAGGAAAGAGAATATAAAATTGTTTAAACTATTAATGAAAAAACTATTAAGGTTTTTGATAATATATCAAATACTTAGATATTAGAAATTAATTATAAAAATTTTCTTATTAAATGCTTATAATCTTTTAATATAACAAAAATAGAGAATATCAAATTATTTCAAAGATTAATTAAAAGACTATTAAGCTTTTCAATAATATACTAAATATTCAAATGTTTCAAATTGATTATAAAAATATTTCAGATTAACATTTTTATATTCAAGTTTCTGTAATATTAAGTAAATTTCTTATAAGTAAAGTAGAATGCTAAGACTTAGTGAAGTTGGTATTCGAATAGATTAAATTTGATTAAAAACCTGATTTTATATTAATTAAATTCTAACGTTTGAATTTTATTAAGAGTTTGTTGCCTGTAAGAAATTATCAATTGTATTCAGTATCAAAATAAAGGATCTTAAATATAAAGCTTGTTTTATTAATAGTAGATTAAAAAGTGAATTCTAGATTTTTGAATTTATTTTATTTCTTCTAATTTCAATATATTTCAAAACCTATTGAATCTTAATATTAAATATTTGTATAATATTCTAATAGGCTAGAAAAGCTTACTAAGAAATGCTCAAAATAATATATCTTAGATATTAGATTATTGAAGTATTATTAATATAAAATTAAAGACATTAGATCCGAACATTACTAAACATTTTTATAATGTATTAAAGATTTTTTTAGACTTTAATAGTTTCTGTATCGAAATTATAAGAGGTATTATTAGTACCTTTTAAGTCTAGGTTTATTTATTTTCTATCTTAATAAATAATATATTTATGATTAATGAATTTACTTTTGTTCTTAACTTATTTAAATCGTTTTAAAACGATAACGGTATATTTAGGAGGTAAAAAAAACCTATCTCTTTCAAAAAATAATTATAGCAATTTTTTTATTGATTCTTTTAAGAAGAACCATGTTATAATTTAATATAAAGTATAGAAAATGCAATGTAGATATAAAAACATTAAAAAGGATTTATACCAGATATTAAATTTTAACTTTAATAATCAAAAACTCCTGTTTTTACATTTTTTTTAATAATAAAGAAAATATTATTTAAGAAACCAAAAAGTAAACCAAATTCTTTATTTAAATCTATATTATAAACTGGAACTGTATCTTCTTTAACAGAAATTTATTAAAAAATAAGTCTAAATTTTTGAAAAGTGTAATATTAAATAATAGTACTTTATACAAAAAATATTTCCCTAATTGCTAATATTCAGGTTTTTTAAATCATCAGTATTTGCTAATTAATATTAACATTGATGATATGTTTCAATTTATTTATAATAATTTAAATTTTTTTAGTATATTATGTCTTTACTCTGTTAAGTTAAAAAGATATTATATATAGATTATTATAGCCTTTTCAAAAGTCAAAGCTAAATGCCTATTAATAGTTTCAATTAATCCTCTAATAAAATAGATTATAATCCAAATTTTAATCATTCCTTCTATAATATAAAATCTAAACATTAATTCATAGTAATTTATATATAGAAGATTCTTTTCTTCTTGAATAATAATAATAATAATAATAATTATAATAACAAATTCTTTATTTATGATATATATCAAGATATAATTATTTTTTTTCTTTTAATTAGATAAATCATTTTGAATTTTTCAAAAATAAAAACTATTTTCTTTCTAATATTTTTAACTTTGATAAATAAAAATCTAACACTAAAATTTAGAGAGCAAAAATATTACGTATAAATATAAATCATTAATATAGTTGAGCTTTGAAATGATATTTTGAACTGAAACTTTATTAAACATAATATACAAAGAACAAAGAATAGTAATAATCCTTGAAAAAGTTTTGAAAGTTACTTCATGCTTTAATAGTGTTAGATCTTTTTGAATGAATTTATATTTATGTTTTAATGAAAAAGAAATTTATAAATTTAAAAGGTATTAATAATGAATCTTACCAGATTATTTTATTTAACGAATATTTTGAAAAAATATAATAGAAACTTTTTAAAGATTTATTCTAATCATCATACTTTCAAAATTTTGAATAAAAACAACTTTAATATTATATGTAAAACTAACAATAAACCTATAATTAATTGCTTATAAAAATCATCTATTATATCAAAAGCTCAATATACTTTTAATAAAAGATTATTTTAAATTTTCTCCAATTGTTTTCTTGATGAATCCTTTTTAAAAGAAAAATTTCAAAAATTAGTCTTTTTTTTGAGAAAATAAATTTTATTTTCAAATTCTCCTTTTCCATTATTTGCTAATATTATAATCATTTTAAAATTAAATTCTTTTTTCGATTTGATTGATTGAATCTATCAATATTAAAGTAATATTTACTATAGATTCATTGAATATAAATTTTATTCTAATCATTCTGATAGTATTATCAATAATAGCTACAAGATATTAATTACTATTTTTTCAATTTTGAAAAATCTTGAAAAGATTTATATAAAAAATAATATAATTTTATAAAAATACAAAGTATAGTTTTTTTTTCCAAATATTCCTTTGTTTTTTTAATAAAAGCAATTTTATATAATTTCTTATTAATACTTTGTGTTTAGTATAACTTAAACTTTTTAAAACCTTTTTAAACTTATCCATTCAATTATAGTTGAAATAATCTTACTAGTTATATACAATTTCAATTTTATCATTTTTCAAATTAATATTATCAATTTTAAAATTGAAATTTTTTTTAATTATATATAAACAATGAACAGCTAATTTTCGAATAATATAAGAACTATTAGAATGTTTTATAATGAATTTTACTTATTTCTTTTTTTGATAGAATATTAAATTATTCTTAAAATATAATTTCATATTTATTTGTAGTTAAACCTTCAACTAATATAAATTCATTTAATTTAAATTTGTTAATGTAATAGATATTATTGAATTTAAAATTATTAAAAGTAATTATAATAAGAATGATGTTTATTATATAAACGTTATTTGTAATCAGAATTTCTTAATTTGATCTAAAATCTTTTATTAGCCAAATTGATTATTAATTCCACAAAATAATTGAATACTTTGGAATTAAGAATTCATCTTTCATTTTTGCTTTTAACATATATTACGATATTATTATATATAAAATTAATATATTCTTTTATTAAAACCATCTCAATAAATTTAATATTATTCATATTAATTGATAATTCTTTTCTATAAGTTCTTCAAGCTTTAATATAATTCTATTGATTTATTGTGTTAAAATATCTTAAATAACTTAATTATAGTATTTATATTGATTTTATATAATTTTAATATAAATTTCTATTATATTCTATTTTTTATATTATACTAGTTGTAATTCTTACCAAATAATATTATATATAATACATTTTTTAATTATATCCACTAAGTTTTATTAATTTAATATTTGTCTATAAATATCTTTTGAAGAAATATCGGAAATCGTTTTTCAAGTTTTTTAAATAGGCAAAAAGGAAAAAGAATAAAAAAAAGGAATAATTCAAATTCTTTTATAAAGTAGAATTAATTTTTGTAATTAACTTTTCTCATGTCTAACTTTCAATATATAGATAATATAATAATTGAATAAAATCTTTAGATTATAAAAAAAAACAAATAACTATCAAAATAATGAATTCATATTTGAATGAATGTTTCTTATAAGTAAAAAAGTTATTAAAACAGAAGCTTCTATATTCTTGAAATATATAAAAGTTTTAAAAATAATAGTGTCTATATTTATTCTTATAAAGATCTATTTTTAAAAATAACGAAAGTCTATTACTATTTGAAAATCAATATTATTCAAATCTGGATTTCTAAAGCCTTTAATATGTAATTCAAACTATTTATTGATATTGGTTTAAATTAATAAAAAATGAAAGGTAATAACAAATATATTATAAATACATTATCATTGCTTTAAAGAATTATTATTGAATGTTATAGAACGATAACTAAATAAAATTCATTGCTAAAGCGTTAGCGCACATCTACCGCTTTACATGATTATCTCGATGCTATTATAATTTTTTCGTTTATATATTTATATTATTGTTTCTTTTTCACTAAATGACAAATTTTAGAAACAATGGCTATTTTCTTTTATATATATAATAAAAGTATAAAAGCTAAGGATTCCTTAATTAATTATTAAAGTGTTAAAAAAAGGTATCTAATTAATAAGGCTTATTAAATCAAAAAAGGTTAACTCAATATTAAAATTAATCAAAGAATTAATAGTTAAATCTATTATTAATTTATCTATTATCATTTTGATTATTGTTATAATATAAATAATTGATATAAGATTAATCGATTAGAATTGATATTTTTACATTTTTATATATAAAACTAACTAAATAAAGCTTTAATTAGGATTTAACAAAAATAAATATTAGTTTCTAATATCAAAAATCAACATATAAAAGTTAAACAACAAATCTTAAAAAATTTATATACTATTTGCTTAATTTCATAAAATAGCATTCTATCTATTCGTTATTTCAAATTGATATCTCTATTCTTTAAAATGTATTAAAAGAATATAAATTTTTCATATGAGAATGATAAAATTTCAATATAAACCCATTTTCTATTAATAGGGATGTTATTGAAATATAATGAAACAAAGATTGAAATCAGTACATTAATTTATAGAAAATGTTTAATTTATATATTAGGTTATTTTAAATATCTATATGTTTCATACTCTTATTATTATAGAGTTTAATAAACTCCATTAATGTAGTAAATAGATTTATAGTATTGATTAATAAATTAATATAATTTAATATCACATAAGCATAACAAAAGGAGGGGCTAATATATAAGCAGAAGAGATAGATATACAAACAAAGAAGGGAGTAGGTATACATGTGAAAGAGATGAATATACAAACGGAGGGGGTAAATATAGATACAAATTCATTGTAAATTATAAATATACTATAAAAGAATAATCTATATTATCAAACTATGAATACAAAATTGAATTAATAAAAATGAAAAATTAAGTATTATTCTAATTTTGTAACATAATTATCAAAATACTCTAATGACATCATTATATTATATAAAATGTACAATTTTGCTAAATTTAAATATGAAGTTATAATTAGTAAACATTTTTTTAATTTTCCTTTTCATCTATTCTATATAATTTTTATTATATAAAGTTATAAATGATTTTTAATATAATTGGTTTTCTTATATAGTAAAAATATTATGACTATATAATTAATATATTCCGAAAATCTTATATTCGAATAATATTAAAATAAATAAAGTATAAGATTTTAAACTTCTCAAAATCATAATTAAATACATCTCAAAGATTTTTATTAATTAATCTTTTTTATTCATACTTTTGAACTTTATATATACAATAGTTTTAAATATTATTAATTTTAATATGTTTATTAAAAAATAACCTTATTAATTTAACGGAATTGAAATATTAACATTTTGAATGCTATTATTTTAAATGATTAAAGGAATGGAAAAAACTTTTTGAATATAAAGTAAATTATTTTATAAATTAAGAAAAAAGTATTCTAATTTCCTATCAATAAAAAACAGTCTATAAATACAGTATTTATAGAGATAATTAAATATGTTATCACTATAAGATTACATTTAACTTTGAATATAAAATAATAATAATTTGTGAAATTATCAAATGAATTGATATTTTTTATCTTTTTAAAATAACATAATTATTTCTTATTTCAAAATGCTTTAAATGAAATATTGTATTGAAACTGAAAATTATTGAAAATAATTTTGTGGAAAAAATAATTTTCAAAATGAACGAACTTAAAGGTGCAAAAGAATGATTATATTTAATTAAAAAAACAAAATAGAATAAAATTTTGAAAATAAATTCAAAAATAATTATAAATTGAAAAATGAAGAAAATGTATAATAAAAAATTAATAAGAATTAAATATCATTATATAACAACATAAAGTAATCTAATTTTTTTACTTTATTTAATATTCTTTAATATTCTTTTATTATATAATAACATTCTTAATAAAATATCATAAAATATTTTCCTTTATTTTCATATGATTTTTTTCTACAAAGAATATTTTTTAATACTAATACTTAACTAGTTCAAAATGCTATTGATTTATATTAATTATTTAGTATATAACATATATTATATATATAAATATTAATTCGTATAGTATATACAATTTCAATATATATAATATATATAGTATTAATATCATTTAGTATATAATATATGTAATTTAAATAAATTTTCTTTAAATAATATAATGTAATCAATCGAAAGTTTAGATTGAATGAAGGAGATATATTAAAGTGAATCATATGCTTTATTAGCTTGAGGCTAGTAGACTACGTAATACACATATATATCGCAACATTGTATGAAAAAAATATTATATATTATAAGATCGAATGAATGAATTATGTAATCTGTTATAATAAAAGTGATAAATAGTATTAGAATAAAAATAAAGTTTTTAATTTGTTCAATCAAACTTGAATATAGAATAAAATATACAGAGTAGTAGAAGGATATTTAAAGATTATACTTAGCTAGTATCTATCTATTAATATCATTATTATGATAAGTTTAATAAATTTCGAAATCTTATGAAGAATATACATATATATACTATCATCTAATATATTAAAAGAATTATTACTTAATTTGTTCTTATAGTTCTATAGATTCTTGAAGTTTTCAATACTATTATTACTTATATAAAACCTTATTGAACTTATAAAAATTATGCTATTCAGATTCGAAACTAACTTCTTAGCCAAAAACTTATTATAAAATACATTTAATATACAAAAAGCAAAATTTTGTTCGATATATATAAAATGATAATCTTTATTAACATTCTCTAGAATAATTCAAAGAAGAATTTATATTTGTTCAAAATGATAAATAGAATAATAAATATATTAACCCTATAAGCGAATATCAAAACCATATTTTGTCTTTATTTAGTTTTATATTTGATTATAATGATATACTTATTTATAGTATTCATTATAGAATTCTATTAATCGTTATTTGAATCATAACCAAAAAAAAAAGCTTATTATTTTTTAGTTTCCTTTTTATATTATTTTTTCATAATTAATTTAAATTAGATCTTCTACTAATTATAATTTTTCAAGATTAATAAAAACAATGTTAAAGATTTTAGGATAATGTATAGTAATACTACGCTTAATATATAAAGTTGTTATTTTAAGAATAATAAATTATTATAAAAAAATTAGCATAGATTAATAATAGCGTTTATTTAAAGCAAAAATAAAGGAATATAATTGTCTTAAGATTTTTTTATAGATGTATTTGTTTTTGATTTTACAATGTAGAATTAGCGTTTTTTATAAAGTCTAAATTCAAAAGAGTACTTAATACATTTCCACATTGGTTAATTATTTCATTATATAAAAACTTATAGATAATTACTAATTTTTTTAATTTTATCAACTTTTTTATTATTATAAAATATATTGAAGTTGATATCAAGAATTTTATTATTTTAAATCATAAAATAATATATGTTTGTTTTGGGGATCTTATCTTTCTCTTCTATTTATTGAATAAAACCTTAATTATAAAACCCTGAAATCAAGTTTAATTATATAAGTTTGTGAATGGAAACAATATCATATTTTCAAACCATTTTTATTAAATTAGAATTTAAAAACAAATTTCAAAAACTTCAAAGGATCAATTTCATTGTTAATAATAAAATTTTATTAACTAATTAAATGAAATATAATATCTTTCTATTATTTTATAAACTTTATTAAGAAAGGCATTATACTATAAAAAGAGACTTTTCAAAGTTATTGAAATATTTAAGATGATATATTATAATTTTATTTAATATAAGGTTTTTTCAAGAGATAAAAGGAAAACATATATATATATATATAATATATATGTATATATATATGTATATATATATATATAATATATATGTATATATATATATTTGTCTATATTAAAGCAATGAAAATACTAAAGAATAATAACAAATAAAAGTTTATAAAATTTTAATATTAAGAGTTGAATTTAAAGTTTATCAAAGAGTTAATGATCCTAAAAACAATAAAACTAGTACAATTAACTACATAATTCAAGGTTATTTTATAATTTTAAAATTAATTTTGATACTATTTTCAAGCCATTTTTAAAATAATTTTAGAATTATATCGAAATTATCTTCAAACAAAAATTAAATTATGATATGTTTTTTTGATTTAATATATAATGAAATGATATTTTAAGATAAGATTATATAAGGATTATTATAAATCAAATGAATGAATAGTAATATTTTTAATTTATATTCAAAAAAATCTCTTAAAAGCTATAAGAACATATTCAATCATAGATTTTGAAATTCAAAATTTTATATAAAAAATGATCAAAATTAAAAAAAAAAAAATTCCTTTTTTTACATAAAAATCCAGATTTGTGACTTGGTCATGTTCTAGTTTTAATATACACTTTTATTCAACATTTTAATTTACAAATATCTTTTATTGTTTCGAATTTAAATTAATAGAATAATCTTTGATTTGATTTAATTTTATTTATTTTTTGAAACAATTATTTTTATAGTCATAATAATAATTAAAGTTAAACAAATCATTATTTTTACAAAATTGGTTTAAAAATAGAATTTTGAATTTATACAATTTAATGATAATCTTAGTTTCTTCTTCAATATTGATAAATCTATTGAATAATATTGTATAATCAAAATAGATAATTTTCCCTTTTTTATATTAAACATGAATAATAATAAAATAATAAATGAATAATAATATTAGTATTATTTGAATTATCAGAGTTATACAATATAATAGAAAAAAGCATCTTGTTTATATTGAAAGTTAATTGAAACAAAGATATTCTTCCTTATAAAAATAATATAAATTAAAATATTATATATGAATTATTATAAAGAGTAATTAATTTTCTAATAATCTTTAATTATTCGGAAATAAATGAAGTTATCTTTTCTTTATCTTATTTGTATAATTATTTTTTTATTAAATTTACAAACTCAAAATTCATTATTTGCTTTTATAAATATTATTAAAAGATGGAATTTGAAATTTAATTCGAAATTTAATCCGAAACCTTTCTTCTTTATAAAGATGAAGTGTATAATATCATTTAAGTTTATAGAACTTTTTAAAAATTATACTATAATTTGCTTCAATATTAAAAAAATGCAATATTATTTAATATTAGATTTTTTATAAAAGATAAACTTTTTATATTTAGAAGTTTATTAATATTATTTATTAATATTATTTATTAAATATTATTTATTAGCATATTGATATTATTTATTCATAAAAGAAAAAGAATATAGTATTTTTGATTATTAGCTTTTTCACTGTATTGATATATTAAAATTTCTATATTTTTTTCATCTATAAAAGTAACATTATGAAATTTTTTGAAAAAATTCTAAGATATAATGATTTCTTAAATTTTTGATATATTCAAGATCTTTAAAAACTTCTTATACATAAAATATTCAATTTCAAAACTAATATTCTAAAAGGGTTTTTAAAATTGTTTATTTATTTATTAAAATAAGACGTTCTGTTTCAAAATAGGTATAAGTAATCACAAAATTTAGAAATGATTTTTACATAAATTATTCGAAACGAATATATAATAAATATAATAAAATATTATTACTACAAATATCACAGAACATAAAAATGATTAATATATGAATAAAATAAAAAATATGAACTAATATCAAAAAAAAATGAAATGAATATAGTAAAAAAGATAAATATCAAAATTCTAATATTTTTATAAATATATCTCAAAATCTTATATAAAATAATCATATCTTTCATAAAAAAAGAAATTATTTACAATAAACTCAGTTTACATATATTGGAATATAAAAAATTTCTAAGAAAGAATTATTGAATAATTGAAATAATAATAAATTTATTAATATGATTTCAAAAAAGAAATATGTTAATTTTATTTATATTAAAGTTGTATTATACATTGAAAGCAAAAATAAGAGATGGATTTTTGATTCTAGAATATCTAATGATTTTATAAAATTATATATCAGATTAGCTAATTTAAGATCTTAAGCTAAACCAACTAGAAAAGGTATAATTACAAATGATATTTATATAATAAATAATATAATAAATATTATTTTTAAAAATAATTACTATTAATAATTTTAAATTGAATAACATCTAATATAATAAAGAGTTTAAATTAATTTTTGAAGACTTATAAAGTCATATTCAAAGGTAATTTAATATCTTATTAGAAAAAAATAAAGATAGCTATAAAACATTTTCATCATTTTTATATTACTCAAAATTCAATTATTTATTATTTGTATACAATTAAAAAGAACTCCAATTCTAAAATTAATAATATTAATTTCAAAATAACAAAACCAAAATTATATATTACTAATTAAATTATTTTCATTATGACTATATATAGAAATTTAAAAAAGTTTTAATAAAATTGATTTCTAATAATAAAAAAGCATTAATAAAAAGAAATATAAAGTTTATTTTGAAAAAGGAATAGACAAGTATTTTAATAAATAAATTATAATTTTATATCTTTATAAGATTATATTATTTATATATAGATTTTCAGAATATTCTCAAAGCTTTAAAAATTAAAAATCAATATTTTATAGTTATTATTAATAACTTTATTGAAACCATTTCAATAAAATTTTATACTAGATAAGCTTATAATTATTATGATTTTAATATTAATAAGTTTAACTCATTATATCAAAAATAAATTTTATTATAAGAAAAATTTAATATATATCAGTAAAAAAAAACAGAATTCAAAATAGATTTTTAAACAAAAATTAGAAAAAAATATTTAATATTTGAAAAGATAAATTAAGATTTTAATATTATTTCGATGTTATTATTAAATAAATTAGAAATAAAACTATTAATTGAAAATTAGTAATTAAATATATTATCTATTTTAAAAATAGATCCTTCACAAAAGTATTATTTTTTAAAGAAATTAAAACACTTTTTTTAATTATAATGTTATATAAAGTTCTCTATAATGGATTATCTGGTTTTATAAAATTAGAAATATCTGAATGTAAAGTATAAATTGGAACTTTTAGTTATTTAAATTGAATTAAAAAGAAACTTAGATCAAAAATATTCAAATAAAAGTGGATTTTAATAAAAATAAAAATAAAACATATTTATTACTTTTTTAAATCTTAATATTAAAACTATTATTAAAAGAATTAATATTGATTTCAATGAATATAATTATTTTTTTCAAAAGAATATATTAAAAATGATTTAGATTAATAAAAAAAAGAATAGAAGAAGATATATAAATATAAAAGAAAATATAAATATTAAATATATATATTAATAAACAAAACATTACTTACATTGGAAAGTTTAAAAAAGTTTCAATCTATTTTTTAATAAATAAATTATTTGTGAACTTATTATATTAATTATAAACTAAAAAATTAATAGAAAATTTATAAATAGTTAAAACGCTTTTTAAGATTAGAGTTTTAATAATTATTTTAATTTAAAGAAATATCAAATTAGAATTATAATTGTTGGTATTAACTTGGTTAGTTAAAGTGTAAGTACTTAAATCTCTTTTTTGTATAATCATCGTTATTATTCTTTATATAATTTATAAAATAAACAATAATTTTATAGACATCCTTAAAATGCTAGTACACCTAATATAATTAAACGTATTATTTATATAGCAATCCAAAAGTTATATAATCCATTTCCTGATATTAGTAACTATTTAAAAGTGAAAATATTATATACTTAACTTTTAATCTTTTTTATTTGTTTATTAGAACTTTTTAATTATTAATTTATTAATATTAATCAAGTTTTTTAATATTTAATAAAGCTTATCTTTAGTTATAGTATTTGTTGGATTGGAATTTTTATTAATCCATTTAATCTTTGTGATCTTTTTACGCTTATATAATTAATAAAATAACATAATATCAATTATAAGTTATTTTTTGGTTATAATACTTAATTTGGTTAATAATTCGTATAATAATTTTTGAATTAATATAGATAATAAATGAAATCTGTTTTTTTAGACTTTATAATAATATTAATAAATCCTTTAATTACAATTTTTATATTAAAGCTGAATATGAATCTATATAACTTTGAAACTAATATACTTCTTATAATTCTTTTATATTTAATAAATGTTTAATGTATAATATTGATATTATTATATTTATTAATAAAGTATATAATATATTCTATTTGAAAAAAGAAATCAAAATTGTTTGTAAATAATATATTTGTAGATATAATTAATTTGATCAAATTAATTTTGAAAAAAACA
This sequence comes from Monilinia laxa, assembly GCA_009299455.1. Classification (NCBI taxonomy): domain Eukaryota; kingdom Fungi; phylum Ascomycota; class Leotiomycetes; order Helotiales; family Sclerotiniaceae; genus Monilinia; species Monilinia laxa. The sequence continues at coordinate 1,319,123 of VIGI01000013.1, forward strand.
AAATTAAAGCCTTTTAATTAATTGTTTATTTTACTATTTAAAGATTTTATTCAACTTTTTGATATTATCTTTTTTTAAATCAATTATTTAGATAGCAATAAAAAGATGATATAACATTTTCAATTAATATATAATTATAATATATATTTTTCAAACTTTTAAACAATATATTAATTTTTCAATATAATATTCTTTTGTTTTTTTTCCTTTTGTATCTAAACCATTCGTCTTTTTTAATTAAATAGTATATATATTATTATATTGCTTCTTTTAATTAAAATAAATATAATCGTTTTTAAATGTAATTAATTATTTATTAAACTTAAATAACATATTTTCCCAAAACTTTTTATAATTTTTAATTATAAAATATACTTTTTTCAATTATTTTTTTTTTAATTTTGTAAATTCTTTATTTGCAATTATAAAAGTATTATTCATTTATAATTCTATAGTATTAAATTCTATTCTATTTATATACAAAAAAGTACAAAATTATATATAAATTATTTTATTTTAAATTGTTTTTTATAATAATTATAATATATATTAAACCAATAATTTTCTGTTTTTAGGAATATTATAAAATGGTTTTATTATATAAAAAATAAAACCTTTTTTTTTAATTTAAGTTTTTTAAATATTCGAATATAAAACATTTTATTAAAATTTGTAATAAATTGTATATATATTTAAATAATATCTTTTAAATATATTAAAACTTTGAGCAATAATATGTATATTATAACTACAAATAAAAATAATAATATATTAATTCATATATTAAATAATAAGGGATTATATTAAAATATTAATTTTTATTATTATTTTTATATACCTAAACTATAAATTAAAATTTCAAAAATGCTTTTTTAATATTTTTATTTTTTATTTTATTAATAAATTTTAAAGTAAAAAATTCTAGTATTTAATAAAACCTTCAATTTTGGTATGATTTTAAATATTTTATTTTCTATAAATCCGTTAATTTTTTTTGTTTTGATTCAATATATGCTAAGATTGACTTATTATTATTAATAAATATCTTATCAAATTCATCAATATTAATATTCTTTTTTATATTATTATTCTAGAGAAAAGCTAAAAATCTGAAGTGTGTTTTTAATCATACTAATCTTATTCTTTAAATTGCTTTTTGATTTATAATATAATTGCAAATTAGATTAATCCGCTAGTAATATTAAAAAATGGAATACTTTTTTGAAATAGAATTTCTTTTTTTCCCCCATAGCATTATTATTATCTTTAAGTTTTATATAAAATTGTTTTATAAATGTTAATCCAAAATCTATTGGTTTATTTAATAATTTAATAATATAGATTTTTTTTATTTATAAAGTAAAATATAAGGTTTAGTTTAATTATTCAATTTTGTTTTTTTTCTTTTTTTATATTAAAATTTCTGAATTTATAAATAATCTATAAATTGCTAATATAAATAATTCATTTTTTATATAAAGTGTATTAAATATTTATCTTTTTATATTAATCCTATAAATCTTAATTATTGCTTTTTTTAATTACATTAGCTCGTTTTATAATAATTATAGTTTCATATATTAATTGTAATTATTTATGGATATGTTCTATATACCAAAAAAGTAAAAAATAATATTATCTAATTTAATTGTATTATTTATAGTTTTTATAATTACTTGGCAATATTATATTTTTAATTAATTTAAAATTTAATATTTTTTTATTTCATAATATAATATATTTATTTTACTGATTTATAATATTTATTTTATAAGCTAATTAAATTATAAATCTTAGTTAGTATATATTTTATAGAGCAATAGTTATTGATATAGTGTTTTAAGTGAATTTTTTACTAAAATTTTTTTTTGTTTATATTATATACAATATAATTTGGTGGTTTAATATATATATTGATTTAATATGCTTTTAATGTATTTTATACGTTTTTAGCCGTTATATTATCCAACTATTTAGTCATTTAATACTTTATAGTTTTATTAATAATGTAAAAAATTGATTAATTTGTAATATACATTTATATCAACTAAAATAATATAATTGAATTTTATATTATTCTAAAATGAAAATTTGAATTGTTTAAATGATCTTTTGTAAAATTAATAATATTTACAATATTTTGTAAAATGCTTGAATAATATTATAATTTTTATTATATTCAGTTTATTATAAAACTTTATAAAATTTCTAAATTGATAAATAATTGAAATATTTGATTATAGTTAATAAAAATCCATATCCGTTATTAAATAACATTTATTCTATTAAATCGAATTTTGAAATAAAGTTATTGAAAATTGATCTTTTATAATAAAAATAAATGATCATTTTATTAATAAATTAAGAAATTTTTATTTAATATATAAAAAATATTTATATAATTATTAAAATTAATCTTAAACTTATCTATATTAACTAAAAATAATAAAAACGATATATCTATTTATAAAATATATAACTTTATTATTTTCAAAAAGTATTAAAACATTTATAAATTCAATTAAAGTTTTCTTTTTCCCCTTTTCCAAATTTAATATTTACAATTCCTATTTGTAATATATTAATTATAACGTTAAAGATTTTTAATTATACTTTAAATTATTTATTTTCGATAATAGATTTATAAGCCGTTTCTGTATTAATGCAAATTCTAAAGAATTCTTTATTAAAATAATTTCTAATATATAAAATGCTTTTTTAAATACTTTTCCATTTGCTTTTTTATATATCTTTTTCATTAAAAAAAGTATATTGCAATATATATAAATTGCCAATTTCTCAATAATCTTTTTGTTATTAATTAATCTAAAATTAATAAAAAAATGAATTCTTTTTTTTTTTTAATTTTTAAAATCTAAACCTAAAAAGAAAATAACTATTTTTTTGTTTTCAATCCAAATTCTTATTTTTTTCTTTAATTTTTACTAATTATTAATTATAATACTTTTTAAAACTATTATTATTTTTAATATTAAATCGATTTTTCCATTTTTTTTATGCTTTTTTTATTCTTATAAAATATATTTTAATTAATTGATATTCTTTTTTTTTTGTAGATTTAGTATTTTCTAACAAAATTGTTATTTCGATTTTATGGTATATATAAATTTAATAAGTTATTCTGGAAAATATAAGGATTATATATTTCTATTTAATGAATACAAACTAAAACTTTGTAATATATAATAATTATTATTATTATAAAATCTTTAATTTTATAAAAAGATTAAATTTTCTGTTTTATATAATTTTTCTTTTATATAGCAATAGTTTATTTTAATTATTATATAAATTCTGGTATATCTTTTGTAGAATTAAAGCAAGCAAAATTGTATATTGGTATTCTTTAATAAGCAAGTATAAATTTATTATATAATATATATTGGATTTCTTATCTTTTTTTAAAGTTGCATTTAAAGACTTTGTAGTTTCTTTGTTATAATATTGAAAGATTTATTGAAGGTCTTGTTTTTTATTTTTTTTATAATATAATATAAATAAGTATATTTCTTTTATATTGAATTGCTTTAAACTTCTGCTTTATATATTTGTACAAGTTTTTAAAAATGTTTAGTAGATTATTCTGATTAAAATAATAAAAGTTTAAAAACATTGTTTCTTAATATTATAAAAAACGTTTAATAAAACTATTCGATAAGAAGCTTTGTATAATAAACTATCTTATAAAAAATTAAAAGCTTATAATCAAAATTATTATTATTTCCTTTATATTTTTTGTTAAGTAAATAAAACTTCTATAAATTCAATAATGTATTAAATATATATAATAAATTCTTTCAATTTTTTTCATTATTCAATTATTTTTTTCGATTTTCTTTATTATTTTTTCTTTCTTTATTATTTTTGTTATTCAAATTATTATTATTAAATGGATTATTATTATTTCGTTCATTATTATTTTTAATTATCTTCTCAATTTTTTTTTAATAAAAATTTAATTATATTAAAATTATTGTTTTTTATAAATTCTTTAATTTATTTTATTATTTATAATATATTATTAAATTTTTGCATACTTACTTATATAATTCATTTTATACATTTGCCTTTAATATAATAATATTAAGTTCTTTAATTTAAAGAGTTTTTCGAAATTATTGAGTATTAAATTAATAAATAATTGCAAATTTGTTCTTTATAAATAGTTTAAAATTTTATATAAAATTTTAATAAGGTTATTATTGTATATGTTTTTCCTTTATATATATTTGTATTTATATTTAATATATTTTAAAAAATCCTTTTTATTGATTTTCTTAATAATTATATTATATATCAATATAGTTTTATATTAGTTATTACAATAATCAACCTAATCTCCTTTTTCTAATTTATTATATACTGTTATAATCATCGAAAATTGAATGAATAAGTAAATAGCTATTTTGTAAATGTAAATATAAAATAAATAAAAATATAAAAAATTGTAAAATGTAAATGTTAAATGTAAAATAAAAAATAGAAGATTCTTTATACAATATATAATATAAAAAAATATATAAACGCAAATGTAATTTCGTTTTATTTAACAAAATCGATTTTTTCGAATATATTTCCTTTTATAAAGAATTCTATTTAATAAGATTATATTTCAGAAGTATATTTTTTAGTATTGTTAAATCAATATAAAAATTTATTCAATAGATTTTATATTTGATTTATTAGCCTTTTTAGAATCTTTACTAACTTTAGAGATTATTTCTTTAATACCTAATATTGATTATATAATTTAAAGTTTCTAATTTATAATATTGTTAATTAATGTTAGTATTAATTTGATTAATTAAAGTGTAAGTACTTAAATCTCTTTTAATATAATTATTGTTATTATTCTTTATATAATCTATAGAATGAACGATAACTTTATAAACGTTCTCGAGATACTAGTACGCCTAATACGGTTAAACGTATTATTCGTACAGCAGCCCAAAAGTCACATGATCCATTTCCTGACAATAATAAATAATTTAGAGAGTTATTTAATTATCAAATTATATAATATATCAATATATTAAATATTACCTCTAAAATTTCTATAAACTTCTAAATTAATAATTTTTGAAATATTGTTAAAAATAATAAATCTTGAAAATACTATATAAGAGAACGTTCCTATAGTTGATTACGATTAAGTACAAATTATAAAGTTTTAGAAAAGATAATAATATTTTCGAAATTCTAAATAAGATTATGCTTATAAAAATCAAAGTTATTAAATAATTAATATTTTTGAAAAAATAAATCAAATTACTCTAGCAAATAAATGAAAAAAAAGTATTTTCAAAAAATATAGTAATTAATCTTTATAGAATCTTTATTAAAAAAGTTAAGTATTTTACATTTTATATTTTATTAATTAAAGTTATAATTAAAAATTCAAAAATTAATAATATGAATATTAATATAGCATTTCTAAATAAAAAGTTAATAAATATAAATATTTTTATAAAGATACTAAAACATTTTAAAATTTTTTTTTTAAGATTAAGCAATTAAATTATTTATACTTTAAATGAGGAGAAATGTTCTATAGATTAAAAATAAATTTTATAAATATAATAAAAAGTATTTCAAACCTTTTTTGAAAATATTAATTTTTCAATAAAAAAAGAAGTATATTTCTTTTCATATATAAATAATTCATTAATAATAATAAGTTTTAATAAAACAATTATATTTTTAAATATTTTAAATACACTAAAATTAATTAAAATAATTCTTTAAGATTTATTAATTATTTATATCAAAAGATCCCTTTATAAATCTAATATTAGTTTTATTAATATAAAAAAATTTTCTTCTTTTTAATATAATTATAAAAGAAATTAATAGAAATAATTTTTTTTATGAGAATAATAAGATTTCATATTTATCAATTATCAATAATATAATTTATTTTTCAAATTGTTTTTAATTAAATATTATATATTCTATAAATCAACTAATGTATATTATACAAATATCAAAGAAATATTACCTAATATCTATAGAATATTTATTATTACTAGAATTAGATAGTAAGTTGCGTATTTCTTATATATATTATTCTATATATAGTAAAAACTCTAATAATAAGACATATTAATAAGCATTCTTTAGAGGCATGTATTATTATATAGTATATATATAATATCATTTTCAATCTTCCCTTTATAATTGAAATCTAATTATATAAAATATTAATACTATTATTATATTATATATATATATAAAAAGCCTTATTAACCCCTATAATAATATTATATTTTAATAATATATTTATAATATTCATATCTCTTCTAGAATCTAGTATTTTTATAAATCTATATTATAATATAATATAAAGATTCTTCTTTTCATTTTATTTTATTAATTAGATAAGGATTTATTTATTTATTTATAGTTCAACATCTCTATGTAAATTGACTAGTTCTAACCTTCCAAAAAATATTAAAAACGGATCCGCATTAAAGATAAAACTTTCTTCCACGCTTTTCGTATATAGTTTATTATTATACTATATAATACTTTTTGCATTTTATTCTTTAATTTCTATATTAAAAGCAATACAATTTCTTTTTATTCTTTTGATTTCTTTTCTTTCATTTGGAAAAGCATTTTTACTTTTTTTTCTTTATTCTGTATATTTATAAACTAATATTTAACAAATAGATTTATATCTTAATTGTAACGGACTATATATATAATATTAATACTATACTAAAAAATGTAAATGTATATAAAAAACATTCTATTTTTGCTAATTGTTATATTAAAACAATACTTTTATAAAAATATATATATTGATTATATAAGGCGTGATTTATTATTGTATTATAGCTAAAAAAGAAGCAGTTTTGTTTTAATGGATTATAACTTTAATAAAAATCATCCGAATTTGTTAAATTGTATATAATATATATAAATATTAAAAAGGAAATATGGGATTATTATTAGAAAGTTTTTAAATAGTTTAAAATATGCTAATAATATGCTTAAATACTTTTATCTTTTTTTACGGTGGCGAAATAGGCGATCTGGTTTAGTTGATTAAATATGGAACTTATACTAAGAGATCTTACAAAATATAAGATACTCAAATGTTTTTGTGTATTCATAAAAGCAATTAAACATAATATTATTATAATTGAACCTTTTATAATATTATACAAAATCGTTGTATATTATTTAAATAGTTAAAAGCTTATATAGCAATATATAAAAAAGTGGAATTTTAAAGGCTTGACTATAAAATAATTAAATCCTTATTTATAATATAAAGCTAAAAAAGCTTGTTTGGCTTTAACTTTATTAAACAGAAATTATTTCGTTAATAAAAATTTGCATTATTATATCGATCTTATTAATTATAGGTTTTACTAAACGATCATTATTCATTTATTCTTTATTCATATTAACGTTCACTAACTTATTAGTTTTTTTATTATTTTCAATATTTATATAATCCAAAACTATTTGATATTAATTTTATAGCGATTTATAAAATTATAACATTCTAAAAAGGCTTATTAAAAGATATTAAACATATTTACTCCTATATATTAAATTATTAAAATATTATTTATATATATTTAAAGCTATATATTTATAGGTTATAGAATCTTTAATGTATATTATAAACTTTTAAATGTTTTAATTGCTTTAATATTAAAAATATAAAAGATACTATTTATTATTCCACTTTCTGTTTTAATTAATAATTGGTTATAGTATATAATATATTTGTAATTTATTAATCTAATATTGTTCTTATATTATTTAAAACTATTTAAGAATACAATAATTCTATTTTTATCTAATTAATTCCACTATATTTTAAATTGCTTTACTATAGTTTTCTTCGTTTTTTTTCATAAAGTTAATATTATAACCAAATAAAAATATATAGTTAAACTAATATTAACTTAGAAACTTATAGAATTAATCTATTTATATAATGTAGCTTTATTATTTATTGCTAAAATAAAATTAACACTTTAAGCTAATACATTACTAAATAAACAAAATCGAATATTTTTAAATTAAAATATAAAATATATATATACATATTTGAAAACAGTGTTATTTAATAGTAGTTCTGTATCTTAAAGGACACTTACTATAAACACTATATGCCAAATTGAAAGAATTTCTTTTACAACTAGAATTATAACCTTATTAACCTTTTCGATTAATAAACCAAATTTTATACTAACCAGCCGGTTACAATTATAGCTTTTTGCTATATTAGGTTTTAATTTATTATTATATTAAACCTCTAAATTATATAGTAAAAAGGATTGTATATATATAATTATAGCCTTCCTTAACAAAATAATAGAAAATCCAAATTTAATATCTATTAATCCTTTAATGTAATAAATAATCTTTAATGCTTTTACTATACATTTAATTATATATATCTTTTAAGAAAAAACTTATAATCTATCCAAACGTTAAATTAATATAAAACTAGCTATTCATTGTTTATTATAATTATTAATTTGATTATAAACTTTAATAATACATTAATATTAAGAATATTTGTATTTCATCTTTATAAAAAATAAATTATCTTCAATTTTGTTTTTAGCTTTCTGTTTCATTATTTAGTTTATATTGCATTTTAATATAATTATATGGTTTTTTATAGATTTTAAGGTTTTATAAATTGTAATATTATTTGTATATTCGAAATGCAACGAACGATTTTGGTTTAGTGGTTTAATTAAATATAATATATATAAAATTAGGGATAATAATAATCTTTATAAAAGTTTTTATATTACATTTTTCGATTTTGTAGTGTATATATTTTTTAATTAAATTTTAATCTTATAATCCGTTAAAAATAAGCTGATTAATTAAAGTAGCTTTATAAACTAATTTTGTTTTCTTATTTGGTTTAATAGTCTTTTGGATAATAATATATTGAATATATTTTGTATATTTAATATAATTAATATTATTTTTATATTTTTTAAATAAAAAACCAACTTTATATTATATATAAAAAAGGCTACTAAATCTATAACTAATCATTTAGAAAAAATTTTATTATATTACAAATTAATTATTCTATAATATATTATCATTTATATAATCCTTTTAATAACAAATTATTCCAAACCTTTTTTGATATATAATAATAATATAATCAGTCTTTAAAAGTATATTAATAATTTGTTCTTTTTTCTATTTTTTAAAAATATTATTATTTCTATTAGTTTTTTATTGAATAAAAAAGTGTAATAGTTTAAGATATTTTTAAAAGAAATCCCTAAAAAAACATTTTGATATATTATTAATATATCTTTAATAATTAGATGATAATATAATCTATTTTTAGAAAAATACTTAATATTCTAATTATATTCTTTTCCATTTCTTTAAGCGAAAAAACTATTATTCATAATAATATTAATTACCATTGTTTTATCTTCAAACGATCATAGCTTAAATCGTCTAAATTATTATATTAATATAATATCTTTTTTAATAAAGCCTCTACTTTTTTTTAATATTTTTAATTTTTATACCGTTTAAAATTAGTAATAAAATCTTCAATAATAAGGTTAATTAATCCTATTCCATTACCTTATACAAATTAACATTATCCACTATATTATTATTAACCTGATATTAATAGTTATATTTAGCGTGTCGGATTATTAAAAACATTTTGTATTATTTATATTCTTAATCTCATTCGGAATATCTATATATCTTTATATAATAAATATATAGTTTAGTATATATTAATATTTATTAAAATGTTAATTTAACTATACCTTACAAATACTTTCTTATTAATTTAATTATATTTCAGAGAAAAATAATTAAAAGTTTAATAATATGATCCAGATTGCTTATTCTTAGTATATTAATAGATTATAGTAAATATCAAATTTCAAAGTTAATAATATAAACAAATTTTATTAGATTAACTTTTATAATTCAATAATTTATATTGTTTTCAATTCTTTAACCTTTTTTCAATAATAATATAATTAAAATAAAATAATCCAAATTATGATTTAGATTATATTTCATCTTTATTTTGTAAATAGAATATTTGAAAAAGTCAAATTAATAATATAATTAATATAATATATAAGCTTTCCTAACTCTCTAATAAAATCCATTTTATTATTAAAAAACTAGATAGCTAAAAAAAGTATTTTAATTAAAAGATTTGATTTTTAGTTTAAATATATTATGTTTTATATTGAAATCTTTTTTAATTAAAAAGTTTAGTAGGATCTATACATTTATAATATGTTTTATTATTCGCTTAATATTAAACTTTACCTATATATTAATAATATAAAAACTATTTATCTTCAATCAAATAATATTATAATTATTATTATTATTTCAATATTATTAAGTAGCTAAATTTATTACTTTTTATATATAAAACATTATTCTTAATCTTTTTATTTCACATTTCATTATTAATATTTGCTTCCAAATATTAATTAACTATAAATTTCATAATTACATACATTTATTTTGAAACTAAACATTTTATCTTGATAATTAAATGAATACTTTAAAAAATTTTCTTGAAGTATTAATTTTGGAATTAAATATTTTATATATTAAAAGTTTTCAAAGATTTTGAACATATTAAAGGTTTAAAAAGTTACTATATTTTAGAACTTTTATTTTTATTTTTTATAATATCATTTTCATAGATTAAAAAATATAAATAAATCTTAATGTAATAATATAATTAGAAAATAAATAATAAAAAACGCAATATCATTTTCATTTTATTAATAAATAACATTAACAAATTTTAGAAACTTCTTTTTCAATCTAATATAAATTCTAAAAACTTTAATTGCTTTTATGACTGCTTTAAAAAAACTTATAAAGAATTCAGTTCAATTATTACTTTTAAAAATAATAGAATTACTTTATTTTAATATAATAATAATTAAATATATCTAAATACAAGATAAAACAATGAATATAATATTCATAATCTACTAAAATTAAATAACAAATTATATATATATTATATATATTATTCTATTTCTAATAAAAACTTTAATAATAAAGCATATTAATAGTTTTCTTTAAAAGCATATATTACTATGTGGCACGTATATAATACCATTTCTTATAATTATAATACTTTGTAAATATATATTTTAATGATATAAGTTTATTATATAAATATCTAATATATTTGGATTTAATTTGAACATCCATTTTTGATAAGAAATTAGTACATGGAATAATATTTATTTAATATAATCATATATTATATAATTATTATTGAAATAAAAATCGATATCTTAAGAAATAATAGAAATAAAGATTATTATAACAAACAAAACTTTAAAAAATATTATATAAATAAAGAAATTTATTTTATATTTGAAGGAATGATTAAAGGAAAAATCTTTCATTTTAAAACCTTTATTATAATATATATAAAATTGAATAGATATAAAAGAACAAGCTTTATAATAAACCCAAATATATTAATATTATATAGTATTATGTTCAAAAAGATATAATAATTATTAAGAAATCTAAACTTTTATAAACTTTCAAAGTTAAATGAATAATTAATACTTTAATTAAACAATTTATTTACTTTGAATTTATAGTATATATAATAAGTTTAAAATTTGATATAAGAAATTAATAATAAATTTAAAGTTTAATATGTTATTTTAAATTAAAGATTATAAAATTCCTTTATACAAAATAATTGAATAAAGCAAATACTATGTTAATATATCTTCTAATTCAAATATTTTTTAAAAAGGCGATTTATTAGATTTTTCAATTTAAGTATTTATCTTTTATTGATTTAATTTATGAATTATACTAATTGTATTTGGATAAATTATTCAAATATTATTTCCTTTATTTAAATAATAAAATAAAATGAAAAAAAAATATTTTACATTATATTATAATACAAATTATAAGGATATCGAACTTAATAGAAGATATAAATATTATAAATACACTATTAAAATAAAACGCTATTATAAAAGTTGATAAAACTTTATATATATATATATATAATAAAATAGTAATATTAATATTTTATATAATCAGATTTTGATTATAAAAAGAATTTTGAGAATGATATCATGCACATACTATATAATAATATATGCTTTTAAAGAATACTTTTTAATATACCTTATTATTAGAGATTTCACTATATATATATAATATATACGAAACTTGCTGTCTAATTCTGTTAATTTTATTATATATATTCCCTAATTATTTTAATTATCAATATATAAGCTTTTTTATTTATATTTTCTAAATCTTTATATTAATTAATAAAAAAGGTTCTTTTGAATAAATTTCTCTTTCTTTTTTATATTTGTTTTTCAAAGCTATATTAAATTAAATTTATATTTATTTTGGTAAACATATGTACAAATCAAACTTAATTAATGAAGTCTCTAATGAAGTCTCTAATTAAATATAATATTATACCATTTGAAAAGTTTTCATGATTAGGTTTTAAGCCTTATCCGTTCGTCGTAAAATATTACCACTACTACTACTACTACAAATTTAACATAATTATAAAAAGTGTTTTGAAAATGTAAAAGCTATTATTACTTTGTATACACAATTAAAATCTTTTTTGAATATTTTATATTGAAAGCTTTTTGAATAATGTTTAAGATTAGCTTAAGACTATTTTAAGATTAACTGAAACCAGATTGAGTGTGATAATTCGAGGTCGTTAAGGGTTCGTTTGGATCGTTTTGTATATATATTAGGGCCAATATATAATACAAGATTACTAGGCTTGATATGGCAGATTTAACATTCAAACCAATATTACATTTAAATTAAGAAAAAACATTGAAGCAAACAAAGAATATTAAATATTTGAATATATTTTTTTCAATATCAATTAATATATTTTATGTGATATATTAGTTGTATTATGGAAAAAAAATATTAAAGAAATCATAATTCAAACGTAATATTAATGCACATATTTTGTTTTATATATGAGGTTTAACATTTGAGATTTATAATATTTTAAGGACCCTTCTAGAAATAGTATTTAATAAAAAAAAAATATCTAGTTTTATTTATATTATATATATGGTAATTTGTAAATAAGATAACAAACATTTTTCTGTATAAAAATATTTTCAAATCATAACTATTTATTGATTTGAACATTAACAAATCTTATATTATTTTCTTCGTTATCAATTTTTTAACTCCATTATTTTTTAATTTTGAATCATTTTTTGATTTAATAACTAAACTTTTAATGATTACGATATATATAATAAATTATCCTTACATATTATTCTCATTAAATATTCAATTAATTGTTACATTTACAATAAAATACTAATTAACTCTATTATCTAAAGATTAATTCTTTCAATTTGTTTCTACTTTATTATTATATTGATAATTAACATTTTTAATATCTTTAATCTATTTAACTTATCTCTTCATTATTTTTTTACACAACTCCTTCTCTTAATTATTAATCATATTTTTCAAACGCTTTTTTAATAAACTTCTTTCCAATGAGTTTCTTCTTTATAAGCTCCCCTCTAATAAACCTTCTACTAATAAAATCCTATATAATATCTATTCCTTTATTATTCATTATCCTTAACCCCTTTACTTCTTTTGGTTCTATTGAATAATAATAAAAATAATAATTTAATTGCACAAAATAAGGAATCCTTGTCTATTATTATTAAACGATCTATTCAATTATATTCACTTTTAGTTTTTTAATTTCTTTATTTTCTATTCAAAAAAGCAGAAAACCAAATCTTGTACACATCTAGTCAAATATTATTTATAAATAAAATCAATTTAAGAAAAAGAATAAAAAGTTTAGAAATTAATTTCTGATATTTTTAAAGATATATTTATAAAAGGTAATAGAAAAGCTTCAATGTTTCGTTTTATTTAAATTCAGCAATTGAAAATCAGTTATATTTGGATTTGTTCTTTACTAATTCAAAATCTTCAAAAAAATATTAATAATTCATTTCTTTTCAAAAAGAAAACAATAAATCACAATAGAAAGTCTCAGGAAAAGTTTTGAACAAAATTAACAAAAATTCGAAAAAACATATTATTTAAATTAACAATTTTTTAAAACATAAACAATAAGATTTTAAATAAATTAATTAAAATGTTTATAATATTATTAAAGCATGATTTTGTTATCATCAAGAATAAAAAACTCAATCAATATAATTTGCATTATAAATCTGAATTTTCAAGTTTTGAATTCTATTTCTAATTAACAATTAACATATATTTTTGTTATTTAAAAAACTTTTATTATTGTTCTAAATATTACTTGAATTAGAATTTTTTCGATTTCTATGATAATAATTATTATGAGTTTCACAATATATATAATGATAATGGATTTAAATACAATTATTACATATTTAGATATTTTGAATTGTTATTCAATGAATAGTATATTAGAAGTTCTTTATATGTTATTGATTTTTTTCAATAGCACCTTTATTAATCTTTATTTCCATTTTTTTTTTTTCAGATAACTTATTTGCTTTCTATTTATAAAAATGTTATAAAACGTAGTATAAATCCATATAAAACTTTTTGAAATCATGAAAAAATATAAAAGTAGTTTATTAAATATCTTGTATATTAGAATATTTGAAGTTAAATAATCTATTTTTGTTTTTAGGATATAATACAAAAATAATTTCTTTCTAAAGATGATAATATGCATTACAATGAAGTATTGAAAAAGCCTTAGAATTTAGATATTCAATATTTGCGAAATACAATTTACTTAATAATGCAAAAAGAATAAACATATATTTTATTTATAATTTCAGTACAATAAGTAAAACATAAGAAGTACTATTTATTATTCATTATTCTTCTATAATTAAAACAATATTTTGAATTCGAGGAAATTTTATTTTATAAATACAAAATATAAATACGATTCAAAAAGTTTAATAAAATCAATTGTGCATAGCTAATTTGAGTTTAATTATAAAGTTCCAATATATTAATCATATTGATTTTTCTATTAATAATATATAAGAATATTGTAAGCTTATTTTTTAATTATCATTTTTTCAAAGAATTATAACTCAATATATTTAAACTTGAATTCATGTAATTTAAAAGAAGTTATTTGCAGTATTCGAAAATCATTAAAAGTTTATCAATCATAATTTTGATTCAAATATTCTCTTAATATATAATTTATTTTACATCTTACAATTTTTCGTTTTAATTCAACGATATATAATCTTTTGAATATGATACTATATTTAAATCAAATTATATTTAATCTAATGTATCAAAATTTGATATTGAAATTTATAGATAATTTATTAAATTTAAAATTGTATTTGATTTGGACCAAATTTTATTCAAATATATCATCATTAATAATTTTTATTTTCAAATATATATCAAATATGATATTGTATTTGAATTGAATCATATAGATTTAAATATATCAAATTTGATATTTCAATTTTTTAAATAATTTATTGAATGTAATATTGCGTTTAGATCAAATTATATCTATCAAATACATTGGGCTCATAATAGAAAAGAAAAATGATCTGAACACACTCCAAATATCTTGAAATATCATAAGATATCTTAAGATATTTTAAGTTCAAAGTTTTAAAAGTGGATCTCATCTATCTTTGAAATATCAACTTCAAAAAATTATTATTCTTATTATCATCATTATCATTATCATTCTTATTCTTATTATTATCATCATTATCTGATGTTTATTATTAATATTACTATTATATTATTATTTTAAATTATTATTATTATTTTCATTATTTCCATTATTATTATTATATTTTCGAATATATAAACAAAATTTCAAATTTAAAGTTTTAAAGGTGAATCCAGTCCCATTTTTAAAATGTTAGCTTTGAAAAAGATACTATTTTTAGTATTAATAATAATAGAAATAATAATTCTATTATTATTATTATTCTAAATTTGAATGAATTGTTCTAGCAACTCGACTAATTAACCAATAATAATTCTTGAACCACTCTTTTTTTTTAATCCATATTATAACAAAAATGATATATAATTCGAGAACGATCTCAATATTATCTTAAGACTATTTTAGAATTATCTTAAAGTCCTTTCCAAATTATCCTAGAATATTAAAATATTTAACGTTATGTTAAGATTATTTTGAAATATGAAATTATTTCAAGTTCGTTTCGAAATAATCTTAAGATAATCTTAAAAATCTTTAGTTGCGCCATGAAGTATTATTTTTCTATTTTGTTACAAGTGAATATACAAAAGCTTAAATGTATTCTAAATAGTTTTCTTTAATACTCTTATATTCTTTATTTTAGTTTTAATGATAATATATACTTTATGAATGAAATAACAATTTTTCTAATTAGGCTTAAAAATTAATATATTCTATTAAATATTAATTTAGTATATATAATTTATTTCATATATACTTTATAGATATATTATTTAATTATTGTACTAGTTGAAATTCAATACCTTTATTCATCATATAAAAAATTGATTTTCTATTAATTTATACAATAAAAATAAGAATATAAATAATTGAATATAATACTCTTTGAAAAATTAAAAAATTAAATTCATTAAGTATTTTTTTATACTTTTAATAATACTGATAAAATTTTCAAATTTATTAAGATTCTTTTATATAATATTATTGTGTTTAATATTTTAAAAAAATATAATAAAACTTATATACTAATAAGTATCTAAATTTACAATAGAAATATTAAATTTTAATATTAATTAAATAATAATTGCTGTTCTAAATAGAATCTTATAGGAATCGCTTTATATTAAAATTAAATATTCAAATTTTCAATAATAGAATATTTTGTTCATATATAAAATTAATAAATTCTTAATATTATTATAATATACCTTTAATTAATCTATATTATAAAATAACAATAAAAACGATATTTTTATTATTACCATTAGAAATAGACAGCAAGTTGCGTATATATATATTATTATATTCTATATATAGTAAAAACTCTAATAATAAGGTATATTGATAAGCATTCTTTAAAGGTATGTATTATTATATAGTATTTATACCACCTCATTTTTAACATCCTCTTTATAATTGGAATCTAATTATATAGAATGCTAATGCTATTATTATACTATATATATACACAAAGCTTCGTTAATTTCTATAATAGTATTATATTTTTAATAATATATTTATAATATTTATATCTTTTATAGAATTCGATATTTTTATAATCTATATTATAATATAATAAAAAAAATGTTCCCTTTTTATTTTATTTCATTAATTGAATAAGGAAAATAACATTTTAAATTATATTTTTAAAGACGATTAGTGTACTTTATAAGGTAAGCTAATGATATATAAGATTTCAACTTTTAAATTAAAAAAGCATTTTAGATTGTTTTTTCGAAAGGCATTTCGATTAAAAAAGTATATTAATATATTATTCGCTTTATTTATATTATTTCGAATAAAAGAATTTCATAATCTTAATTTTAAGATAATATTTTAGACTTTGAGTTCATTATTAATCTTTTATATCAAATCTTAAACCTTTCGCATATATTATAAAGCCTAAGTAAATAAATTGTTTTGCAAAAATATTAGCTATTTGCTTAATTTCAGAAATCGACAAAAGTTTAAGCTTTTTAGTATTTGTTATATTTCTTAAATATAATATTATTATTATATGATGTAAATGTTACTTTTTGTATTAGTGTTTTATTAAATAAAAATTCCTAAATAGAAACTGAATTTACTAGATATTCGTATAATAATAAACTTATACAATTAGAATATACTATATTAATAAAATATATATTTATAAAGTATTAAAATAAATGTTTTATAAATATTGAATAATATTTTTTTAGTATTTATATAACATGAATTAATTAGTTTTTATAAAGTATATATTATTTAATTTAAAAACAATTCGAAAGGTAGATTATATCATTAATAATCTATAAATGTAAAATCTTATTGTTTTTATAAAGAAAACTATTTTTTATTAACTTTTTTTATAATTATATTTAATTAAAAAAATAATCTTTTTATATTAATAAAATAAATATTATATTTATAAAAAAGACTTTTTATACAAAATGATTAATAAATCTTAAAGGATCGTTTTTATTCATTTTAATTTATTTAAATATTTAGAAATATAATTATTTTACTTATTTAATTATCTGCTTTCAGAAAATATATTTTTAAAATATTTTTTATATTTTTATATAAATATTTATGTTTGTTACTTTTTATTTATAAATGTTATCTTAATATTTTTATTATGAATTTTTAAATCCTTAGTCATAACTTTAACTAATAAAATATATAATATATAGTATCGGAACATTAACGTAGTAGATACGTTACTAAGTTCTTAGTAATCCGTAAAGTATATAGATAACCTTTCTTCTGTACAAAAAGAAAGAACAAATGAAGATATAGAATTAGTTTTACTTTTATATTATAATATATTACTTACTTTATAAAACTAAATTAATATTAATTTATAATTAATTAACTTTAATTACAAAAAATAGAAAAACCTTTAAAAAAAGAGATAATTTTTTAAAAAAACAAATAGAATTAAATAAATTTCAATTTTATATAATTTATATAAAAAATTGATTATTATATATTTTTTATATTATCTTTTAAGATATAGATTAAAAAGAAATTCATTATATATTTATATAACTTTTTATATAACTTTTATATAATTTAATATCATTATTTATTAAATAAACCTTTATATAATATTATATAATATTTTTATAATTATTATATTCCTTATTCCAATATTTTTTATATATAATATTAATTACGATTTATAAAAAAAAACTAATATTATATAGAAAGTATTATTATTCAAAAAATATTTAAATTGCTATATAAATATATCAAAAACAAATTTTTATAATCTTATAAATAATTATTCTTTTCTAAATAAAAATGATATTTATAAAATCCTTTATATATAATCTTAAAATATTATATATACAAACAGTTAGATTTTTAATTAATTAATTAATTATTTAATAATAAAACAAAAAACTAAATCTAATTAATTCATATTAAATCTAAATATAAACGAAAAAACATTTTATTAGTTTTTACTTAAATATAAAGAAGAATTAGAATTCAAAAATGAAAAATAAGAAATAAATGAATAAAAACGAAATTTTAAAAATAATTAAATTGAAAACCAATTAATTAAATATTAAATTTATTTTATAAAAACCAAAGAAATTGATAATTTGTATATAATTAAACTATTTAATAGATAATCTTCTATATATATATATTTTTCTAATAAAATCAATTATTTCAATTATATAAAGAAATTAATAAACTTAGTGAAACCCTTCAATCTAAAAATCAATATTTATTTAAGATTTTTTAAAGTATTATTTTTTAATATTAGAATTTTTAAAGTTTCAATTATAAATTAAATATAAATTCAAATATCAAAGAAAGATAATAATATAAATATAAGAAAAGTTTTATAATATTATAAAATAATATTATTATATAAACTCTATTAACAAATATTACTTTTTCGATTAATATTTCTAAATATTCTTTTTTTAATATATATTTAAAATATAAATCATTTAAAAATTGTTTTAAAGGATCTAATAAACGTTTTATAATAAAACAAAAAGATTATATTAATTATACAAAAATGAAACTATCTATTTATACTATTAATTTAAATACAAAAGAATAATAATATATAATTATTTTATTAAAATAAAAGTTTATCAAACTCATTATAAATTTAAACATTTATTTATATAAAAGCTTATTGAATTTTAAAGAAAATAAGATATTCAAATATTGATTTTTATACAATTAATAAATTTAATAAGATTTGTAAATGTTACTAATTTTATATAAAATTCTTTAAAAAATTTAAATTTATAATCAGAAATGATATTAAATTTAATTATTCGATTGTTATAAATATCTTTCATTTAAAAAGAACCAGTTCTATATATTATTAATAAAATTATAACTTATAATATTGTTTAATTTATACAAAATATAATTATAAAAATAATTTAAATATTATATGAAAATATTGAATTAATTTTTTTATAATATCAAAACGAATTTTATATTATATAAATTTTTAAAAAAATACTGAATCTATATATATTAAAATATAAGAAGTTTTTATTAAAGCCTATAATACTATTAACAAAATTAAATAATATTTTATATTAATCAAATAAATGTATAAAATCTTATTTAGAAATTAAAAAATAATAATTTAAATAAAGAATTTGTTTTTTTAAATAATGATAAAAACTATAGATAATATTATTAATTCAAATAGCTTTATATTAACTCTATTTGTTTTCGGAATATATCCCTATATTATTTTATATAATCTATTATCATTATTAATTATAGAACAAATTATAATATATTAAAAAATTATTTAAGAATTATAAAAAATATAAGCTAAAAAATTTATATTAAATACTTATATTATTCGAAATAATTTAAATATGTATAAAATCTTAAAACTACTTTTTAATTTTTTTATATAGATTTGAAAAAACGGAAAGAAATAAATAAGATTATATTAACTTTTTAATAATTAATTAAAATTATATAATTATATTGCTATATAGTTTAATAGAATTTTTGTATTATCATTATTAAACTTTTTTTATAAAACTTTATACGAAAACCCCATTTTAAAACTAAATTTAATAGCTTTAATATTTTTAATAAACTTATAAATTCTATTGAGAATATAGATTTAATACATTAGCTTAGTTAATCAAATGACTCATATATAACATATAAATCACCTTATTTTATAATAGAATTTATATTATTATTATATTTAATAGATTATAAATCCTTCATTTTCAATATTCTTATTTTATTCTTTATATATTTATAATTAATCTATAATATTCTATAATTTTACTTTACTTTCAAGACTAAATTAACTATTTCTATATATTAATTACTTTTACTTCATTTTTTTTTCATTTTAATATTCTATAAAACAGCTATTATATTACCTTTGAAGATTGTATTATAAGAATAAATATTAATATTATCTTCGGAATTATTAAATATAAGTATTATCTTTAAAACCATTATAATCTTTAAATTTTTTTTAAATATTCTGTAAGATAACTATTACATTATCTTCAAGTGTTGTATTATAAGAACGAGTATTAATATTATTTTCAGAATTATTAAATACAAATGTTATTTTCAAAACTATTACAATCTTAAAAATTTTCAAATTCATTTTTAAAAATAATATATAAAAATAATATATGATTCATTTTAAAATAGTTTTAATAGGAATTTCTGCTTTTTTCTTTTTTTTTTCAATTTAAATATTCTAAAACTTTTTGATTTCATTTTAAAAATAGTATTTTCAAAAAAAAATATTAGAAATAGAGTATTTAATATTTATTTTAAAATTTCTATTTTAAGATAAAGAAAACTTTCCAATTTTTAAAAACAACTTTTTTAATTTTTGTAAAATAAATAATATTATTCAATATTTTAACTTTAAAAGTAAGTTTATTATTTCTTTTAAAACAGATAAAAACAATAAATCAGCTTTTTTAAAAAAAAACTTGTTTTATAATAAAAGTATAAAAAAAGAAACAATATTATACAATTTGTAATTAAATATAATATTTATAATAAAGAATATAAAATTATTATAAATTATAAAACAATTATAAAAAAATATAAATGAAATTATATATTTATTATAAAAATATTAGTTTTCTATTTAAAATGATGAATATTATTTATAATTTTGTTAAAATCAATTATATTAATTATAATTTTATTAAAAAATTTAATATTACATTTGATGTTCATATTTTTTTAATTTAAAGTATTTAAAATTTTATTATATATAAATAAATATATTTTAAAATATATCAATAAATTATAAGATTATTAGTTATAATAAATATAAAACTAATATTTCATTTCTTAAATCAATATTGAACTATCAAAATTTAAAACTTTTTAAATTAATATAAACAATAAAAACAAAAACAAATAATTTATATTAAAAAAAATTATTATTATATTAATATTTAGAAAATATAAAAATCAATTTTATTAAAAAGAAAAAATGATTTATAAATATTATAAAAAGTTTGGATAATATATAGAATCTAAATGTTAATCAAAGTATTTAGAATTTAAAAACAAATTTAGTAAAAAAGCAATTAAATTTGTAAAAATTAAAAAATAATAATAACAATAATAATTCGTTTTATTTTTCAATAATAATTATAAAAAAAAAGAGATAACAAATTTAATATAAAAGTTTAAATAATAACAATGAATACTATAATTTCAAATTTGAAATGGAAAGTAAATACAAATGTATTTAATAATTATTATTTTAATATCGTATAATTTAATTTTAATATCTTTTTTATATTAGAAAAAAGGTTAATTATATTAATTGAAAATAGAAATATATAAATAAACAAAAAGTAATAAATAATAAAGTATTCATTAATAAAACTTAAAGATTAATTTTTAAAAATATTTATTATTTTTTGAAATGTGTATATTATTTGTTTTTAATTAAAAGAATTCACGAAATAAATGATTAATTTAAAAATGAAAATATACACATTTTTCAAAAACGATTTATTATAGAATTTAATAGTAATCTATTTTTTTTATTTTAAATAAAGTCTTGAAAATCTTTGTATTTTTAATTGCTTCATTAACAATTAAACTTTAATATAAATTTATATATTACAAATTTAATTGTATTAATTAAAACTTTATTATAAAGATTTAAAGAATTATTAAAGGAATGAAATTCCTTTCTTTTTTAGAAAATCCGATTATTATTAAATTATAAAATTTTTATAAAAAAGTTAAATTTATAAAATATATTTAAAAAACTATAAAACGTTGTTTTTATTTAACTTTTTGGATAAGTATATTTAGATATATTCAAAATACTTTTATTAGAATAAAACGGAAAAGATATTATAATCTTTATTATAAATAATATATTTCGTTTTTAATAAATTAAATTTAGAATTACAAAAAAAGATATTTAAAAAAACAATCAAATTCATTATTTATTTTGTATGAATTCGATTCAAATGTATTATTTAATATTGAAGATTTAATAAAAAAGAAAAAATATAATATTAATACTTTAAATAAATTTATTTTCGATTTCAAAATAATTATTAAATTTATAATATTCTATACATTGGAATAAAATGAATTATTAAAATGAAATAATTATATTATTTTGAATTATATTAAAATAATTATAATTAATGAAACAATTTTTCAATAATTTTGGTTTTATATTGTTTAAAATATGATTTATATAATAAATTGTATTATATTCTATATAATCTTTAATATTATTATATTATACAAAACATTATTCAATTTTATTAATAATATTAAAAACAATTAATTTAATATAAATTATATATATATTCTAAATAATAAAATCTAAGTTTAAATTCCTAAAGAAAAATAAATTACTATTGAAAAACTAATTTTTTGTATTAAATGAAGTATTTTTATTAGATTTGAAGAAAATTATATTTCTTCTATATAGATTTTATTAAAGGAAAAGAAATATTGATTTATATTTATTTTAAATATCTTTATTAATAAAAAGAATTTTTTAAAATTTAAATTTTAGAAATGATTTAATAATTTATTAAACCCAATTCTTTATCTTATTAGAATTTTTGAAATTGAAAATAATAATTTTAAAAATATTATAAATAATACTTTTTTTTAATATATTTAACAAAAAATAGTTTTTCAAATAATATTATTTAAATATAGCTAAAAAATGAAATTATTTATTTTCAGATTATTTTTAATAATCCTGAAATTAAAAATAAAAAAGAACTTCTAAAAGATTTTTACAATTTTAATTCCAATAAAAAAAATCCAGATTTATTATTTATATTCAAAGTATATAATTGTTTTAAAAAATTTCAAAATTCTCTATCAAAAACTATTATTTCTATTTTAATTTATAATAAAGTTATTAAAATATTTATTAGAATAGTTTAAGTTGTTTATATATTATATAATTCTGATATTAAAAATTATTAATAAATATTATATTTTATATTTAAAGTATAAATCTATATATTTAATAGAGATTTAAATATAATTAAGGAAACTTTATTTAAAGTTGATACGAAATTATAAAAGAAAAACCATTAAAAAGGAATACAATTTTTTTATTAATAAAAAAACTTTCGAATTTTTAAAACAATATATGATTAATTTTTATTATAAAGTTTTAGAAAAAAAATTACTTTTTAAGATCAAATATAATAAAGATAATGAAATTATGAAATATAAGGTTTAATAGGTTATTAAAGAATATATTTAACAAAAGAGTATTAATTATAATAAAACTTATATAAAAGTATATAAAAAAGTTATATAGAAAATAGTATTTATTTTAGTTATATATTTCAATTGGGAAATTGAATAAAATAGATATTATTATAACCTTTCTTAATAGTTTAATTCTAAATGAAAACTGTATCTATATAAATATATATTTATATTTTTTAAAGCTTTATATTAAGGAATTTAAAGGTAAGGATATAGTTTGTTATTTATTAAAGTCATTTTATAATTTGAAATAAGCTTTTTGTTTATAATAAAAAAACTTTTTAAAGAATTTGTAAAATTAAGTTATTTATTTATTAAAGCTAATTACAATATATATTACAAACCCTTTATTAATATTATAATTTTGATTTATATTGATAACTTTCTAATTATTAGATCTATTAAATTAGAATCAAACATAATTAAGAAAAGTTTTAATATTGTTTTTCAAATAAAAGATTTAAATTCTATATTATATTTTTTGAGTACTAGAATAATTCATAATTATTAATAATAAATTATTAAGTTTTATTAAAACATATATATTAAAAAGATTTTTAAACATTTTGATTTAGAAGATTATAAGATTATTAAAATTTCTATAAATTCAAATTACAAGAATTATATAATATTATATATAGAAATCATATTAAAATCCGATATTAAACTTTATTAATCATAAACAGAATTAGAAATATATATTGCAATTCAAATTAGATTATATATTATGTATACTATAACAATTTTTTCGTATTTTTTTTTACTAATTCATTATTTAAATATGTATTTGCAACTAAATATATATTTAGATATTTCAAAAGTATAATGTTTTATTATATTTAGTTTAAACCTATCAATAATACAAATTTATATAATTTTGTTAATAATAATTATACTAAAGATTTATTTAAATATTATTCTATATTAAAGTATTGTTTCTTTTTTAAGAATGGATCCATTTTATAATACTTTATTTAGTAAACTGTAATAGTGTTATTATTAATTAAATTGGAATATTATAGTTTCGTTTATATAATGAAAAAGGCTTTTTGGCTTATGAAAATACTTAAGAAATTCAATTACATATTGCTTAATATATTAATAATTAAAATCTATAGTAATAATTAGGGATCTATTGTTTTAACCAAAAATTCATAGTTTTATTAATATATTAAATATATAAAAGTATAATAGCATTATATACAGAAACAAGTAGTTAAGAAAATGATAAAAATTAAATATATGTTCATAAAAAATATAATAATTAATGGATTAATAAAATTATTAAAGGGTATTCTATATAGTAGATTTGTAAAGTTATTAAAGCTTGGAAAGTTTAAAGTTAACCAATAAACATTGAATTAGGGATATATTATGAATATAAATTTAATATATTAGCTTAGTTAATTAGGTAACTTATATATAATATATAAGTTACCTTATTTATAGTAGAACTTAGCTCTCTAGTTATACTAATAGAATCTACATTACCATTACGTTTAATAAATTCTATAACTAATTGACATTTAATATATATAAACAAATACTAAAAAGGAAAAACAAACGATTCTAATATTTTATATAACTATATAAATTAAAATTTTAAAAATATTATTTTTAATAAATATTTCAAAATTTAATAATAAATATAATCAGTTTATAATTATTATATACAAAATAATCAAAATTTAATTAAAACCTTTACTATAAAAAAGAAATAAGAAGTTTTAAATCTTATAATCGAACTTTATATAAAAAAGCATTATTATTATAAATAAACAATTATTTGAATTTCTAGAAATTGAAGAAATTGATAATTTAATTATCAAAAATATTTCTAAATTTATTAAATATAATTCTTTTATATATATGAAAAAACTTTTCAATTTTTGTTTAATCAATAAAATCAAAGAATATATAATAGATTTATTATATAAAAAGTTATAATTAATTATTTAAATATATAATAATACCAAGAAAAAACAATTTTAATTTAAATATTAATAATTTAATGGTTAAGCTAATAAATTATTATAATATTAATTCTAATATGAGTATTAATAAATATTTACCTAATAATTCAAGATATTATTTAAATTTATATATAATTAAAAAACATTACCAAATTATATTATATTTGCAAAATTATTTAAAGAAATTTAGAAGAAATATTATATAAATATAATTATAATTCTAAAAAAGTTATTTTATAATATTACTAAAACTAAAATCTATTAATAAACTATATATTGAAAACATTATAAAAAAAAAACTTGATATAATAACTTTTTTATATAATTTATATTCATTAATTTTAAATTCAAAAGATATACATTTTAAAGTCATTAAAATATAAACAAACAACACTTTTATATTCATAAATTAAGACTTTTTGGATTTCAAAGATAAAGAATTAAAAGTTATTAATCTAACAACATAACTTATTAAATATTTCATAAATAAAATACTTTTAATATTAAATAGATATATTATATAATTCAAAAATAATAATATTATATTAATTTAAAAAGATTAAAACAAAAGAATAAGAAAAATTTATTAATTTCAATTAATCTTAAAAATAATAAACTTAAAGTATTTATATTACTATAATTTATCAATCAAAAGTATTATATAATTTATTTAATATAATATAATATTAAAATCTAATAAATAAAGATATTCAACTATTTAATAAATAATTTAATTAGTAAATAAAAAACCTTAATTAAAGTTTAAAAAACTTTTTTTTTAATAAGAATTATGTAAAACTTTTCATATTTATTAACAAATTGTTTATTAATAATAAAAGTTTGAATAATTAAATTGAATATATAATTATATTGATTAATAAAGAGATTTTAAATAAAAATATATTCAAATTAAAAAATAATATTACTTATTAGAATAATACGAAAAATAAATAAATTATTAAAAATATACTAATATTAGAAATATATGATATAATAGCAGAAATTAATATTAAATTAATAGTCCAACTTACTTTACAAATTATTATACTATAATTAAACCTTTTTAATATTTTTATTATTTTATATAATAATTTATATTCATTATATAAATATCTTATTAAACTAAGTATAATAAAAAAAAAAAAGATTAATAATTAATATTGTTGGTATTACTTAGTACAAGTGATACGCATAATATATACAAAATCTCTTGAATTATATAATATTATTATTTTTAAGTATAGCCCTTAAAGATCTAAAATCAAATAAAAAGGATATATCAAAGTATATTATATACTTCATTAGCTTAAAGCTAGTGAATTACATAATATATCCATTTATATATTACAACACTAGCAACTATCTAAAATAATATTTAAAAGTTTATTAATACATTTTCGTTTTATTGAAATAATGAAAAATAGAATAAATGAAATGCTTTTTGAAAGGGAATATAATGTTAGTATTGATTCTTTTTATATCCTTTTTTTTCTATTCTCCTTTTCCTTTATTTCTTTGTTTATTCTTTTATTAAATTATCGCTTAATCCAATTAATAAAATAGTTTCTTTTTTTATCTATTATATCATCTTTAATTCATATTTATTTATATTAATGAAATTAACTAATATTTAGCAATACTTTATTTTTGCTATAATATCAACCAGATTAATATTATTATTAATCTATATTATTTTAGCGATTTTTTAATATTTATAGCTTTATTAAAATACTATAATATCGATTATTAAACGCTTCTTCTAAATATTGCCAAATTTGGTGATACATTTGTATAATAATTTTAAATCTATATAAACAATAAATGAAATAGTGAAGGATATCAAATCCTTTACTTTCAATACAAAAATATTATTAATTATGTTTTTAATATTCGAAATAATATCAAAATTTAATATTAATATATATAATTCTAATGTAAAAACATTGCAAATGATTTTCTTATATTTAACAAACAATTAATATACAATATTTATATTATTATTAATATTTGTAAATGCAATAATATAATTGATTTATAAAAAAAGATTAATATTATTGACAAAAAATATATTAATAAAAACTAGAATTTTGAATATGTTTAAATTAACTAAAATAAAACAAATTTAAATTCATAAGTATAATTATCCATTTGCTATTAAAGACATTTATTTGAAGCTTTTGTATTATTTGCAATTGGATTTACTATTTATATTATAAAAAAAAGATTAAAAAATAATTTTAATTAATATATTATAATAATATATATATTGTAAATATATTAAATAATATATTAATTCTTTAAGGTAATATTTTTATAAAATTTGCTTTTAATATTAGATATATTTTTATTAAATAAGATAATGAATTTAAGAAAATTAAATTATTATTTTTAATTCAAATAAATAGTTTTATTTTTTTAATATAATAATATCTTTATTAAACTTAATTAATATGAATTTAGTTAATTCTTTTTTCAACTTTGTTTTAAAAATTGCTTTTTTTAATTTGTTTTGTTTAAATTTTATAAATATAGGATTATTAGAAATAAGGGTATTATCTATTTAAAATGTAATAATTGCGAATTCATTCTTATTAGTATATAATAAATAAGAATTATATATAAAAGGAGTTATTCCAAGTTTAAATATATAATAATTGTAATAAATATAGAATTAATAATTATCTGCTTTGGGAATACTATATAATGGTTTGTATATCTGTAAAATAATATTAGGATTCAAATCTATTTTCTTTAATACAATAGTATAAAATTAATGAATTATTAGATTTTTCAATTAAATATATGTTTATATAATGTTATAAATGTAAAATCCTAAATCTTTACTAACTAATAATATAATATAAAATGTAATTAATAATCTTTAATTAAAATATTGAATAATTGAAGATTAAGTAAATATAAAAAGCTTTCTAATATTATTATATATTTATATAATAAAACAAAACTTTTTATATGCTTTATTAATACTAATCTTTTTGATTTTATTAATAAATCGAAATTTAAAATATTCTTATTTCAAATAGAATTTCATTTATATTAAATCATTTCGAATATATCATTATTTAATAGTTCATTAGTTTTCTTATATTAAGATTTAATGTATAATAGTACTATAATATCGGTATTAAATATCTAATCAAAATAATCTTTTTAAAAGAATATATTTAAATATAATAAAGTGTTTTTAAAAACGCCTTTTTTATTATTCAAAAATATTAAAAGATTTTATAAAAAGCTTTCTACATTTTTTAGGAATATTAAAATGCTTTATAAAATGTTTTATATATTTTAGTAGTTTATTAGATTTTAATACATTCTGCTTTAGAATAATTAATAAGGTTTTTAAGCCAGTATTAGTAATGAATGTAATATTAATAGATTTAAAGTATATAAAATAGAAATGATTATTTATAATTAAAAAGGTAAAATAAATTAATTAAAAAATATTAAGGGAGTTATTCATAATAATTAAATTATTAAATTGATTGGATTTAATATTAATTAAATATTTATTCAACCTATAATATAGTTTAAGTGAAATAATACAAAACTAATTAATTTTATTATTTTTCTCAATTATATATATTTATTTATTAATACTAATTAATTGCTAAAGGCTAATCTATATTCCTTTTATTATTAAATCTGCTTTTTATTATACCCATACTTTAAAATTAAATAGTAGGTTAAATAACCGGAATATAATTAGGCTATTTCGTATATTTAATATATCCAAAATCTAACGCTTTTTATATAATTTTGCAATTTTAATCATTGCTTTTTGTATAATGATTATTTGTTGTACAATACTAGATGCAAATGCATCGAATTTAAATATATAGGGATATATTTTATAAATAAAAAGAATGAAAATAAGATCATCGAATTCAATTGTATTATTAAAAGCCTTCATAGCCATTTAAAAATATATAAACTTTTAATAATCCTTTATTTATAAAATCAATTAAAATAATTTTATATTAATTGCTATAAAAATCACAAATCGCTTAAATTCCTTATTAATAAAATCTTTACTAGTATTATAAATGATTTGATTAAATAATTTAATATATATATTAATCTAATAATATTTTAATGTATTCTAAGTATATTTTATAGTTATATCTTTTAATTATAATATTATTTAATATTATACAACTTTATTAATAATATATAATACCGAGTCATTATTAATATAAAGGATATTAATATAAATAGCGACATACGTCAGATTATGAAATGGGGCGCCAAAAATAAGATCGCCTTTACACCGGAAAAGCTGGAGATGGTTCATCTTTCGTAAAGACGAAATGCAAATGCCCTTAATATTAATATATCGTTGAAATTTACAATCAAATCAATAATTGCAAATGGTAACGAATAGCCAGTTTTATACTGATTTAATATCTAAATAAACTATAAATTCTTTTTTTAAAAGATATATAGCCGAACATATAATAAAAGTACTAAAAGTTGTACATTATATCAAAAAATTAACAGATATCAAATTCGGATTATCTACTATATTGCTAAAAAAGCTATAATTATATATATACAATTCTTCTTATTATATAATTTAAAGATTTAATATAATAATAAATTAAAGTTTAATATTGTAAATGGTTACAATTATAATTATTTGATTAATATAAGATTAAATTTATTAATCGAAAAAGTTAATAAAGTTATTATTCTAGTAATAAAAATGATTCTTTTAATTTAATGTATAACATTTATAACAAATGTTTTTTAGAATATAAAATTATCGTTAAATAATATTACTTTTGAATATATTTGTATATATTTTGCACTTTAATTCAAAACGTTTAATTCCATTTATTTATTAATATATTGATTTAAAACTTTAGTTTTATTTTAACAACATATAATAAATCTATATTATATAAATATATTAATTTTATATACTTCCAAACCAATACTAGTTCAACTACATTTTTTATTTGGTTATAAAATTAATTTTATAAAAAAAAACGAAGAAAATTATAGCCAAATAATTCAATATATAATAAAATCAATTAAACAGAAATATAATCATAATATTTTTGGATAATCTTAAATAATACATAAATAATATTAAACTAATAAATTATAAATATATTATATATTGTAGTTAATTATTAATTAAAATAGGAAAAGGAGTAATAAACAATATCTTCTACATTTTTAATATAAAAACAATTAAAGCCTTTAAAAGCTTATATTATATATTAGAAATCCGTTAATCTTTAAATAAATAATTATAAATATATATTAATAATACTTTGGTAATTTAATATATATAAGCAAATATGTTTAATATCTTCTAATAAACCTTTTTCGAATATTATATATTTATAAACTATTACAAAATCGGTATTATATGATTTCCAGATTATATAAATATTAAAGATAATAAAATGATTAACAAATTAATGAATACTAATACAAAAAAAGAACGAATAAATGATAATTATTTAGCAAAACCTATAATTAATACAATAAGTATAATAATAAAAGCCCTTATTAATATAATAACTTCTAATTGATAAAACTAATATTATATAAAACTTTCGATATTATATTGTAAATGGAAATTTAAATATATTATAATTAAATCTTTAAAGCTTTATTTTTTCTATATATTGCTTTATTAGTTCTTAATTGTTTAAATAATATATAGCGATTTTGTATAATACTACAAAAAGTTTGGTTATAGAAATGCTAAATTCAATTATTTCTGCGAATACAAGAAAACTTCTAAACATTTTATATTTTATAAAATCTTATAATACAAATTCTATATTTGGCTAATTAAACTGGATCGTTTATTTAATCGTTTTAAAAAAAACAAAAGTATCTAAATACAATATTAATATATTTAAAGCTTTTCGAAAGCTTTTTTATAATAATCTAATATTTCATTTTTAATATTTATATACTATAAATATACAATTTAACAAATTTGAATAATCTTTATTAAAATTACAGCTTATTAAGAAAAAACTATTATTTTTTAATTGTTGTATAATAATAAGCTATGCTTTATATAATTAATATATATATTAAATAAAAGTATTATTTTAATATAAAAATTAATAAAAATAAAATGCTTTTTATATATATATACACTTTTTAATATAACATTTATATCTATATATAATCTATTATACTTAAAAGAATAAATTTGTTTATAAAAGCATCAATTTATAAATATATAAAATAAAAAAGAGAAAAGACAAAAACACTTTTCCAAATAAAAAAAAGCGATTATAAAAATGAAGAGAAATTGCATTATTTAAAGATAAAAACTAAAAAGCAAAATATTAAAAGTATTATTAAATATAATAATAGGCTATATATAAAAGGCGTATAAAAAGATTTTGTTTCTATTGCGGGTCTATTATTAATACCTT
Organism: Monilinia laxa; assembly: GCA_009299455.1. Taxonomy (NCBI): domain Eukaryota; kingdom Fungi; phylum Ascomycota; class Leotiomycetes; order Helotiales; family Sclerotiniaceae; genus Monilinia; species Monilinia laxa. The sequence continues at coordinate 1,352,041 of VIGI01000013.1, forward strand.
TCAGAAGGTCAGAACTAGCCATTCTACATAAAGACATTAAACTTTATATAAATAAATAAATAAATGAATATTAATACAAATATAAAAATTGTATTTAATATTATTATATAATATAAATTTAAATCTTTTGAATAAGCTATTATATTTTTGATATTACTTATAGAATTCTATAAAATATTTAATTATTACAAAGTTAAAGTTTTTATAATCAGCTTTTTTAAGAATATATTAAAATCGATGTACTATAGAATAACCAAAACGATAATAAAGTTATAAAAGATCATTTTTAATAAAAAAGTATTTATTATTAATATATATAATATAATACTTTAATATAATATTCTATATAAAAAATATATATAAATATTTTCGATAAATTAGGTATTTAGTAATGATATTGCCTTTTTTATCTTTCTTTTAAATTATATTTTTAATATTTTTATAGAATATTCAAAGTTGATTTATATAATCGAATGATAATAGAAATGGTATATTTGTTAATATAATATAATATTTAATAATACTAACTGAAAATTGGATTTTAAATAATTCTTATAAAAGGATAAGTGGTTTAATATCGAATTCAATGTTTATATTATATATAATTGAAATATTCATTTTAACATTAATTAACTTTTGAAGTATAAGAAATTAAAGTATTTCAATAATTGATTTTTATATTATACTGATATTGATAATAATGTCTTCAAATATTTAATTATTATATTGTTAATATATATAATAATACTTAATTTACAAATTCTGCAATCATTTCCTTATTATTTATAACTAAGTTAAAGAAGGTATAAAATGTTTTATTTATATAATTGATATTAATCTAAATCATAAATATTATTCTGTTCTAAAATTTTTTTTATATATTGATTAAATTATTGCTATTATATTAATTTATATATTTGTATTATTATCTCTCTTTTATTAAATAAATAATTTTGAAAATAATAATTATTCTTTTTGTGTATATAATAAGGATTCAAGAGTTAAAAATTGTTTTATTAATTATTAGAATAATATAAAGGATTATTAAATCGATAAAGGTTACTAAATTAAAAAAAGCTAGATAAATATTGGAATTGATTAAATAATCGATAATTGGATTTATTAAGTTAATCATAATTATTAGAGTTATTGTTATAATATATATAATCAATATAGAATTGATTAATTAAAATAAATATCTTTGTTTTTTTGTATATAAAAACGACTGAATATAATTCAGATTGGAATTCAATAAAAATGGATGTTGATCTATAATATGCAAATTAATATACAGAAATTGAATAATAAATATTAAATAATTTGTTTTAAAATATTATATCGGTTTATTACTTTAAAAACAATCTGTATAATATTTGCTTAATTTTATAAAACAAAATTAGAAAATATTCGCTAAAGTTTTTATTAGGATTCTTCTATTTAACGCTTTCTATAAAAATAGTAGCCCATTTATTTATTGTTTTAAATCAATATTCCTATTCTTTAAAATATATATAAAATATAACAATAAATATATTAAAAAAGTATAAATTATTAATATTAAAATAATAAAATTTCAGTATAAAAACCATTTAATATTAATAAAAATACTATCGAAATGTATTTAAATAGAAATTAAAATTAACAAATCGATTTATAGAAGATATTTAATTTATATATATTAGATTGTTCTAAACATCTATATATTTTATACTTTAATACTAAATAAATATAATAAAGCAAATGAATATATTAATAAAAAGAATAAATATATTATTAAAAGGAATAAATATACAAATAAAAAGAATAAGTATATAAATAAAAAAAATGAATATATTATAGAGGTATAATCTGTATTGTTAGATTGTTAATGTAAAGTTTTAATTAATGGAAATAAAATATTAAATATTATTATAATTTTATAAAATAATTATTAAAAGGATTTATTAATATTATTATATTATATAAAACATATAATTTTGCTAAATTTGAATTCAAAGTTATAATTAATAAATATTTTCTCAATTTGTTTTTTTATTTAATTTATATAATGTTTATTATATAAAATTATATATAATACTTAATATAATTAGCTTTTTTATACAATATAAATATTATAAATATAAAGTATATTTTAAAGATTATATATTTAACCAATATTGAAATATTTGAAATATAACATTTCCAATTCTTTGAAATTATAATTGAATACTTTTTAAAGATTTTTATTAAATAATTTTATTTATTTATACTTCTGAACTTTATATATATAATAGTTTTTAATATTATTAGTTTTAATATTATTATTAAAAGTAATATTATCAATAAAATATAATTGAAATGTTGATGATTCAATTATTATTATTTTAAATAAATAAAGGAATTAAAAGATTTCTTCAAATACAAAATAAACCTTTTCGAATATAAAATAGATTATTCTAAAGAATAAAATAAAAATTGTTTCAATATCCTATCGAAAAAAGTAATATATAAATATAATATCTATAAAGATTATTAAATTTATAATAAAAAAAAGATCAGTTTTAAAAGATAATTATAAATTAATAATAATTTACAAAATATTTGAATTAATCAATATTTATAAAATAAATAATTTTATATCTTTTCTAATAATATAATTCTTTATTATTATATAATGCTTTAAATCAAATATTTTATTAAAAATCAAAATTATCGAAATTGTTAAAAATGATTTTCGGAATAGATAAAATAAAAAGTATAAAAGAATAGTTATATTTAAATTTAAAAAAGAATAAATAAAACGAAAGTTTAAAAAATAATTTTAAAAATGTTTATAATTAAAAAAGTAAAATAAAAATAATTAAAAATAAATCAAGTATATAATAAATATATAAATAATTAATATTAAAAAAATATCGTTATATAATAATATAAAAAATTCAAATGTTTTGTTTTATATAATATCCTTTTAATATTCTTTTATTACATAATAATATTCTTAATAAAATTGAATTAAATATTCCATTTTAGTTTTTATTATTTTGCTTTTATAAAAAATACTTTTTAATACTAATATTTAGCTAATTTGTAATATCACTAATTAATATTGGTATTACTTAATACAAATGATACATATAATATATACAAGATCTTTTAAATTATATAATATTATTATTTTTGAATACAACCCTTAAAGATCTAGGGTCGAGTGAAGAGGATATATCGAGGTGTGTCACGTGCTCCACTAGCTTAAGGCTAGTGGATTACGTAATACATCCATTCGTATATCGTAACAAATGTTATAATATTAAAATAAATTATATAAATAAAAGAAATTAGATAAAATAAAATATATTAATAAAAACAATAATATAATAGATACTATTAGTAAAACTAACTCTAATAAAACATTAAAAAAGTTTATTAATATTAATATTTTATTTATATAAATTAAAAAATGAATAAAAAAAGAAATAAATATAAAAATTAATTAAAATTTTATATTAATAAATTAATATATTGAAATTATAAAAATTATTAATATTTTATTTTATTATTTAAAAATAAGTTTATTAATAAAAGCTAGTTTTATTATTTATTTCCTATTTAATATTATATAAAAAATATAAAACTAAAAAAACATTAAATCTAATTTTATTCAAATCCTTAAAAATTAAATTTTGTATAAATTTTAATATCAATATTATATAATATTATTATATTATAATAAATGTATCAATAAAGGAATCTAGTAAAAAATAACTATTTTATTAAAATGTAGATTAAGAATTAGTTGAAAAAGAAGTAAAACTATTTATTAAAGCTTATAAAAAAAATAAATAAAGGATGATTACATTTTCTATTATATAAAAACTAAAGATATTGTATATAACAAATATTATAATTACATTATTTATAATTATTATAATTATTAATAAAATAACCAATTATATAATAATATTTTGAAAATAGTAATATTTTATATTAAAAGCATTTTTTATAGAATAATTATATAATAACACTTTTATTCTCAATTAATAATATATTTATATATAACGAATAATTTATTATAAGTTATTATATAATTATATTATTTAAATAAATAATAATATTATTATTAAATAGAATTAATAAATTAAACTAAAAACTATTATAATATAAAAAGACTATTTATTAATTATTAATATAAAAGATAATATTTTAATTAGATTAAATAATAATAAATATAATATTATAAAATTAAAGGATCTTTTATATAAAAGAATATTAGTTTATATCTATATAAAGTTATATTTATAATAAATATAAAGTAAATTTATATATAATTAATTTATCTTTTAATAAAAATGAAATATACATTTCGAAAATTAAATAATTTCGGATTTCTCTAACATTTTAATAATATTAGCTTATATATAAAAATTAATAAATATAAATTTGTATAAAGATTTAATATATAAACAATTATTTTAATAATAATTAAATTAATAACTTTTTAAAGTTAATTGAAAAAGGTTTTTATTAAGAAAAATTTATTTTTATTTATTTATGAATATAAAAGTAAGTATAAATAATATAATGTAAAAATTATATATTCTAATATTTACTTTTATATAATATTCGTTTTTATATAAAAAGAAAAGTATAATCTATATTAGAATATTAATATAATAAAAACATTATTAAGTTTTTAATAATCTATATAATATATAAATAACCTCTTTTTTTATAAAAAGAAAGAATAAATAGAAATATAGAATAAGCCCTACCCTTACATTATAACGTATTACCTACCTTACGAAGTTAAACTAATATATACCTTTTTATAAAGTTTTAAATAACGTTATTATAATATTTATACTTTTTATAATATATTAAATATAATTCATTAATATATAATATTATAAATAATATTTCTTTTAATTATATTTATTAAATGTTATTAAATTAATATTTTAATTTAGAATTTGATTCTTTAAAAATATTAAAAATTATTTTACAAACTTTTAAATATATTGAAATTATTAAAGTAGTTATTTGTATACTCATTTTTATAAAAACTTATTATTAAAACGATAAAAGCTTATAATTTTTAAATTAATATTATATAAATCTAGATTTTCTAAAGTTTCTAATTTATAAATAACTTTATTAATTAATATTAATATTAATTTAATATAAATAAAAGTTAATAATAAATATTTTATTAAATGCATTATTATTGTTTTCCAAAACTATTATTTAAAAGCTATAAAACGATGATTATATAGAATACTAAAATGTTAATACGAAGCCTAACGCGTTATATAATTATCTCGATAAATAATAATAGTGGTTTAAATGAGGGGGGTTGCCTAAATACTAAATAGAGGACTTAATTTTATAATTTAATATTATAAAGTTAAAAAGAAATCATAAAATTTTATAAGTTTTTTATAATTATTTAACTTTAAACCATTTAATTTAATCAATCTAAAAAGTAATATATGTCTATTTGGAATTATTATAATTTATTAAAATATATGATTTTTAGTATAGAAATGAGGCAAGCAAAATATAAGTTGCCTCGTACTATATGCATGAACAATGTATGTTCTGGATATAGCATGGATGCTATTCGTTGACAAATTGCTATAATACAAGTGTTTGATATTCACTCTCCTTCGGAACTGTGTGACCAATGCCTGTACGACAATGACACTGATTTCCAGGTCAATTGATATCTAGAGAGCCAATTCGTCTTCGCTATCTGGAAGTTCCCGATCTCTTTCATATACTCCCGCACTATACTTCTCTCGAGGACTTTCTTCACGGTGATTTTCTCCATCTACATTAGCTTCCCTACCCTTTTCATTTCCATTTACAATATCTTCTTCCTTCTCCTTCTCCTTCACCTTCTCCTTCACCTTCTCCTTCTCCTTCTCCTTCTCCTCCTCCTCCTCTGCCTCCTCTACCTCTTCTTCAGCTTCCAACTCCCCCGGTGGTGGCACCAATATATCCTCGCTACCCTGCCACTGAGGAGGCATGGGGGGTAATTCTTCATCTTCTTCTGCCCATCCGTAATCCTCATCATCTTCATCATCACTATCCGGAATCTCGAACTCTGCTCTTTTGCGTTTCTGAGGAGGTAGAGCAATGGTGGGTTGAAGTTTTGGAAATGAAGGAGGACCCCGGTTAGGCGAAGCGAATGTTGGTGGCGGAGGGAGTGTAGCTGATGAAAGTCCGAGCTTTGGACTTCATGTTAGCATTTGAGATACGGAGATGGGTCACGAATCACTTATCACTTACCTCTCCAATAACAAAAGCAGCAAATCTACCTCTCCCCTCGGATAAGGCGACACCTTCCGCTTTGACGACTTGTGCAAATCGGACTCCATTCACCTTATTCCCTTCATTGTCATCCCATCCCCAGTCTCTGAATAGAGCTACTCGGCATCCAAGGCCTTGTTCCCATGCAGTTACTGAGATGGATGGTATTAGGGCTGCACCAAGTCCGGGTCGCATTTTGGTCACACATTGATTAAGAATTATTATAGCAATATTGCGGGTAGTGGCGAGTTTTTGTAGTGCGTTGATAAGGTATTGGAGGAGTGGAAATTTGCGGGAGGAAGGGTTGGGTGCTGATGGTATTAGTTTCATACACGGTAGACAATATGAGGAGATGAGTAAGATTGGACAGATTGTGTGGAATATTGAAGTATAACATACCCCCGGGCTTTCTTGGAGTAGGTGTGGAGTCAAGTTTTCGTGGAAATGCACTGTCAATCAAAGTAGAGAATGAATCTACAACAATTAAACTAGTATTTTTCGGAGGAAAGTTTGATGTGGTGTGAGTAAGTAAGGCGAGAAGATGAGATAAAGTTGGCGTCGAGAAATGACTAAACCTTTTGAGGATTTCACAATGATTGGAAGATTCTGCAGATGGAAATGCTTGTAGGATTTGACTGAATCTAGGACCTGATATTGGATGTGATGCATCTGGGAATGTTAGTCAGGGATCATGAATGGTCTTCATGCCCAGTACTTTGTGTTGGATAGAGAGGTGTCAAGATTAAAGAGTGGATTGAGTTGTGATAAATGGAACTTGACAATAAATATACGATGAGCAGTAGTTCTGCGTCGATAATAGATAAAAAGTGACATACCTACCCATACGACGTCTTCATTTTGGTATAAAACTTTGGCGGCCAAATGCATACTACATGGAGTCAGTATAATATAGCGATGGGTCGAAGTGCTTTTTATCATCTACCCAAGGGCCGTTTTCCCAACACCAGGTGGACCATAAACTTCCGTTATTCTCCCTCTTGAAATACCGCCATAATTCTCATCCACACTTGTGGATAATTGGAGAGAATCTTCATTCTGTAGAGCCAAATCTAAATTCTTCAACCCTGTCGAGATCCACCTCGTTAAAGAGGATTCTAATTCTTGTAATGCTTGGGCCGCAGAAACTGTAGGCATTCGATCTAGGTAGGATTCATCAGCCTAGAGTGTTGATTGCGGCGCAGATATTTGGACGAATTGAAAGCGAGAGAGAGAGAGAGGGAGAGGAAGAGAGAGTAAGAGAGAGAGGAAGAGAGAGAGAGAGTATTTACGTGGGGAAGAAGAAGAGAAATTTGATCTCCCTAGACCATGTATAGTTTGATAATCCATTTCCGATTACGTGTATTATTCTTCCATGGTATAAATTCCTGGGGGATCAAAAGGATGATAGATGGGTTGTTAATCAAGGAACTACTAGGTAGTAGGATCTATGGAGATATTGGCGTCGGGAAGTGATCAGTTAGGTTATATGGTTATGGTCATCATATAATGAGATCTGTGGAGAAAACCGTAAAATCACGTGAAAAACGAAGCTGTGATTATGTAACATATCCCTTGAAGATCAGTTGATCCTGGGGATCGATCCTAGAATTAAAAGAAAGCTAATAAGAGTCTCTATCTACCTATTGCCATGGTTATTAGCATCAATGATCTTCGCTATCAGATGTTCATCCACGTGCAGACGTCAAATGATTTCACTCATGTGTGCAGATGTCAAAAGGAATTAAAGTAATTTCCCCCAGATTTCGAATTTCAAGCTTTGGATTTATTTGATATGTCTAGATCAAAAAAGCTTATCAAGAGAGCAGAAGAGAAAAGAGAAGATTGAAAATGATAAGTATGAAAAGGGAGAGATATATATATAAAATACTCAGTCGATTTTATTACTGTAAGATTGTAATATTTTGAATTGATATTAGTATTGGTGTTGATGTTGATGTTGATGTTGATGTTGATGTTGGTGTTGGTGTTGGTGTTGGTGTTGGTGTTGGTGTTGGTGTTGGTGTTGATGTTGATGTTGATATGAATATTAACATTTGATTCACATATTGTAGTCATTAAGTAGATAATTAATGTTGGTTGATTTATTATTGTTTATTTTATACGATGAAAAGGTTGTTATTGTAAGCAATTAATGAATCCATGAATCCATGAATCAATGAATCAATCAACCAATCAATCAATGAATCAATCAACCAATCAATCAATCAATCAACAATCAATCAACCAATCAATCAACCAATCAATCAACCAATCAATCAACCAATCAATCAACCAATCAATCAACCAACCATTCTATTCCGTATATATAATTAAGTACTATAACATTACGAGAACTAATAGTACCAAGAGAACATTAGTAAAGATATTCATATAAGCAATAAGTAACCAAGTTGTAGTAAATACATTACAAAGTACCTATATATAATAAATTTACAGATATATATATATATAGTATATACTATATATATCATTCATTCAAAGTTAAATCAATCAATATCCATCTACTGCTCAGCCACAATTGCAAATGAACCATACGACGTTGGATTATGAATAAAGCTATAAACAATCATAAAATGTAATGTAATGTAATGAAATGAATGACATTTTAATCCTATAGCTACCTACCTACCTACCTTATCATTTCCTTCTTCTCTGCTTTGCCCTTTCTCTTTCCCTTCCCTTCCGGATCCTTCCCCCTTTCTCTTTCCCTTCCCTTCCGGATCCTTCCCCCTCTCTCTTCCCTTCCCTTCCTTCCCTTCCTTCCTTCTCTTCCCTTCCCTTCCTTCCCTTCCCTTCCCTTCCCTTCCCTTCCCTTCCCTTCCCTTCTCTTCCCTTCCCTCCCTTCCTTCCCTTCCCTTCCTTCCTTCCCTTCCTTCCTTCTTTCCCTTCCCTTCCTTCCCTTCCCTTCCCTTCCCTTCCCTTCCCTTCCCTTCCCTCCTTCCTTCCCTTCCTTTCCCTTCCCTTCCTTCCCTTCCCTTCCCTTCCTTTCTCTCCTTTACTATAAACGAAGGAATATAATGTTACATACAAGGAATCACTCCTATAGTCAGCAAGTAAGTACACCAGTGGTACTAGATGGGCATGATTGAAACAACCAGAGGCTATGCTATATGTTTATGCTATTCTGAACATCCCATACCTAGCATGCATAAGGTTCAAGGTACAGATAGTCAACTGGTATTTATGTTTATCAACTCCAATCCAGATCATCTGTTGTTATTATTATCATCACCATCATCATTGTTATCATCTTCATCATTGTTATTATTATTCAGTCTCTTCCTCTTCCTCCTTCCCTTTCCCTTCCTCCCCCCCCCTCTCTCTCTCTGCCTCCTTCATAAAGTCTTATCTCTCTTATCACTTCCATTCACCCCTTTTTTCCATCTCATCTCTCCTTTAAAAGCTCTCTCCAATTCAATACTCGTGGAAAAACAGATCTTTTCAATTCAATTGGCCCTCCATTCAATTGACCCCTTTTATTTCAACCCTTCAACCCTTCAACCCTTCAACCAATATCATCATCGCATTCATCCTTCATCCGAACTTACTCTCTCGCTTGGTGTCAGATTGTCTTGGATTCTCGATCGATTGGAAGATTTGATTGGATACCATGGCCATTCAGGATTGAAATAACCTTTCGGAAAATTAGATGAAACGACGGCACCCCAGATTCTTCAAAATGCCTAGGTAGGTAGCAGGGACGGAGAGGTAAATACTGAAAAGGGTTAGATCATCTGAGAAATATTGAATGAACGCCTCGTGTCCACCAATCATTCCCCTCGATTTATCTGAGAATGCTTTATTTTTAAACTTTTTTTTGGATCATTACTCATCCATTCGTCCATTCACTCATCCATTTACTCATCCATTCATCCATGCATTATATTCATAAACACATAAACAACCCATGTATCTCGAATCATTTATTACATTTGCATTTTGGCATTTTCACCTTCACCTTCACCTTCACCTTCATCTTCATCTTCATCTTCATCTTCAATCCTCCTTCAAAAAAAGAGAAGAGAGATCACGTTTCGTTCTTTTTCTTTACTAAGGCAAATGAATGATTGATTCTTTGGTACTGGTACCAAATCAACATCGTCATTGTCATCATACCTTGGTATTTTGGAGCTATTAGCATCGCATTCTATCCCATTTTCTCCTAGTACCGGTACTTACTTACTCTCTTTACTACTGCTACTACTACTACTACGTCTACGTCTGGTACTCTTCTGAAGAAAGCCTAGAAAACTAAAATCATTGAACACATTGGACAGACTGACCTTCTTCTCCTTCTCTTCGTCACCTTCTCTTCTTCTTCATCACCGTCTTCTTCTTCCTCTTCTTCCTCACTCTCTTTTACTACACATCTACATAATTTTCTCTCTTTGCTGTCTGATTCAGAATCGACAACATGATTTCCACTAAATTATCAAGAGCCCTGGTCTTAGCTCTTCCTATCTTGCAATCTGTATCTGGTCTTACTCTTGATACCTCCGATCCAAGTATGTAAACTTTCCTTTCCTTTCCTTTCCTTTCCTTTCCTTTCCTATCCCTGACCTACCTTACTTCTTCTTCCCTTACTTACAATCGCTTCTCAGCCTCAATCAAGAATGCAGCACGCACTATTGCATATGGTCTGATGAAATATTATACCGGAAATGTCACCAATACTCCAGATACTATCGCCGTACTACCAGCACCATATTATTGGTGGGAGGCTGGTGCAATGTGGGGGTCCATGATCGATTATTACCACTACACGGGAGATTCTTCATATAACGATGTCACCACACAAGCTTTGGAATCTCAAGTCGGCCCTCTTTTCGATTACATGATGCCCAACCATCAAAAGGATGAGGGGAATGATGATCAGGCCTTTTGGGGATTCGCTACCATGTCTGCTGCAGAAAAGAACCTCCCGGAACCCTCGAACACTGGCGGATTTACTTGGGTGCAATTGACCGAAAATCTTTGGAATACCCAAGCCGCCCGCTGGGATACTTCCTCATGTGGTGGCGGTTTGAAATGGCAAATCTTCTCATTCAACAATGGATACACATACAAGAACTCGGTATCCAACGGAGCTTTCTTCCAACTTTCCGCACGTCTGGCTCGATATACTGGGAATCAAACATATGCCGACTGGGCAGAGAAGGTTTATGATTGGACTACCAAGATCGGTCTGATCGATTCCGATTTTAACGTTTTCGATGGTGCCGATGATACCAAAGGTTGCACCGATCCAAATGAAATCACTTGGACTTACAACAATGCCATCTTCTTGTACGGATCTGCGGTCATGTACAATCACACCACTGATTCAGCTTGGAAATCACGAACGGAAAGCTTTTTGAAAGCCTCGGCCAACTTCTTCACATCTGACAATGTCATGTATGAACAAGCGTGTGAGACCGTGGGTACCTGCAACAATGATCAATACTCCTTCAAGGCGTATCTCTCACGATTCATGTGGGCAACTACGCAAATGGCACCCTTTACCAAGAGCACAATCACCACATATCTCACCAAATCCGCATCTGCAGCCGCTGGTGTTTGTACGGGAGATGCCAATGCTTGCGGCGCCAAATGGTATACTGGATCTTCCGATAAAATACTCGGTGTCGGACAACAGATGGGTGCTCTGGAAGTCATCCAAGGTTTGCTGGTCTCTTCCGCTGCCCCGCCAATTGTTAAAGGCCAAGCGCTCGTTCAAGCACCATCTGCTTCAACATCCTCTGCCACCACCAGTGCTAGCAGCACATCCATCGTTTTCAAGTTCCAGCAAAAAGCCTACCGTTGCCGGTGCTAGTAGTGTCGCCGTCGCTGCTTCATCCACCAGAGTTAGCGAAACCAACACCAGAGAAAGCGCTTTGCCAGTTTATTCTTCCACGGTACACTCTTCCCCTGAAGCCCCCTCTTTTACTGCGCAGCCTTCTACTCCAGCCTCAGCAGAAGAGACATCCTCTGCCACTGCAAGCACTTCTTCTGCTGTGCAGACTTCTACTGCCATCTCGTCAGACGTACCCTCTTCCACTCGGACTCCTTCTCCTGCTGCACAGAATCCTTCTGAGGTATACATTCCCACTGCACTCCCTTCTTCTACAATCGAATTATCCTCTGCAATTGTTTCCGCGGTATCATCTGCTAGTTCTTTTACAACTCCTGCGCCTGTTTTCGATACAACAACCACAGTCCATATTATCCACAGCACAACTGTATCTTGCTCAAATTCTTCTGTATATGCAAACTCTACTACTTGGTTCGCGCCGCCGTCGTCGTTCTTGTCTAGTCATCGTACCACTGCTTTATCGACTTCTGTTACTGCTACAACTCATTCATCTGCGTCTTTGAAGTCTTCAACGGCCTTACTGATTGATACCTCTACACAGCCAACACATAAATCTACAGAAACCAGCATCAAGGGAACCTCGATTGCACCAACAGCTGCTTCGGCCGCGGCGGCTGCGGCAACTACATCGGCCAATGCTGCCGTGGGCAGAAATATGAGAGTCCCAGGAACGGGATTGGTGGCTGGTATTCTCGGTGCTGGGCTTTTATACGTTTTTTAGAAATGGATATCGAAGTAATGCGGAGTGAGGTGACATTTAATCGTGCGTGGGTGAAGGTGAGTTGTATAGATGTAGAATGCTTGAGTTGGTAGATGGATTGTATAGGACCACCTTTGCTCGTATTTACTGGCATTAGAATGGCGTTTCTTCGTTATGGTTGGATGGAAGGAGTGATTGCAGAAGACTACTGGTTAGTATTTGGGTTGGATTAAAAAAGCTTTCGAGAAGATTTTAATAGATTGATACCCCAAGAACCATAGATAGGAAGGGAAGAAATTTTATACAAGAGAATTTTGGTGGCGCATTAGTTGGAGCCAGTATTTAGGAAGGGAGTTGGGAAATGTAGTGGAGTCAAAAGTGTACAATAGGATTGGAGATGGGATGATATGAGAGGAGAAGAGAGGAGATGTTTCTCACATTGGAATCATGTCTATCTGGACTTGATGGCGGCTGATTATGGATGGCAGATTGAAAGAGAAAAGTTTCGTTTCTTGTAAATAATTATGTAAGATAGATAGATACCCAAGTATAAGACTAGGTATAATGTATATGGTAGAATCCTTAATACCAAGTTTCAAGGCCCTGATTGATTGCTTGCTTTACTTGCACGAATGATGAAAATAAAGGAGAGGTGAAAATAAGGATGCTGAATAGCGTTTGAATGTTGATAGGATTGAAAGGTATGGTACAGGGGGTTATTTTTGTTACTTTTCTTCTTTTCTTCTTTTCTTTTGATACTTATACCGTACTTATTCGGATGACAGAGTGGGACGGGAGAAGAGAGGGAGAAATAAAAATAGTATTGATGATAGTGGGAGTGCGTGAGTGAGGGTGTGAGGGTGTGAGACTACTACTGATGATGATGATGATGATGATGATGATGGTGGTGGTGGTGGTGGTGGTGGTGGTAATAAAAGTATAAAGATAGAGAGGGGATAATGTTGTATCTGAGAATGAAGTAACAAAAGGGAAACTGTGATCCAAGGTAGATAGATGTATAGGGAGAGAAGGGAGAGGGAGAGGGAGAGGGAGAGGGAGAGGGAGAGGGAGAGGGAGAGGACTCTTTCATTTTAGTTGCTGTAGACGCTGCGAGTGATACACGAGAGGTGATTATATTATTTACAATGAATAGATATCTACCCTAGTATAGAAGTATATCAAGTCAGAGCCGTAACGAATGGGACAGGCTGATAGGCGCATCACATGATATTCAGTGAGGGTCATGTAAGTTATCTAGATAATGAGAGTTCGATTGTTCCATGATAGTGACTTGATGGTTATCTAGAACCATAGAATGTATGTATATAAAGCCCAAGAATACAAAGAACCAAAGAAGAAAAGAAGTACATGGTAGGGTGAGATGATGAAAGAGATATGAGACGTTTCACATCTAATGTCCATGTCCATCCCTAAACCCCCAACTCCAACTTTCCAGCCCCAAATCCTTTGTCCGTACATTGCATCCCACGCAGCGATTATAGACTCCAATCCCAACTTTCCTCTCAGTATCTACAATCCTTCTTGATGCAACGAGATCCTGCCACCCAGCATTTATCGGCGTTGAACCCCAAAAAGCGGAGAGCAGGTACACGATAACATCCATCTGTATCATGCCATCCCTGATCAACTTCCTTTTGCGTGGCACATGTACGATATTCCTTTTTTAGGGAAGGACAGTATGGCTTGATCTTTCGGTTGATGTTGTAGGAGGTAGAATAACCAAAGAATCGCTTATCATGGACGTTGGAGGGGTTGATCGTTTTGTCGGCTGGAATCGTTAGCTCAGCTCAGTATCTACAATCTTCCTTCACACAATCATCGCCCGCGTCCCAACAATGCGTACGTCCAAAGCCCAAGAGAAACAGGTTTCGATTATAGCATCCAGCCCTATCATGCCATCCTTGATCAACCTCTTTTTGGGTGATACAAACGCGGGTCTCAGGATAGGGACAAGGTGGTGGTTTGACCTGTTTCTTTTTGGGAACTTTTTCTTCGCGCTTGGCCGGCGACTGGGAGGAGAAATGGCTGGAAGACGGAGAGGTGTTCTTCTCACCTTCTGTATTGGAGGAGGGCAAGGAGGAGAGAACGACGAATGGTGAGCTCAATTCCAATTCAGTTGTGTTGAAAGGGAATTTTGGTTGGTGGTCAATGGTGGTTTGTGGGGTTTCGGTGGAAAAAGGACCCGCAACAGCAGCAATGGCTTCAGGACCGTCATTTGGAATCACCATTGCTGTGTTCAGATTGAAGAAAGTAAGAACTGTGAGTAGAAACGCTGATGAAAGCTTCATTTTGTTCGCGGATATTTTGTGTTCAAGTTTGAGTGTCGAAAAAACTTTCTCAAGAGAAAGGAGGAAGGGGAGTCTTATAAAAAAAAATGGAAGGCTAAAATAAGGAAGGAACTAAAGCACATTGCACCTTTCCTCTTTTATCTTGCTATTCAAGCTTCAATACGTCACTAAAAGTAAATTATCTGGTACATCGTGGACGTGCTAAGAATTTCAATAAAAGGTTTAAGCGAGGGCAAATGTTCAAATGTGATTGCCGTAATAAACTCGTCTAAATTGATTAGGGGGGTCTCTCGGTCATGTGTTATTGAACGGCTCGAAGCTAACGATTAACGACCAGGGCTAAAATCGCCCACAAAAAAGATGTAGACACGAATACTTCAATAATAGGATCCCATAAATTCACTTCATAGAATATAATCCGGTCTCCAAAGATGATCACCGTAGTACTATCTACAGGAAGAACGCAGCAAGACCAGAGTGGTCGATCAGTCAGTCGATTAACAGCGCTGACTGACAGCGACTAGAACAAGCCAGTTAGTCAAGCAACTCAGCGAGTATAATGGAATCTCATGAGTCAGTCAGCAAGGATTTAGATGCTCGCTGATGATTGACTGACTCATTCACTCATTGCCTGACCACTCGGAGCAAAAATCGCAAACATTTCCAGAATTCAATATGCCATTTTCTGCCCGCCGAGAAAATTGAAATGACATATATAAAAATGTATAGATGACATTTGTAAAAGGGTTGAAGTTGAGATAAAACAATAAATGAGCCGTGCCATATTTGAAATCAACCAACCGCCCCGGGCGTGTTCTCAAGGTCGTTCTATGGGTGTAATATTAGGGCGAAGGATTTGGGCCATAATCCAAGTAGAAATTTAAGAAGTAATCTAGATTTTGTTGGATCTGGTCTTGGCTACAAGATACACGACACTGAAAATTCATGAAAAATTGAATAGACGAAAAGCACACCAGATTTATCGGATATAATCTGAAAAGCTAGAATGTACCATCGATCTGACCCGGGTTAGAAATGCTGATATCTAATTTTCATTAGATTGCTAAGCATATGAATGGTCCCTGACGGAGCGGTATTAGGTTGCCCTGCATCGCAAATTGAGATGTACTGATCTCTAATTATCGGTGGCTTGAAGGCAAGACCTCCCCAGTATACGCAAATATTGGAATCATACCGCGGTATTCACGAAATGCTTAGATGAAGATATATTTGCATTCCTTTGGAAATACGGGAACCAAATACCGTGTCAGTTAGGTACTTATCATATCTTTCTGGGATTGATTGAACAGAGTTGCGATATTAATGTTCTTCGGCACAAATGAACCCCCCCGATGATAATCTGTCCGTTGGAGTATCGACCCGTATCGCTCCAGCCATCTGTATGACGCCGTATGTACAACTGCCCAATTATAGAAAGGGGGCGGTTCGCGTTCAAATCGTTTGTCTCCAGTTGATTCATAAAGCTTCTTGTCAACTTTTGGCTTCTCTATACCATCTACTGTAATAGTGGTGGGTTCTGTATCGTACCAAAAAGGACTGTCCGAAATTGGGTTCCCGTGTTCCCAAGGTTCGTGAGGAAAATGTTGAACTCATGATCATCATGTGGGAGTTCGGATATAAAGCTTTGTGAGTTGAAACAGCCCCCCTCCCCCCCATTGCGAGATTCTTAGAAGGTGGTGAATAAGAGGAAAAAAACAGGCGTAGCACTGGCTGGTACCCCTGGCTGAAAAGCAGGCGCTGTTGCTTGGAGCAGGTTGGTATTTCTTCGAGCTAGGGGCTTTGTTGCCATACCAGCCAAAATTACTCGAGTTTGGACAGGGGCAACAGACCCTTTGACTGGTAGCGATGGCGGCGGTTATATTACTTCTGGTTTCAAAGAAAGTTTACTAGGTCTCCTGAAGCATCAATTCTCGGGCTACTTGGCGTATTACTAGGAGCATTGCCTCGTCTGCGACCTCTGCCTTGTACGCTTCCCAGGTCGAAAGAGGCGAGGAAGGAATAGATCCGTACGATTGCAACGTGATTTGGAAATAAAATGTATAAGCACATGACAATTCCAGGCACAGAATTACTGAGCTACAAGAGAATTAAGGAATATGAGACACTTGAGCAAACTAGAAAAGATTGATTCGAGGAAAGTAGGCCTTGAATCAAAAGAGGGCTGGAAGACTGGACGAGAGAACAATCAAAAAGAAACAACTGAATTGAGAAGAGAAAATAAAGATCGACGACAATAAGCAGACAATGCCAAAACTAAAATGGAAGATGAAAGAGGAAGAGGTCCAAAGACCGACAAGAATGACGGCGATAATCCTATTAAGTTATATTCTTCGCCTTCACCTTGAAATGAGACTGACATATGGAATAGAAGCGAAATCTTTGAACAACTTGATACCTGTGAGCTTCACAGGCAAGGAATTATGAGCCAATTTTCTCACTGATGACTTGAAATTGAGGTTGAATCGATTACTAGAATCTTATACTCAATATTCGGCATGGAGCAGAAAACTATACGAGACGAGAGAAATATTACGCTTTTGTAAACTCACCAGAAGGAATCCAAGCCTATGCTGAAAACGCCCTGAGTGGAACGCGGAAGACCAAGTGGTGCTAGAGGCTATCTTGCATGAACGCAATGTGATCCATGGGGAAATGGCAGGTGGCATGAATGTTGTGTTTCAAAACATGAAGCTTGCTCTCAGGAAACACGGGTTACACGGCCTATAAAGAGGGAGATCAGTAGTGGAAGAGCCCAGTAGGATCATTTGGTAGGACAGAAACACACCTAAAGCCACCGATACTAGGCAAAGAAGAGACTTTGGCCTTCTTGAAACCGCAGAGGAAAAAGGAGTTTCCATATGAATTTGATGTTGAACCCGATGAGAATCATGACCTTGATGATCCTGAAAGCATTGGGGACGAAGAGGAAGATTCTCAAATATTAGGCGTACCAGGAGTATTATAGACAGTTCTATATGCGCAGATATACTGCAGAATCCACAACAGAATACAATCTTCCAGAAGACGTCACAAGATATAAGAGCTATTTCATAGCTCAAGAAAATGAATTCGAAGATGAGAATGAGAGGGATGTGTTCAAAAATTCATATGAGGAGATATGAGTGTTATGAAGTTGAAGCAGAAAAACACAAAGCGTATGGTTCATCACATGTGATCTTCATTACATAAGGTTGCAGCTTTTACAGCGATAACATACAGCCAACGATACAAACATATCTTGAAATCCATGGATACCCCTTTGTCTGTGCGAATGAAAGGAATCTTTTAAACCGTCTAGAATATATATATATATATATAAATATAAATATATATAAATATAAATATTGGCTATTTCATTCAAAAGGGGTTTAGGTGAATAAGAGACTCTAGGTATGTAGTTTCTGTTCTCTCACCTCTCACCTCTCATCTCTTTACCAATATTCCAATTAATTGGAATCAACCTCTTTCTAACCTATAAATTGTATGATTCCGAGTCTACGACTACGCACTCTCCTCCATTTATTGAATCTTGGTCGGAGACTCAGTCCAGTCTACTAAGTATATCGATCTCAATGCATATGGTGTTAACCACTGCGTGTACGAACTCACGGAACGAATACAGGTCGGCATTCTTGCGCGACTGAATTGTTTACCTGAAGGCTCGATGGATGCTATCGAATATAGATCACACAATGACATTATATGATCTGACCAAAAACCAATTGTGAGTCTTGGGTTGAAATGATTATGAGTTTGAAGGAAAAAGCCAAAAACTTCAATTCTTATGACAATGAGATACATTCATTATCTCTTCTTGCTCACTCACTTCACTCAGTATGGGATAATGTATCTTGCGCAGCGCATCAATGCATTCATTTTAAACCTCTGGGTATCTCGCTATAATACAATCATTATCGAAAAGCAAATCCATCCTTGATATCCCTGTAAATATCCAATATCCAATATCCAATATCCAATATCCAATATCCAATGTCCAATTCCTTCCATACCATATCCAGCCAAACATAAAAAAAGATAAAAATACATAGAACATGTCATGTCTGCGCAATTTTGTTCATAAAATCGTCATCTTCATCGCCAAATATTCCCATTCACCCATCCGTTCCCCCCTGATCAAACACGATAAATCCCAATTAAGCACCTCTCCTCGCAAATTCGCTACTCCCACTCTGTCTCGACCTTTTTCCAAAATGATACTTTTCATGAAAATTATTTCCCTCTTGTCTCCGTCCAAGAAAGAAAATGCCTATCCAAGCAATCGCCGCAACGGCAATAAAGGCCGTAGCAACCCAGGTCAATACAAGGTACTTATGCCCCTTGTAAGCATACAACCCAATATCATTACCAAATTTGTTGATAATATGCGCAGCTTTGTTTTGGAGAACAGTGACGATAATAGAGGCAATACCCAAGGCGAAAAGACCTAATGATGCCAAGCCCCAATTTAGGAAGGAGAAGAGACGACTGGTTATGAAGATTGCAGCCAGGGAAGTGAGGACTGCGAGACCAGCGGCTGCACTGCCGATACAGTAGAATACAAAAGTAGCATTCAAAGCCGTGGAGAGCGTGTCGAGACCGTCTTGGATAGCGGAGGGCCAGTTTATATCACTCAGATTCAGATGGAGGGGGCCAATGGATAGTTGTTCGGAGATTATGGAGTTGATGTCAAAATGGTCTGGACGGAGATATTGTTAACTTGGAAAGGTAGATAGCACGAAGATAATACTTACACATGGCTGTTTGGTTTGTGCAAGAGCTAACATTGAGTCCTGCGCCGTTGGCAGTAGCATTTGGTGTGTATGTTCCCTCGCACATATCCATCAAGTGTAGCGAATACCAATCCTGAATACCCAGTGTTTTCGCAACTTTATCCGCAATGCCATTTTCGATATCGCCGAGTGCATTTGCGATGTCATCACCAATTCCGGGCTCACGAGGTATCAAACCACTGAGCCCACTGACGATTCCAGCTGGGGATATCGAGGAGAGGCTACTGACGATCCCCCCCACGGATATTGATGTGGGTGTGGAATCAGAACCACTGGTTTTTGTAGGAATAAGGTTTTGTCCGACCTCTGAAGTATTGAGCTGAAGGGAAGGTTCACCAATTAGAGTTGTATCTTTGAGAATGGGGAATGGGCGCACATACTGTTACGATATGATAATCCTCCATGAATCCAGGCTTATTGCCTGCGAAGAGACATAACATGGCGAGCACGAATGTCACGGTGGAACAAACCATCGGAATAGAAGCTAGTGGTTGCATCTTGCAAAGCAGTCGTAAAGATTTTTAATGTGCGATAAATGTTGACAGAATGAAAGGAAATAGAATGAAATGTAGAAGGGATTGAAAAGAACAAACTGTTCTAATTTATCTTCAAGCAAGAGTAGTAACTTGAGTAAACAAGTAACTATGGGCAAGCAAAACCACCTCTCAACACCAAATAGCAAGCTATGGATGAATCATATAGCAATCGTTGGCCATGATTCAAAAATAACCAACCGCTACCTACCTCTTCTGATTCACCCAAGAGATCGATTCACGAACCGGATAAAGAAAACCAGGAACCGGCCCTGGCCATCGTTGTTAAGATCCATTCGCTATCATCAAATCACAAAGGCTTGAAAACGGTTTTCGAAGCTTTAACCAGTCTGATTCGCATTGCGAGGAGCAGTAGGAAGTTGAAGCTATATTAAGATACGTCATTGTATCCTTTGGACGGCCATCTTTTAATGCGTGGTTGACATGGGTTACTAACGAATTAGATCAGCGTGATTTTATAGAAATAGAAGAATTTATAATTTTATTCTAGTATAATTTTAAGTATTTTCTTTATATGATAATAATGATAGTAGTAGTAATAGTAGTAATAGTAGTAATAGTAGTAATAGTAGTAATAGTAGTAATAGTAGTAATAGTAGTAATAATAGTAATAATAGTAGTAATAATAATAATAATAATAATAATAATAATAATAATAATAATAATAATAATAATAATAATAATAATAATAATAATAATAATAATAATAATAATAATAATAATAATAATAATAATAATAATAATAATAATAATAATAATAATAATAATAATAATAATAATAAAAGTATTCTAATTAATAAGAAATAATTAAATTTAAAAATACTATTAAATCATTCGATTAATAAATCCTATTAAAAGCATTAAAAGCTCGATAGATTCCTTTTGAATATTAAAGGATTCAACGCTCGATAGATTCTGCTAAAACACTAGAATATCGAAACACCGCTACGCTAATAAGAACATAAAAACCCAAAGGATCGATAGATTCTATTAAAGGCCCGCTGAAGCACTCGAAGGATTAATAGAATACTAGTTGATTTGAGAACAAATGACTAGAAGAAAAAGATTTTATTATTAGTTTTATATACAATATACATATATATACATATATACATATATACACAGATGACTCATAACATGTTTATAATAGTTTAGACGAGACAAGTAGTTGAATTATAACAAAGATATAGTCGATTGTAAAGGAACTTGTCGAAATACCTAAAGTCTATCTAGAAGAAAGGTTAGAAATATTGATCGACACTTGATAAGACTTAACCCATATTGCAACCATATCAATATCCATGTTCATGAATCACGCAGAATGGTGATACAATCAACATCTTCCAAGGTTGATAATCATCCTCATCCATCCATATTCCATTCCTCACCAATTCATGCATGCACCAGTTGATTGCCGAGCAAAGACCCTGAAAACCAAGTTTCACTACCGGTATAACAAGATTTAACTCGGATTTTACTGACACGGTGAACCTATGGCTTCAATTTTCAATTTTAATTACGAACACCACAGCGGCTCTATGAAACATGTTCAATAAGCGCCAATATGCTATATCATTTTATATCCCAATCAAGAGAACACCCAAATTTCGAATGCATAACACAAATCAATTGATTAGATAAATATCTTAAAAATTCTTTATATTAGGCGCCGTTGTGGAACGCGTCCCATGGGTATCTACCATGCCTCCCACATTTGCGCACCCATTGAAATTAAGCGATTGAAAAGCTCTTCTCGTAATGAGATGGCGGTAAGTTGCTTTTGGTCACCAGCTTTGTCGATTATCAGAATTCCGTCGGCGATTTCTCGCGATGTAGCCCATCCTACAACAAGCTTGGTCTTCCAGCCTAGGCCACCAACCTTCTTTATCTCCTATCGTTACTGGATTAGCATGCTGTATCTCTTGATATAGGAATACAGAGGAGGATTACCATGATATCAGCTATCGCTATGGAAAACACGGGATCGATGTCTTCTCTCTCGGTCGTCCAGCTCAATGCTGGAGTTGTTGCGGTAGCTGTGATATATGCATGCCCTTTCTTACCCTTGTATCGAGAAGGGAAGCGGATAGGGCCAGCTGGATCATCCGGTCCATCTTTCAAAACGCCAAGACGATTCTTCGCATGCTCTGCTCCCGCTGCAGCTTTCAGTTTATCTGTTCCCAAGACAGTCTCAACACCACCTTTTGTGACACTTTTAAAGGCAGCCAAAATACGGTGTCCTTTCTTTTTAGGCTTGGGTTCATCGATGCTAGTAGTGCTTGCAGTTGTGTCAGGATGAATGGCATTCGCCATTTCTGCATCAGAGACGCCTTCTGAATTTGTCAGCCAATTGCTTTTCAGAGAGAAATAATCACTTACCAAGGTGATCGAGATCCTCACCTGCTGTAGCATGCGCAGCATCAGGTGGTGGCAATGACGAAGATGGAGGTGGTGGAATTGGAGCTTTATTCGCTTCACCAATTCGTAACAATGTGATTGTGAGTTGGGCATTTGTTGGAACGCCTTTAAGCAACGTATTCCTGATTTCCAGTAACTTCTGCCAATGTGGAAATTCGCGATTCAGGTATGTAAGGCCTCGCCAGATCAATGGATCTCCGAAAAATCCGAACCCGACAAAAAATCCATTCATCTTCATAAACATATACGAACTGGTAAACATTGATATAAGAAGTAATGGAGCAAGACAAGCGGCAAGCTTAAGTCGAGGGGTCTCTTGAGGAAATGGTGGAGTCGGAGATAATGCGTTCGCAAATCTTTCCCATCCGTCAGAAATGTCAGCAATGGCATGCATGACAGGCCTAGTCTTTGACCACATTGCTGCCGACATTGGTTCCTTGGTCTTGTCATGCAGGGAATTCGTTTGATCTCCGGCACTGCTGTCTTTTGCATCTGCCGCGCTCACTGCCATCTGCGTTGGGTCTGGCGTCGCATCCTCTAGAGTACTCGCGCCTGCTTTATCACCATGTGGATCTCCCTGAGGATGCTTTCCCGCTGCACTGCTAATTGCAATGGAGGTAAAGCTATTGACGAAATTGCTAGCTTCTTGCTCCACCGCTTCCCCTTGATATTTTTCTGGAGCTCCGGTTAAACTGGTATCGTTGCCTAAGACCCCCGCCGTTGGTTTCTTGATTCCTCCTGTTGTGCTATCGATCAACGCAGGTGGCGCTGGAGGAAAGCAGTATTCTCTTGATGGAGGCCATGCTATAAGAACAATCACGAAGCCAATAATTGTTGGCACTAGAAAGTCGATCAACCAAGCGAGAAAATAAACCGAAGCAAAAACAACTGTGCGATCTCTTTCCCTCCATGACCTTAATCTTGCAATATGTTTCCAAAAGTTCACCAGCCCAACCACCACTGTCATATATAGCCGCTCGATATTTGCCCTCAACTTGTCTGGCGAAAACTCCTCTTCATCTGCAATATTTAGATCCAAGCCTCCGAGTGGTGGCTCTGGTAATGATTTGACATGGTACATCTGTTTATTGAATCGCCGTACCAAAGTCCATAATGCTTCGTTTGGTAGACCGCCAACCAGAGGCGTAAGAACCTCATGGGATTCATCGCTCCAGCCCAAATCTCGCACTTCGACATTGCCATGGCCTACTTGTGCTGCACCTTTTTCATCGTGATCTGCAATTGCCAGGGCATGACTATCGGTGGGTATATCTTCTTCGTGAGCTTCGACTTTTATGGGCAGGTTATGAATTGGTTGAGCGCGTCCACGATATGGATCCGTAGGTACAGCATGGGGATCATTAAGACTTGGAATATCATGAAAATCCATGATGGGTGTGAGGTTCAGTTAGGAATTGAAGGAAAGAATAGCATTAGTGTAGGTCGATAAAGGTCGCTTTTCCTCTAAGCTGATGGTACACCGGATGATCCAAAGGAAAGGTTTTGTTGACGGAGAGGAGATGAAGAAGCAGGAAGGATAAGAACTAGTTTAGATATAAGAAAAGAAAAGAAAAGAAAAGAAAAGAAAAGGAAAGGAAAGGAAAGGAAAGAAAAGAAAGACAGATCATTTAACTTGATTCAATAACACACCGACCTTAGCCCTCAGCAGTTGAGATCAGAGGAAGGAAGGTTGGAATGTTGATTTGAACAATCAATTAGGATCCCGGCTATGACGTATGACATAAACACCATTCAAGCCATAAAGCGTGATCCTTTGTTGGTATTCATGATTTGGATCACCTGGTGGATGGTAATAAGTCGTAGATATTTTATCTTTAATAGATTCGAACAGAGAATGGATGGTGTGTATATAAGTATATGTACGTATGCAGGAGAGAGAGAGCGCGAGAGAGAGCGAGAGCGAGAGAGAGAGAGAGATAGATGGATATATATTTATCTATATATCTATTCGTATATACATATTCTTTAAACGTAGGATATAAATAATGATGATGACTAACCTGGTAAATCTTACTTTCCTAGGTATCATGATCAACGTGCATCTATGGATATGGATGTACGGTATACAGTATTACAACTATCACGTAAAATGACGCGCCACAAATACGATGTGGCTATACGGGTTTATATAGTATATGTATTATATATCCCGTGACTTTTCCCCGTGACAATAACTAACATCCCATCTGAGGTCTTATAAATCATATATAATATCGTGGTTTTTGACTTCTCGTCGTCGATCATAATTCGATCATCATATTATTAATTGATGATTCATCCATCCGTCCATCCATTCATCCCATAATGTTGTCGATCAAACCTATTTTGATATTTTCATCTTGTAACCAACCGTATCAACAATCAATCAACACAACAAATCAACTTGGCAGATGGGATGAATTGAATCCCACTTTCTTCATTCGATCATTCATTTTATCCCATTTCATCCCGTTTTCATCTCATTCAGTCGGTTGAATTCAAACAACCGCTCAAGTGGAATTTTGAAATAGTTTATAACATTCAAAACACTCAGTACCCTTACATCTATTTTTTATCTATCAATGAAGTGCTGTATATATTCGTTCATGTGGACCAATTCCTATCCTATCAATCTGTTCTGTGCCCCAATTTTACTGCTGCTACTTACAAGCATCACAATGCAGGACCTCAAATGCAGTTTAGTCGCCTGCAGCATCCATGCAGTTAGGCTTACGCAACCGCTGGCTTTGAGAGTTGGATTCATGTTGTGAGGAGCTTCAATTTGAGATAAAATGTCTACCCAGTGATGTTTTGTGAGGTTCCCTGCTCGTGCGAACTTGATCGCGGCTATAAATCAACTGCAGTAAATCCAATGAACCGGAGACCGTACTCTACAAGGCCATTGAATGATGGACACCACTGAAGATAGCGACAAAAGATGGGAAGAATTGGAGTCTCGAGCCATTTCAAACCGATCTCAAGCTTATATCGAGACTGGACAACCTATGAGCAAAGCTCATGCTGAATGGCTGGCTTCGAGAGGCGACAAGAGGTTAAAAGACAATATTGTGAAAATCCAGTTGAAAGATGCCAATGGAAACGCAATCCATAATCTAAAGGAGAAATCCCCAGTACTTGACCAATTTTCTTCTACTAAACCTTGGAGACCGACGTCGAGCAGCAGCGATGGGAATCGATTGGAGCCATCCAATGCCTGGTTAGAACCTACCACCGCAAAGGGTCTTACGCAGGATGAAGTTTTGTCGAAGGCGTATAAGCGTCCCCACCGTCATCTAAACGATCTCCTTGCAACTAGACCGGATATACCATCCGATACCACAATATTAGGCTTGCTACATATGGCAGAGTCATCTTCTAAGCAAGCAGACACGTTCATCGATAACTTAGAGCGGCCAGATTTAGCTCTACAAGAATGGGTGAAAGTGAACATCATAATCAATGGCACCATACCACAACATGATGACAGTAGCTCACTGAAGAGAGATCTCGGACTCTTAACCAGGTATAGAGTGGTTAAAAAGTGGCTCGAAGATAGACACGAGAAGTTTGAGGGAGTCAAGGAAACCATCAAGGGCGACAATCACAGGTATGACATTGAGCCTTCGTCAAAATCGCAAATGGACTGGCCGAGCAAGGAGAACGGTGGCACCTCAAGCGATTACGAAAAGGACAGGCGGAAGAAAAGAGACGGAACTGAGTCCAACAAAGAGGACAAAGCTGCGCGACTAACATCAAACGGTGCTTCTATCTCCCAGAGTTCGAAAGATAATTCTACCCATATAACGCATAGCCAGTCGCCTTCCTCTTCCCAAAGACTCTCGGATGATTACACAATCTCTTACCCGTGCCATATTCGAAAATGTCCAGAATACCAAAGTGGTTTCTCCTCCCAGCAAGCTCTTATGCGTCATTATGTCAATGCCCATGGTGAAGCATATCATCTTTGCGACTATTCTTCATGCCAATCACAAATTGGTACTGCCACTTCATCCGGCTCAAAGTTTCGTTTTCTTCGGTCAGACTTTCGTGCCTCAAAGGCAGAATATAAGGCTCATCTCCGGAATTTCCATAAAGAAGACATTGGTTTGTCATCTGAACTGTCCAGTGAAGAAATAAACTCGCTTGCGATGTGTAAAATTGAAGCAGAATGGTGGAGATGCCAAAGTTGTTTGAGCAAGGTGTTGGTGGAAAACGACGGATATACTTGCACTAACTGTAAAGCCATCTGCGAGACGGCAAGAATTGCAGCGAGGAAAACGAGATTTGGCTTTGGGGGATTGATTGGCAGTGAAAAAGTGACCCCGGAAACAATTGGAGCTATAGCTCGTCAAGCTCCCAAATCCGACAATCTAGATACTACAAACACACTTGGTATACCTCCTGGTGATCCAAGGCTAGTTGTTGAAGGATTCGAAAACTGCAGTTTATATGAAACAGAGCAGTGCATCAACATTGAATACACTCACACAGAATACCTCAGCAATAAATATGTGCCATTAACGACGATCAAGCAATTAGGACATGGCTCTCTTGGAGTTGTTGACGCAGTTCGATTTAATGAAAGTGGAGATGGCGCTCTAATTGCTCGGAAGATCATTCGCATTCCTACCTTTTCACGAAAGAAATTACTACCACTTATCCAACAAGAAGTAGCCGTTCTTCGAGGTCTCACCCACCAACATATTGTAAGAGTTGTCAGCACTTATGAAACGACCAAAGCTCCTCGGCAATTCGGAATTCTTATATTTCCAGCTGGCGATGAAGATCTAGGCCACTTTCTTGACCGGGTTAGCGAGAGTGATTTTCCAGAGAAAGAGATAAGGTTGCTCAGTGGCTGGCAATGCTGTCTTGCTTCTGCTGTAGCATACATTCATTCTCAGAACATCAGACACAAAGATATCAAGCCAAACAATATCATTTGCAAGGGCGACCAAATTTACTTGACTGATTTTGGATCTGCACACCAGTTTAGCGCAGGCAACACAAGCTCAACGGATGGTCCTCTCGTGGGTATTACAAAGATGTACAGCGCTCCCGAAGTGATCGCTGATGATCGAAGAGGTCGGCCAGCTGATATTTACTCCCTGGGATGTGTCTTCGCGGAAATGACCACTGTGGCTGATGGCGAACGAGTCGAGGAATTTCATGAGTACAGGAGCCAGAAAATACCGGATGAGCCGGATAGAATGACTTATGTTTATCATGCGACGGCACATATGATAGCGCCATGGTTCGCCGAGCTAGGAGATTCTTGGACGGCCTCTCTTCTTCAAGAAATGCTGGCTGTTGATCCGAAGCGTCGCCCAACAGCCAAAAATCTCTTTGAGACTTTGTTGATGCACTATGACCAGCCTAATTGTTTGTGTCAGCATGCCTTATCAGTATAATTCTTGCAGTATGATAGCACCAAATTCTGAGACTTATCAAAAATGCAGGCGAAACTCCTTAACCCGAATATTTATAATATAATCATTGGCAGATCAAGACCATGGGAGTACCAAGCAGATGGGAGTTCACCTTCTCTACACCATAATATGTTGTATTTTACCTCAAAAGTTCTCCACAGATGATGATTTCTCCACTCCATATTCACTTTTCCATTCTCTTGCCATCTGCTCTAATTATCGTGAAGTTGACTTGCCATGAACAGGAAATCAGGATGACGAGAAGCTCAATAGGGTTACCGCTCACCTAATTATTCACAGCCTGGGCAAAGTTTATGGAACAGCAATAATGAGACTTCTATGTCTGATTGGCATCTTCGTGAAGACCTCTCCATGTCTGATAATCTGACTCAAAAGACGAGAATCGGGGTCCGGGAGATTATCATCAATGACTTATCTACCACTACCAATGAATCCCAAGTTAAAAACAGCGGATAATACCGCCCGTATGTGTCATCTATTTGACCAAGCAAAGTTTCCTTCACATTTTTCAGATTTATAAACTCATTGGTTGTGGGAGATGGCGAGGGTTTGTTAGTGACATACCTTTGATCTATGTTTCGAAGGACAGAAATTTTAGAGTATGTTTTCTGAACTATCTGATATCTGCGGAAAAAGCACCAAAAAACTAGTTGCACATCCTTCCTCTCATCTTGAGATGACAATTGAAGTACAGCGCATCTGTTGCACCGATCGATTGTAACCCCCTCCGCTCCCCCCCTCTTCCCCCTGGAAAGTCTTTATATCAATCGAGATAAAACAATGCAGATTTGTGGTCTAAAACCGTTGAACTTGCGGCTTCAATATACGGTCCACCCGTACTGTACTAACACTATGAATTTCGTATTCTAGAGATCCATAACTAACATGCTAATAACTGATTGCGGACCCAATCCAATCGTCCGACTGAAAACCCCTCACGCCCGTCAGCTGAGAGCCAAGCTTTGCTGACAAGCTCGTGTATGCGACATCATCAAGCAGATAAGCCATGAACTATAATTCACACTATTATGTTCATTTGCTGGCCGAAATTCCATCTTTCATTCCCCCAGAGAATCTGCATGAGTCTCGGTTGATGTTACAAAATGAGCTTATTCTTCGATAGGATTTGTGGTGTCAGAGAAATAAACCATGACGCCGGTAGTCGATGATTAGTGTTGCAGGGCCTGAAGCTTGAAAGGTTGATCTAGGGCGAGCAGCAAGACAATACAGGGTGTTCAATGCTCTAACCGTTTATCGGTCGGTGGATCATCTCGGTGATTGGAAGAATGGTTCATAATCAAGGAAATAAGTGCTCAGAGCCTCTTCTTCAACCTGAATTTCTCAAGATTGCTACTTTTGGCCATACGATGGAGTTGACGTACAATTGCGAGTTTATCTAAGAATCAGTCGTCAATGAGCTCCATAATGTAGAAGGAAATTTCCGTATCGATATGTGATTTCTTGCATCTCAAAACTATATATATATCTGCGTTCCTCTCTCCTTCACATATCTAATCAATCTTAACTAAGAATACTCTATCACTACAGTCCCTAATATAAGAACAATTACAATATGCGTCTTTCGACCACCATTCTCTCTGCCATCGCTTCAGCGATCCTTCCTTCTGCCACCACAGCCTGTCTAGGTGCAGATGGTATTTTTCTCGCGAACGCCGACTGCACCTTTACTCTTTACGCATTTGTCGATGACAACACCGCGAGCACTGTAAGTTTAAAATAGCAAGTTTACTTTCATCTCATCCTGTCACCATTCAAGATCGTACTAAAAATCACCCAAGTGTTCCGGCAAAGGCAGCACTTCTGCTTTCGGTCCCTGGACTGGCCTATGCCCAGCAGGCTATTCTCTCGTTATCTCGGCTGGAGCCAGGAGCCTTACGTATACAAATGGGACGGGTAGCTATACGAGGAATTTGACGTTGACGGATCCGGGGTTCTTGACAGATTGCCAAGGGAGCAGTTTTATCACATCTCCAAATGATTGTATTGATGGTGGCGCTTAAAAGGCGGGAATCAAAATTGTAGAGCGTGGATTGGCCACGATCGTGTAGGAAAGCGGTGATATACACTTAATATATCTGTGTATTTCACGTCTAAAAATATCAGAATTTTGGCACCCTAGGGTATGGAGCGGGGATACAAGGTCCAAATATCCAGAAAGTTCGGACGAGAAGGTACGACGCGGAAAGGACTGGCATTAGTTTAATAGATGAGCGAAATATAAATGCTAGAAATCAACCCATATTCTCTACATTCTAGACTAAAATCACATCTCTCTTCCCCCTTCTCGTGCTGGTGTCACCATAATATCGCATCTCAAGATTCGCTTGTCCCCTACCAAGCTAATAGTTCATTCACGGGAACAAAACCCCACATCGATCGGCAAAATTTTCCCTGCACTTTTTTTTGAATCGTGTATGTATATAATATCAAAAGCCTGCCCCTTCATCAAAAATACGACCGGACAGATGGCCGAGTGGTTATGGCGTGTGACTCAAGCT
The DNA here is from genome assembly GCA_009299455.1 of Monilinia laxa. Classification (NCBI taxonomy): domain Eukaryota; kingdom Fungi; phylum Ascomycota; class Leotiomycetes; order Helotiales; family Sclerotiniaceae; genus Monilinia; species Monilinia laxa. The sequence goes on from VIGI01000013.1 coordinate 1,382,959, forward strand.
CCAAAGCTTAGTTGATTCAATCAACTAGCATTCTCATGGGCTTAGCCCGCGGGGGTTCGAATCCCCCTCTGTTCACTATATTTTTGCACTTTTCGATATTCTTTCTGATGACCAGATAATTGTGGCATTGTGGCGTGTGAATATTGTTTTGGGGGATTTATATCTTAATTTTTTGATATCAAAAACCTTTTTATATAATCCTCATAAATTCTGGATTCATTCGTTTTTATTGATATATCAATTAGTTCTGACCCACTTGTAACGTCTTGTTTCGTTCTTTGGCTAACTGCATATGCTACTATTACAATCAGCATTACACGTACTAGTCTAGCTCCTGCTTATTACGTTTGTTTCTCAATTCTGCGAGTCAGCCTTCACATCGTCAGTGTGAAAGAAAGAAGCGGTAGAATCAGCGCTGTCGGTCTTAGAATCATAGATATAGTTGAGGATTCAAAAGTTTGAATGGATCCGGAGATATATATATATATGTAGTAGAGTTCTTTGCTCTATGAATTAGGAGGATATCTAGGGAAAATATCCATTCTTCGCGAAGTTGCATTGGGATGATCAAAGAGAGGGTTTGATGTGAAATTTCTGTTTTGGATTTTGTGAGGTGCTGGTTGGATGAGTTATGCTATGGTGTTATGTTATATTCGAGAGTAAGAGATTCGATTGTATGTAATGATATCGCGGTTAAAAGAAGAACAGCTTCTTGGAAGTCTACCAAAGATTATATAACATAATCTATATGATGATTGAGCTTTCGATTGAAGAATATTGAGTTCCTTGAAGGCTTTACATACACGTGGCAGGTAAGTGTTTGAAGGGAATATATAGTGCGAAAACATTTGGTGATGACAAGCGAGCAGAAATTTGGAACATCACATCTTCATTCATAGACACTCATGCCACCATGCTGGAGATTTTTAGAATAGTGCTAAATAAGCATGATCATGATGGACGATCAAAACAAAAAGAAATCCTGCAAATGTACTTTTACCCGCTCATAAGCTAACCCTTGAAGATGCTCCTCGCTATACTCGATAAACCGTTGTATCATATAGCCTGATGCTGCCTGAAACTCCGTCAAATTGACATGCTGTAAATCTCTATTCTATCCCTTAGTGAGTTAATGTCGTGTGATGTCCATGCCATGGTGCTCATTTCCCTTCAGCCGTTGTATGATCTTTGACTGATTCGAGTTTATATCAGTAGATTAACCAGCGTCTTGAATTTCCCTTAACTCCGTTTGTTTGCAGATATGCGTGTTGCAATATGACCGTCCAGTCTATTCAAATATGATCCCCACCCCTCCTTAACTCCGTCGAGTACTACATCATCGTCGAGTTTGCATCATCTAATGAACCTTTTTTCGATTGAGCCTTCGTTGGTACCGTTGTGCTGTCGTTTCTTTGAAGATGGGTATACTTTCAGCATTGAAAACTTCTGGAACATCCGCTAGTTTGCTCGCTGGCTCAGTGGTCGATGTCCCCTTTTGGAGCTTTTTCGCCGGCTTCTTCTTCTGCAGCTTTTTCACGATCAAAGATAATGGTTCCTATAAATAATGCAGTCAGTCATTTGCGCGACCACCAAGATAAAGTAAACTTACATCATGCTCAGCCATATCCACCAGCCAGTTATCTTTTGGAAGATTGGTAATTATCAATGTGGATACTGGCGTAAGTTTTGGACGTCCTCTCGCTTGATCATCTCCAGACCAGTTCCATAACAATCCACCTTTTTGCGCAATATTTGATAGGTAGAGCTGAGAAAACTCATCTAGTTCTTGCAGATGATTCATCTGAACAGTTCCAGGGCCATCTGACCATTGAGCGTCTCCGGCTACAACAAAGGAAACATCCAGTAATATTTCTTTCAGCTTTGGGAGTCCTCGAAGAAAGTCTACCACGCCCCAGCCGCGCCAATTATCCTCAAAGACAGTTCCATCCAAGGTAACCCGTTCCAACATAGATAGGTCCAGTACAGATGACTTGAGAATGGCATCGGGTTGCCAAGGAACTGTCGAGAACGACGCCACGTTATGTTCGTCAATATAGATACTATCTCCACTCGCGAAGTCTGCATAGACAATTCCAAATCCAGGATGAGGGATGATTCGATATCGCTTCAGTGCCACCGCACGAGAAGCTCGACAAGTGAGCAAGGCGCTTGGGTTAGGTGGGTTATGGTACTTGAGAAACTGGAACGAGTCAGATGATGACTGGGTATTCTTATCGTAGATAGGGCGAGAATTTCCGTCGAGATACAAAATTCGAGGTCCAGGCAAGGAGAACTCCCAAACGATGTCACAAATCTCTGGAGGAAGGTCCGCAAAGCGTATAAAGGGAACGATTTTTTCAAGTTTCTCTGACTTGATAGACTGTCGGCAGCGTAGATAATTTTGCCAGTTTTTGTGGACCAGGCGGTTGTAGAGCTTTCTTCTACCAGCCATTGTTAACCCTGGACGTAGGAAGATCGACTTGAGCATTTTGTTCTTTGAAAGGATATATTTGAGTTTATCACAACCTGTTTGAACACCGTTGATACATATTGGCAAATCCATATTGTTGATACCATGTATTATAGTATTTGATGATGGTGTCGCGCTGCGAGAGTTATGTCGTAGCAAGCGCGAGGATATTTGAATGCGATGCGACTCACCTGGGCAGGACTACACACATCCGAATAGGCTTAGTTAAAACATCACCTGCTACGTACTTTTTGGCTGCGCAATCAGACAATAAAGGTGAGTGAATCATCATCGCGGATGAACAGGATCAAGAAGTCCGCTATTTAGTCAATTGTGATCCCAAATAATCTATATTAGATGAATATGACCCGTGAATCTTACCTTTGATCCCGTTCAGGAAAAATTCACGTCACATGAAAATCCCGTGATCTTAAACAACGGCATCACCATTTGTGAAACCCATGAAGGGCGCTGCTGGTCCTGTCTTACTAAAACAATGAAAATATGATGAATATTTTCCTCAGATGGACTGTGTATCTCCGAGCTGAAGTTACAGTCGAGCAGGATCATAGCGTAGTAACTATCCGAGGTTTCAGGCCAGTGTCTGAGCGAGGTAACCACATATTATAAGTCCTTCATCCCATCATCATCTGCTCTATCTCTCATCATTTATGTTTTCAAAGATAAAACTCATGGCGAAAATAGGTTTTCGGCTATCGCTGGTCGGTATAGCCGTTGGTACAATTTTTTACCGGTTCATTTACAAATATTTGATTCTTGATAATTTGGGGTATAATCGCATTCTGGAACCGTTCCTTACTTTCGATATAGAATGTGAGAAGATTGATGACTTGGGGCTAGCTGGTTGTGCAGATATGTGGCTTCACCAGGAGAGTGGAATGCTTTATATGGCATGTTCGGATACTAGGGGTCGAGCCGAGTGGTTTCCAAGGTATGTCTTTGCATTCATCTGTATACCTGTCGCTTATAAATTTCATTTGATAGTCGTAATCATTTGAATGCATCCGGTCGCAGTTTATCAGATCGAATCGCTGTTTTGGATACTCGTGGTCCTGGTCCGATTAAGAATCGATTGACCTGGCTTCAGACACAAAACTTTGAAGGCAATGCCAATGATGGAACACTTAATCTTCATGGGTTTGATATTAGAGTGGACTCGAAAAACAAGAAGAATTTACACATTATTCTCATCAATGATCGTCCTTTTGAAGACACCGGAAGAGCAGGTCCCTTCAACCGAACCCAGACAGAATCGAATAGTACGATTGAGTACTTCGTAACCACATTGGGTAGCAAAATCATGAGCCATAAGCAGACATTCACCAATACCAACATCGAAACACCCAGCCATGTGACTTGGGTCGATGAAAGTTTATTTATGTTCACTAATGCTCACAGTTCAAAGAGTGGCTCAGTAAGTTAGTTGATTGATGGGAATGGGATATATTCTGACATTTGACCTCAGAGAGGATACTCAAATCTAGTTCTTGGAGGGGGAAGTATTGGCTATTGTACACCCCCTTCTACAGAGTGTGGGATCACAAAATCCCCCAGCAATCTCAGAGTCCCCAACGGAATAGCACTCGGACACGATAACTTACTCTATGTCCCATCGTCCACCTCTGGCCAGATCCAGGTATTTTCCTTAGAAGCGAGACAGCGTCTCAAAAAGGTTGATACTATCCAAGTTCCATACCCGATCAACGATATCAGCGTGGACAAAAATGGAGATATTTACGCAGCCACTGTACCAGTCTTGCACAAAGCAATCAAAGGCTCTAGAAAAGCCGAGACCAAGATTCCAAGCGCAGTGTTTAGAATCATGAAATTAGGTGAGATGGGAGAAGGGGAAGGATGGGGTTGGAATGTGGTGAAGTTGATGGAAGACGATGGGAGTACATTACCCGTGACTACAGTTGCAGTGCATGATACCCAGACTGGGAAAATGTTTCTAGGTGGGGCTTTGGATCCCTTCATTTCAGTTTGTGAAAAGATAGAAGGAGGGAGTTTTAGTGCACAGTTGAATTTTTTGAACTTTTGATAGGTCGACAGGTAACCGAACGACCTAAACTTGGATTCACACAAAAATAAGTTCAAGCAGCGAGTTTAGATGTTTTCATGACATGAATGATTCAAATATTTTGGAAGATTGTATTTGATTGAGACATTGAATTAGATTCAAAAATCCAATCTTGCTAACAATAAACGACCAAAGAAATTATTCGAGTCGCAGACTTTAGCTAGGTATCATTATTAGAAGTGACAGAAGAGTATACACACCATCTCAACGTTCAATCTCCAAAGAGTAGTTTGAAAGACCGATCAAATGCCAACTTAACTTCTTTACTATTTTACTATTTTACAGTAGGATCAAAAGGAATATTCAGCGTAAGGACCAATGAAGATGTTTGATCATCGATGAACAATTTAAACATACCAAAAGCATCCACAATTATTTCTTATTGCCTAGAATTGGCCGAAACATATGAGCGCCTGGAAAAGTCTTAGATGAAAAACAGCCATGATTGAAGTGGTCTTTGAATTTCAACGTCTGAATAATTGTGAGATGAAGCAAATACAAATCGTCAATAGAAGCAATGTTTTGAAAGTAGAAAAAGTATACACTCATTCAAGGCTTATAAAAAGTATCATTAAGCAAACATATCAATCGATGTGCGACAGGTCCTCCAGCAACTGCTTCAGAGAAGTTTGTGAGCTGATCATTCACAGCTCAACTCTCTCTCTCTTCAACAAAAGTTCAGCAAGAAAGGGGTTGAGCTCCACCAAACTCTCCCAAATGTCCTTATGATGATCCTTGAATACTGTTGGTTCTCTGGCCATCAAAAGCCACATAGTACACATTGCCCCCTTAAATGGAGCCAAAACTGCTCTGGCTATCTGCATTCCTCCAAAGAACGCGAATGCAACAAGAACATCTGCCACCAAGACATCACTAGTTTGAAGAATAGGCCCAGGTATCAATGTGACCATGAGGTATGTTGAAATCGCAGCAATACCAGCTATCGCCAGTGGAACGTAGAGAAACATCTGGTATAGGCCAGTTCCCTTAGACAGGAGGTCCAGTCCGGTCCTTGACATGAGCGTCACGCCTATTCTATTGGCATGCCAATAGGAGATCCCGTCTAACCCAATGATAACAAAAGCCCAGTCATTGATTTTCGCCTCCAAAGCTGCGTACAATGGAGTCATATAGATAAGAAGGGATAAAAGAAGGGCTGCAGTTGATGAGCGGAAAGCATCTTTTGGCGTAAGGGATATATTCTGCATAAGTCCCATGCTAAGATCCCGCAGGAACAGTGAGAGAGATAGCAAACCAGCTCCAAAGCACACACTTCCGACGTTAAGTCTGAGGATCCTACCTATTGAACATTTGCGATCGCTTGAATGCCATAGGCCTGGTTGTATACTTAAAATATACTTTTGAGTCGCTGCGGTTGCTAGCGTCTGGGCGAGCGCGGAGATCGCTTGCGTGGTCCAATACGTAATCAACGAAAGTACAATGATCACCATCATGAACCTTGGAGGATACATGTTCCGGTCCTTGGTACAGGCGGGACTTGCTGTATCCCACAACTGCCGCAAGCCAAGAAGAAACCAAAGATAAACGCCGTAAACGATAACTGTAGCCAAGCTAGCCGAGCCGCTGAGAACTATCAGAGGTGATACTTTGGAAATGTTGCATATATGCAAGGCTAAAACTCTGGAGAGATGTCGAGAATCAAACCAAACGATCTGCCAGATAAGGCAAACTGCCGCAAAGATCATACTGACTAATGATGCGGTCAATTGATGATACACGACCAGTAAAGCCGCGCTAACGATGCCAAAAACGGCAGCAGCACCGGAGATCCATTGTGTGAAGTTGGATCTTCGAATTAGGAAGGAAATGACTAGGTAGAAGTACGCTAGAGCTAAAGAGATCGCGAAAGACGGCGCTCTAGTAGAGGTAGATCAGTATCTATGGTAGCAAAGCAAGTGAACCAATGGGGTTTTAGGGGTTCAAATAGTAAAATGAAGGTTGTTCGTGCTGAAACCATCTCCGTATCCATAACAGAACCAACTAGTCCTGATTGCATCTTTTACAGATCTGGGTCGACAGGAACCAAAGACGATACAGAAGTAGTGATGATACAGCTGGGTATCTGGAAGCACAAGAATGCCGTAATTGTTTGTAGTAATGCAGATAATGTGAATATCGCTAGTTCTGCCAGTATAACAAGTAATTTGAATTCATGAAAGCCTTAGAATATCCCCAATATTTTGGGTTACATCAAATTGGTTCAACATCCGACATGCTATGAAGTACCCATATACTTCGAGAAGTAAAAAGAAGGTGGTGAAAACGAGGTCGAATGATAATAATAAAAAGATAGTGATGATTCGATTATACTATATAGACAAGAAAGTGGAAAGGGCAATATTCAAATGACGTATGTAACGAGTCATTACACGATCTCAGGTTTTATATGTGCCCAAAGTAGTTCGAGTAATTGATACAAGATTTAGCCACTGCGGCTATTGAACGATGGAAACAGAAAAGTTGCAGCCGCCATATAAAAGAACAGTAATAACTGAGTGACAGTATTGAGACTTTTTGATATCGACAGCTTTGAACCACCTAAGTTTTTGAGCTATTTGATAAGCTGTGAATGGTTCAAGAGACTTTGGAATTGAAAAGTATATAAATTGCTTGAAGTGTTTTGAAAGACTGGAGGAACTTGATGAGCTGAATGGTCGCATATTTGAGAAATCACTAGCGGGGTAGGTGTATGGGTGTGTTCGGTGAACAGGATATGTGAATTGAGATGTAAATTGCTTAATATGCTCCACCTGCAAGGTAGAAATGAATGGCGTGACATTCCCACAGGATGCCAGTTTTAGTGACATGGCAGTATACAAGGGTGCTACTATCGAGAGTGAAAGAACACATGTATTTGAATCAACTTGTAGGAAATGTGCGTTTGAAACCGAATGATGATAGTTGTTTGAGAAAAGACAACAGCGAAAGTTCAAGCCGAATCATGAATAGAAAGGGCGGGTTGAAAGTTCACTGAACAATCTACCGATGTGGTGATGTGGTGATGATGATGATGATGATGATGATGATGATGATGATGATGATGGTGATGAAAGATTGGGAGTGCATTGAAAGTTACATACACAATGGAAAGATGCATGATTTTAGTCGAGAAGAGATGATGGTACACAAAATCAAAGAAGAAAAGATGGCTATGTAAATGATGGTAGTTTACAGAGAGGAGATTGGGAAGAGCAAAACAAAAAATTGAAATCAACTTACACCCAAGGTATCTTCTTCCTAAGTAAGCCTGAAGCCTTTCGAGCCTCAACAATTGTGAGAGGACCAACTCCACAATCAAGTTCTTCCCAATTACTGGAGAGAAAGGAGCTGAGCTCAATCTCCATCTGACCCGCACGGATCACTGTAAAGATTCCGAAAGCAAGAAAAGCAGCGAGGCCGCAAGACAAAACAATGACTGCCCAGATATCACCCCCCTCTGAAGCCTTTTCTTTTGAAATGATGGATGGGTTGTAATGATAAACAACTGCCGAAGTAGCGAAAGACGAAGAAATGCCTGAAGGCGCGGATCCAGAAAAGTCAATGCCAAGAGGTGGTAAAACAAAGGAGTTACCCGAAGGTACACGCACTGAATTGGCACCCGAAGAGGTGATTCGACGACGCGGTCCCATGGTGGCGGCGGCAGGGCGGCGACATGTACGAGGGAAGATAGAGACAACGATGTTTCTTGCTGCTGCTGCTGCTGATCTGGGCAGCGATTGTAAGATGGCGGGGTGGTTGAATTTCTAAAAAGGTGAGGGAGAGACTGACATTTTGTATACATATAGACTATCGAGGTTTTCGTGGTTTCTTTTCTTACTCCAAAACGAGGGAAGGAGCGAACTTTACACATAACGTGGTTCGAGCTCAAATAGCCAATCGGGCCCATGGAAATAGTCAAATACTTCCATTCCAGCAAATTGTCCAGTCAAAGTAGGAACTACAATCTCTATCGAGCAAGGATCGTATGGCGTGTCTTTGAGGTCTCAGTTACCAAGGAAGAGTGAAGATGTATATGGGTGACAGGGACTACAAGGAACAGAAAGGATATTGAGTGTATGAAGAGATTGAGGAGAAAGGATTAGAAGAGGGAAGGTGGTGTCCAAGAGGAATCATATGGTGTTGTATGAGGAGTGAATGAGAATCGTGCAGATACACAAGAATAAACCGTTATGGTCATGGATATTTGCTAAGAGGTAGGACCAAAGTTGTTCCTCTTGTATGCAATGTCGCCACGAGGAGACTTTCAACCATTTCGATCTTCACAATCATCGACAGAGGAGTTTCATCCCAACAGCTAGCATCACCGCTAGCATCACGAAACAATCCAACCAACTCCTCTAATCAACCAGAAAGAAATATTAGAATTCCCAGAATGAACAAAACATTCCTCTTGACAAATACAAACACGTTTCAGTCCTGCCAAAGAGAGGAACCATCTCACGGGGGTAGTGGTCTAGTCCCAAGGATATAGCCCCTTGGGGTGCCCACATGACCTTCGAGACACTGGGGGAAATTTGCTTTTGGCAAGCCGTTCAACACGGCCTTGAGCAACGACAATGGCTTCTTTCTTGATGTAACCGCTGGGAATATCCGGAAGATGAATATTATAAGTCAAACGCCCATTCTTAAAAAATTGAATGTTGGCAGATTCTTCTCCAAGAATGCCAAAGGGGATCAAGAGAAATCAATGGCTTCCACAGTTAGACAGTTGCATAGTAATCTCAGCGATGTTAATACCGATCGGCTAGATATATCTATGGCCATCATAAAGCACAAGACCCAGATACTGGCGAGGCTTACTCAGAAGGAGAGATGATGTTTGAAACCACACTTCTTGGTGCTGGGTCAGACACTGCTAATTCCGCTCTTATCGCCATTTCTTAATTCCTTTCTCAGAATCCTCAAATTCTGGAACGGCTGTCTGGTAAAAACCATAGAACATTCGCTGATTTTGAATCCATTTCCCATGACCAAACTCTGCATTCCATGGAATGCTTGCGTGCTTGAATCGATGAGAGTCTTCATCTGTGCCTTGTAGTCCCAATACCGGTACCCAGAGAAGTGCTTGCTGGTAGTTCGCGGGTGAATTCACATCACTTTAGTCCAGAGATCATCTTGGGGGTTCCAACTTATTCACTCCATCACAGCGGGAGGCATTCTGATCGACTGTATGTTTATGATCCAAGAGGAATTTGCTCCATTTAGTGTTGGGCATAGCGCATGTATTTGAAAGCGCGTAGCGTTGTATGAGCTGCAAGTCGGTGTTTAGAGAGGTTTGTGGCTTTACAATATTGGAATTGCGTCGGGTTGTGAAAAGATTGGGGTGGGAAAGAATGGTGAGTATAAAATGAAGGATTATCTTATTGTTGGAAAGGAGGGTCTGGTTTTGCAATTTCAAAAGAGGTGATGATGTCGTTGGTTCTAGGACTGTCATGATCGTAGTATTATATTCTTCGAGACCAATGAGATAATCGAATATTCGGTTATATTCAGGGGAATAAATTTGGTGACCAACCACCTTTTTCACTTATGGAGACATTGTGTTGATTGATTTTGATCGGACTCTGCCTTGCAAATGTTCAAACTTTGATTGAACAATTTAAGCTTCCCTTCCGTCCTTGCCATTCCGACATGTCAGCCAGACAAATCCACCGATTCAGATGGTAGTAAAAGTGAGTCCTTCACAGTGTAACTTTCAATGTCTCAAACTATTTTAAACAATTAGGACAGAACAGAGTTTTCTCCCAAAGTAAATCAGAAGACTTGTCTGTGAGCCTCAAAAAACAGTGAGCGAATTCATCTCACAGACGAGTTTGCCTAGTATCGAAGAAACAAAGCTAAGGCTCCACCTTTATCTGATCTGGGCGTATCACTGTGTAGAGCCCAAAGGGAAACATGTAAACAGATTATCGCCAAGTTATCCCCAAAAATCTACTCTTATTCTTCCCAGGCCCGTTTGTCGCATCTGCATTCTCAAGGTATATTCTCTGATGTCCTTTCACGTCCAAGAATAAATATTTGTATTCAAATTCGCTCTCAGACGGGCCTTTGACCATGTGTAGGTTCACTACACCTTGATTTAATGGACCTTCGACCTAGAGATTGATGTTAATTAAACAAGGAGTATAGGATATGAGCTAAATGGTACTGACATTAAAATGCATAACCAAGTGTTCCACTCCTCGGCGGTCTTTTGTAATATTAGATCTGCATATAACTTAGCACGATATCAATGCAAATCTATTTTGGAATGCATACGCAATAGGCCCGGCTCTAGCCCACTTGCTGGATGTTGGCTCGCCATATGCCCTTATCTTCTTTCCGTTGCCCAACAATTCAGTGCATCTGGGATCTTTCTTGACTCGATCGGCAGCTCTATTGAATTGGTTGATTTTGCTCTCGGGGCTAAATACTTCTGTGTAAAGAAGATAGATGACACCTCCCTGTACTGAATGTTAGGTTTCTAATGCACGAAAGCATCGTGAGAGCCATACCGTTAATATTGTACCTACAAGGACAGTACCTAGATTGAAAGTCTGCTGCGTTGTTCTAGCAACCTTTTCTCTTCCCGATAAATCGCGCCAAGGAACTCTGCCATCATCGTTGAAGGTTGTAACGGCTTTCCTTTTTGGTTGCGACGAGGTGTTTGTGGTGCCTAAGCCTGTATGTGTTGCATAAAGCCGTGTGGCGAGAAGTGGTCGCAAAGATGGAGGTAAGCTGAACAAAGTCACTGTTCTAATTGAGGGGAGCATTTTTGATTCGAGGGACTGGAAAAGGATGCAATAATAGGTAGATTGACTTCAGATGGAAGAAGAGGTTGTGGATGTAGAGTAGATATCTAGATGGCGGCTTAAATATAAGAAGAATAGAACAAATTGTATGAAACTCAAAGGGGGTATCAAACGAGGTATCAAGATATGGAATTTGTATAATGAAAGGACTTTGTGCTGTATCAATATGTACTTCAATATCCAAGCATCCAAGCATCCATGCATATGAGAGATGAGAGATACAATTGTTATAAATTTTGAAGCTTCAATGTTCAAGCTATTGTGGGGTAATTTTGGTATGATTCCTGATTCATGATTCGTTAGTCATGACCCATCGATTGACTAGTACCTGTAATCTAATCTCATGCCGCTTTACCAAAATAAGCTTAGTGAGTATGAACTTTTGAACTTTAATTGTTGCGGCGAACGCATAGCAATCTGGCCATCCCATTCATCGACCACACAATAATAATTTGGAATACGGAAAAGGGGTTTCTTCTTTCTACAACTCCAACGATTCGGCACTGAAAGCATTAAATATCTATACATTCTCTAAATACAACAAACATGGCTGCTCTTGCTTCAAAAGTGCAGTCACAGAAGCTCTTTGAGAAGTTGAAGACAAAGCCAGCAAACAGGGTACGCAAGTAAAACCTTTCGTCTGGAAGGGTGTAACCATGATGCAAATACTGATATTTCATGGAATAGATTTGTTTCGATTGCGGGGCGAAGAATCCAACTTGGACTTCTGTGCCTTTTGGAATTTATCTCTGCCTTGATTGTTCATCGAATCATCGCAACTTAGGTGTTCATATCTCCTTTGTGCGATCGACCAACCTTGATCGTATGTATGATGGACGACCCCGAAGCAGAGCTGAGGGGCTAATATGTTGACTAGAATGGCAATGGGATCAATTGCGGGTTATGAAAGTTGGTGGTAATGAATCTGCTACGAAATACTTTCAATCAAATGGAGGAACCGCAGCACTGAATAGCAAGGACCCCAAAACCAAATACCAGTCCAATGCAGCCACAAAATACAAGGAAGAATTAAAGAGACGTGCTGCAAAGGATGCTATTGAGTATGTTGGTTTTCGGAGATATTGACATGTCGATACTGACTAATGTACAGATACCCGAACGAAGTTGTCATCACTGATGCAGCGACTGATGCTACTGATGGAACTTCCACACCGGCAGGCGAGCCTGATGACGATTTCTTCTCTTCATGGGATAAGCCTTCGATCAAACGACCAACTCCTCCGATATCTCGAACTGCTACACCACCTGTTGTTGGGCGAACACCTTCGCCTTTCCTCAATGCCGGTGCTAATGCTGCGGGTAACGGCATCGCAAGAGCAACATCGCCACTCGGAAAAACAGAGGGTTCGACTGCGGCCCCTGCTGCCAGCCGCATTACATCATCCGCAGCTTTGCGCAAAGGTACCACAACAGGTGCTGGACCACGAAAAGCAAATGTCCTTGGAGCCAAGAAAACCAAATTGGGCGCGAAGAAGGTTACTGGCGATGCGATTGATTTCGATGCCGCCGAGCGTAAGGCCAAGGAAGAAGCCGAGAGAATCGAGAAATTGGGTTATGACCCAGAGGCTGAAGAAGCTGCGACAAAGAAGTCATCCAATAAGACAGCGGATCTTTCTAGCATTGCTTCACCAACACCAGTGAGCCCGGGAAGGGCGGGATATGGTTCTGGTCACAGCAGAGAACGATCAAATGGCGAGGTCGAGCGACTCGGAATGGGTATGGGACGACTTGGGTTTGGACAGGTTGGAGGTTCAAAACCTGCAGCTACTGCACAAAAGAAAATGGGTGGTTTTGGATCAGTCGGCCCCATCAAGGCCACTAAAGAAGGTGAGATTTCGAATCTACCGTTTGCCTCCTTGCAGTTTCATTGCTAATATTGCTCCAGATGATGATGAGAAATACGCCCGTCAAAAATTCGGTAGTCAAAAGGGCATTTCATCCGACGAATTTTTCGGCAAAGGATCATTCGACCCGAGCGCACAATCAGAAGCCAAGACACGTCTACAAGGTTTCGAAGGAGCTACATCTATCTCTTCCAATGCTTACTTCGGACGACCTGAAGAAGAAGAGGGCGGTGAAGATTATGGCGATCTTGAAACCGCCGCGAAGGACTTTGTAAGGAAATTCGGTGTCACAGCTGGAGATGATTTGGAGAACTTGACTCAAGTCCTCGGAGAGGGTGCAAGCAAGCTTCAAGGTGCCATTAGAAGTTATTTGAACGGCTAAGTCATAATGATGGATGGCGCGTGCCGGAGTTTGGCGTTCATTGGGGCGGTATGTGGCATGCAGCATTGTGATGGCAGGATTGAGATATCGGAAGAACAGACTTGAGGCTCACAGAGAGCGTCAAAAGCTAATCCTCTTAGTAATCACTGAGGATGATTCATTTATTGCTTATGTATTATTGTTGTGTTCTGCCATTTAGACGACGTTAATTGCTTGTACATATTGAAATTTGACTGCGTCTTGAAACTCAATACTAGAGGTAATTTTCATGTATTTTTTCCCTGAACGATTCTCTATTCACTTAGCACTTCTTGAGCTACTGTCGCTACGCCGAAAGTTCTTGACTTAAAGCATTGGATAGTAAAAAGTCCTGGTGGTCTTCTAGTTTTCAAAAAGATGTTCCAAGGAATCAGAGTTCTGACCTTTGACTAAGGTTAAAATTATGCTTAATCAAAAAGTCTTGATTAGACCACGATCTGAAAAAATCTTAATTAGATATTAGATTTGAGAGGAGGAGCTTAAGAGAAGACAAAATCATCGTAGACAGTGAACTACTCCATTTGCTTATATTTTGGGCACTACCATTCTTATACTTACCTGGAGTGTTTTCTGCGGCAAGTCTGGGGCCAATATGCTCAATTTCAATCAATCGAAAGTATAAGCATGTTCATTCAACAAGATCTCATCATAAAGGCAAAAGATACCACTTTATTACTACCAGTCTTATTGGTAGTATCCGAATCGATTGGAATATATAATAAACCGCCAACCTAGACCGCCAACTCAACCACGCCCTGCTGCTATTTTAAGGCCTCAGGACTCAAGAATCCGAATTCCTACAACTCCTAAATGATTCAATATCTTATGGAAGATGTTCCGGACATCTTGATAGTTTGTTCCATCCCCGCTGCTTGTACTTGTTTAAAGCCGAGCGTCGCAGTAGTAACGGGCATTCCTTTCCTACCGGTTTCCGAATCTATATTCGCTGCCCTTCCTGTTCGAGGCCCACGAGTAGTCGTCCTGCGTACTACACTTGAAATCTTACCGCTGCCCGTTTCGACAGTTGTGGTTCCGTTACTAATTGGGTAATAGCTAGCTCTGAGTTGTCCGGTGGTGATGGTTGAGGTAAGAGGTCAGGTGGTGTTCCAGAGGCTTTGTTTGGGTATGTACCAGGTGCTGCCGCTGATTACTTGGGGGGCGCTGGGCGAATATGTGGTGATGGATTCGATTTTTGAGATGAGTGGGAAGTTATTGGTGATGCTCGTGTATAGGCAATTAATGGGTGTCGGAATAACGCACTTGAATTGGGGGAATCGTATACTTGAATACCACCCTCGGAAGATGATTGCGACTGCCTGCTATATGGATCATTATATTGGCTATGGGAGGCCAGAGTAGTGGTGGAATTCGAAAATAATACACTTGAGTCGGTGCCCGATGAAGATACTTGGGTGCCAGCAAATGAAGATGAACCATATTCGTAGGTATGAGGAGCTGTACCGGTAGGAAAACAGCCTGGGATAATCGTTAGTCTTGTGCTCGAGTGAGTGTTCGAGTTTGTGAAAGTTTCTGTTTGATTTTTTTGTGGCCTAGCATGCGAATATGTGAATCCAGCTCCTATATTTTGAGTAGAAGACCCTGACTTGGTGGGTGCGCGAGAAAGAAAAGGTGAATCAGATTCTTTCGTGGAGGGGGGGTTAGATTAACCCTTTGAAGTCGTTTCAGGTTCTGATATTGAAGTAATACGATGACTTGTTGATGAAGCTGGAAGGCTCTATTGGGTTGTCGAAGCACTGTTGAAGTACTTAGAAAGCGGCGGTCCAGTATATAAAGTTGTTGCAGCAGTAGGTCCAGCCCAGCTAACCATGAAACATAGCCGACCTCTTTCACAGCCTGGGCTTAGACGGCTGCAATAACATACAATCCTTCGGTAAATTCATATTTGCATAGATTGAGTGGATTATGTATGATGCAAGCACGGTATTCAGGAGCGTCAATATATGCACCCGCCTCAAATTTGAGTCCGAGCCCTAATACTTCCACAACAGTCCCAAATTTTAGTTTGTATTTGAGGGCTACTGTAACAAAAGCTGCGCCGGACTTGAAATTTGCTGGTATAGCGTTGGCTTTAATACATTTCCTATAAATCCTTAGCTTTGGTACTAAAGGTACTGGTGAAAGCATTAGTAAATGTTAGACTCCTTACAGATTCCCTTCTACAAGTTTCCCGCTGAGTGGATTAAGTATTATATAAGCATCATCTGGAAATTTCACTTCAAAGCCAGTTATGATATTGACCCGACCGTTGACTGTAAACGACTGTTCGATTTCGAAAATCAGATCAAGCTCATCTTTATCATTGAGCTGTCTTAAGTTAGCGAAGATACATATAGATGAGTATCTACTTGTGCTTACTTGTATACCGAGAGGAGTTTTCGATACAAGTATTGGAAAGGTATAAGTGCCCGCTACCCTAAATGTAATATCTAGTTCAAACTGTCCAGCCACGACTTGGAAACCGAGTCTGAGGTCTAGAGTAAGTGCTTAGGCAATAATCTCTGTATGTTTTGATAAGAAATTGATAGTGTTGCCTAAGATAGAGTCGTCTGTTTGGGGTCCCGCGTTCGTAACGATGGCCTTTCCAGTAGTGAAACAGCTGATGCAAATTGCTTGCATGCTGAAATACTTGTCGGGGAACCATCAGGTCCAATGGGAGCTTTCACTGCACTAAGATAACTAAAGTTAGCAAGTTTATTTGAAGCATCAGTATCTGTGACTTACACTGGAAACATTAAAGTAGCTGGTTGAAAGCGGTGATCTAGAGTAAAGGTTCCGAGATTCAATGTTGGAAGTTGTTCTTCTACGGAAGAAATAACGCTGATATCTGAACTGCGTACTGGAGGCTTTGCATAGCCATATCCCTCACCACTGGCATCGGAGGGAATAGGATCAACGAGCATATAAGGAGAAGAAGTGACAACAAGAGCCCAGTTTATAGAAAAAGCCGAGAAGATTGGCCAGCTCATCTTGAACGCTTGTATTAATGAAACGTGTTTTAATGAAGGACAATGGTTGGAGTGTAGGAAACGATTCTCGACGCAGAAACATATGCACCTTCAAAGGATTCCGCAATCCTATTTAGTATATGTTTACAAAAAAAGGGAAATTGAGGAGAGGTATGAGATGGGTAGATCTGAGATATAGGGGTGAAGTTGGTAGATTGAGAACTGAATAATGGGCTATAGTCCGCGGCTTGGCTATTAAGGGAAAATTTGGATATATATTTAACGTAAGGAGGACCAACTCTGGCGTTTTATTTCAAAGGTTTACAAGACTCACTATTCAGATATTCGGCTTTTGAAATTCAATATAACATTAATGCAAGATATGGAATGGTGGTTTTAACGCCATATCATCCCATCTAAAATTCAGATTTAGTAATGTAGGATAAAGGGTCCAATATTATAATATAATAGTCCCACCTCTATCTTGAGTCTCGTATTGAGTTCTGTTTTGAATCGAATTTTGATTTTTGCCCCAAAACCCCTTCATAGAAGATATGTCTGCGATCAACCTGCCGATTAGTTGACTTCTACATCTTAGGGTCGAAATTTTCGGGGTTGACTCAAGGCTGAGATCACGCCCCAAAGGCTCCTTTTTGAGCCAATTCAGGCACTGCCTCTTATAGATATACATCATTCAAGAGGAAGTTTCTCATAGTTCTTCGGAAAGAGTTGGTTGGATGATTGTTTCCAGTCAGAAACTACTACAGTTACGTTGTGGGATACAACCACTGTGTTGCTTTCAGATGCCGATCCTTTCTTAGCTATAGAGTGAGAACAAGGAATCGAGATAATTGAGCCTCATATTATTCGAAAATGAATGCGTATCGGTGAATTCCATGGCTTTTGAACCACACTCTACGCCCAGTGAAGTATCTGAAAATATAATGCCCAAAGCCAAGAACAAGCAGAAATAATGGGAGTTTAACGAATGTACTCATCACCACAGTATTATTCCTAAATCTAAACCGATATTAGAAATTTCCAGCATTGATAGTATTCTGAGTTTATTTATGGTTTGTTTGACTGGGTAAAATGGAATGAATCTCTCAACTGCTGTCAATATCTCAAGCACTTGGAGTTTCCACCCAAATTTAATGATTCAAAACCTTTCACTGTTTGGATAACAGTCCAAACCATTGGTCGGTCTGGCAATTTAAACAGACGTCAAACTTGATAGTGAGTGTAGTTTTTCGGAGAAGCTAAGCATCCTTTCCTTTGTTAATGATGAAAATAGTGACCAAGGGAAGAAAAGTGTGCCTCTATGCTGGTAGATTGAAACAGAGTTTACTATATCAGTCACTCAAATATCTTGATCTTGAGTAAAGCTTTCGGATCTGAGGCGTCGAGGTCTGAAATCATAATATATATAAGGCTTATACCTAATATCTACTCTCAGTTTCAATAGCTGAGTATCAATTCTATAATCCCATCTTTCCTCGTCTTGTTATAAATCACAATAGACTAGCAAAAAGCGATAGCAAATCAAATCAAGACGATTCAGTTACACATTCATAGCGTACAGACCGAGAGAATGGTGGGCGAGCACAGGAACGAAGAAGGTGAACGGATGGTCATAACTAGCGATGAAAATAGTCGTGAAATAACAGTAATAACAAATTTTTTTTTGCTATTTGGAGAAGTAGTACGTAAGATTGAGTCACTCAGACCTTGTTATGAACCTCATGAAAGTTGGACTTCCAACAAAAAGCCCTTACTTTCATAAAGCCCTAGGGTTGCAAAGTTCATGTAGCTGTCAGGTTATGTCCAAGAAGATGATATGGTTAAGACTGACAGATAAGATGAACGTTAATGGTCAGATCAAATTCTTGTGATTGAATGAGGATTCAATGATATATTTTTGCAACATTCAATATTTCTCGGGAGTCATCTGATCTTATTCCAGCTTTGGGAAGTGCTAGCAGTTATATATATTCGGATGTATAGAGATATGTATATTATGGCACTGAAAATAGAAGAATAGGTTGGCATGACATGATCTTACATTGCAATTTCATCTGACTGTCATATAATTTCCCAACATAGACAGAGATCAGGATTATCAGCCGAGATGCATGAACTAATCAGCGGCCTGTTCTTATGGGCAATATGCCGAGTTTGAGAATAGTGCGTTCCAACAGCATAATAGAATTAATCAAATATTCATCCTGAGTACTTAAATTGCTGCAGGAACTTGGGAAAGGTGTACCGATAAAAGGAACGATAGAGAACTCAAGCAGGAGTACGACATCAAACGCCATAACATTCCTTCAGGAGTTCCGTTCTACAGATATCAGCTCCTTCTTCTTGAAGTACTACTTAGTACTTAATCAATAGATTTGACCTGTCCAGATTTTATGTCAACGAAAAAGTCAGCTTGACATGGTCGCCATGCCGGTGTTGTTTTATGATTTCAAACCATGCCAATTTTTGATTATAAGGTCCTACACTCCCTCGTGGTGAAATGTACATATAGTATTCAGTTTTTTTAACTTTGTGAATGGATATAAAAGATTGACTTGGGATGATAATTGAGAGTGTAAAAAATCCATTAGATACTATACTGCGGGGTCGCCATTTTCGATGGATGCCATCGATCCATCAACAACGCAACAAACCATGAATCAATTTTAAGCACATCATGACTCTTACCATGAATATTGAAGTAGAAACATTATTGTGTTTGAAAAGATGAGTCAATCAACAACATCAGATATACAAGCATAATGATGACTTTAAGTCATCAAAACTACAACAAATAACTCTACTATTGATCGCTCACAAACTAAACTCCTTCATCGATCTCGCCTAATTAGTGGGATGTGACTCCAACAACACTCCTACTCCGTCAGCATGCTCTAGACCCTGGGGACTCTAAACTGCCAGGGCTGAACCGTTCTAAAGGAACCCCAATAACGCCATAACTACTTAGGTATTAGTAATCATATTCTCATATTATTATCTTTATCCTTCTTCAAATTCAAAATAACAAACAAAACCCAGAAACTCATTCTTCATGCCTAAGAAACGATTTACATCACAATATTCAAAGCCTGCCAGTACAGTTCATCCATCGCTCAATTCTAATGCTACTGCTTCGGCATCGGCATCGCAAAGTATGTCCACCATGTTGAACAACTCCCAATGCACCCCGCCACCAACCATTCAACTAATGCGCACCTCGTGCAACAGATAAAAGTGCACCATCCGTAAACGATCTGATAAACTCCGCTCGCAAAATTGGTATTTCTCCCACTGAACACCTCCGTGCCGCCTCTTCACTCACTCCTTCCCCTCATACCCTTCCTCCTCAAATCCGCCATCTTCTGTCTCATCCCGAAACTCCTTCGCCCACTCCCCGCAGACCCGTTCATAACCGTCGTTTTGATGCCAATGGGCGTCGCATACCAGCTGGCCCCGCTGCACCCAGAAGTTGGCTAGAAGGGAGTAGACATGCGCCTGCTGATGTGCGGAGGCGATTTCGCTTGCAGCAAAATGGAGAAGATGGACGGCTATTTCAGAGAGGGGTAGGATACTTTCCTGGGCTGGGTGATAATACAAACGGTCATGGACGAAATGGAGGAAGGAGCCTGTTAGAGATATGTTTGAGGAGATTGGCGAGAGACTGGGAGGAAATGAGTGTTTATGAGTCAAACAATTTGGTGATGTTGCCGGTCGGTTTGAGGATGGCGCTGTTAAGTTATATTGCGGTTCATGGGCCGGAGGAAGGGGTTGGGTTTCAAGGGCTGAAGACGTTACTTGTCTCGCCCATACTGGAAGAAAGTGCGGCTGAAGGAGAAAATTCATCAGAAGGGCAGGTCGAGGAGGAGACAGAGGATTGGGAAGAAGAAGTGGATGGCAAGTCCACTGGAGGCAATAATGATGATTTCTTTCGACTAGATCTTGGTGGCTCAATAGGAAGGTCAATTAGCTTGAAACAGGTTTTGACCCTTCTTTCAGCTACCACTATCAACAAAGAAACAATACCTCGATCCTTGCCCGCTACAATTCCACACCTCACACATCTATCGCTCTCTCATCCTCCATCGACAATCTCATGGCCTCGTCTTCTTGCTCTTACACCCCATCTCAAAACCCTCACTCATCTCTCCCTTGCTTACTGGCCGCTTCCATCACTCACTCCAAACTCAAGCACTACTGTTTTTGAGTTGCCCATCGCCGGGAGAAGAGATATCCAGTATGGTGCTAGTAACATCTATTCACGAACTTTGGATGGAGACTTTTCCGAGTCGGCGTTGGTATTGAAGAAACTGGCAAATGGGTTTTATGGGCTCGAGTATCTGGATCTGGAAGGGTGTATAGAGTGGATATTAGCATTGGAGGATGTGAATGGCGTGGATTGGGGCAACCAGTGGAGAAGGTTAGGCACTTTAATATTGAGGAGTGGAATGAGGGGAGATGTACTGGACTCTGGGGTGCCAGACTTTGAAGCATGGTCTGAAAAAGAAAAACGCATTTATAGGAAGGGTGTATCGGATGGGTTGAGTGTTGAGACCTACATAAACAAGACGAGGAAGAGTAAAGGGTTACAGTGGATGGATCTCGTTATTGATCGTAGCCCTGATGGTACGAGATTGAGGGCTGCTAGACAGGAGCCTTCTGAGACCACTGCTGGAGTTGAAGCTGCTAGAAATTGGAACGATGAACTGGCTGCTGCAATTGCCAATAGTACTTGGGAGTCTTAGGATTAAATCGGGCATCGAATGGCGTTTTAATTGGGCATATATTGGTAGAAATGGGATACATGGATAGGTGTTTGGTAGTACTCATGATGATAGAATTCCATATACAGTACTGCGAACAGCTAGTGTAGATCATTGAATGAAATGTTTATATCACTTTTATTCATGACATAGCAGAAGCCCAAAACTGAGGTGCACAGTCCAGTATCATGTTGTTATATCGCCTCCTTCCTCACGCACTGAGACCAGACGATAGAATATTTCAATATGTGATAAGCTAGACAAAGTGTTTGATCGGCGCGAACAAGATTTCAATAGGCCAGATGTAGTCCTAGAACAGGATATTCTTGAATATATGCGTTGATTCTCTACGTTGGTCCTATACATTGAAGCCAGTGGATATATTGGACCCGCTGATAAGTTGGCCCTCCTTGATATGTCGGATTTATTCGAAACATTCAATTCATCGAAATCAGCAAATCGTCTTCAAAGAAACATAATTAGTATCTTGGAGATTAAATATTTTGACACAAATTATAATCCGGTGTCAAAAGATGCCTTCGTGGTGTGTTTAAGACCTGGATCTTGGAGTATAGTGTTGGCTGGTATGAATATCTCTTCTACTGTTTCTGGCCTGGATTGCCATGGGGGGGGGGGATTTATATGTTGGTTTCTGCGATTTAACTGTGGTTGACGATATGTATATGCTTAATGCCAGTTTACCAGGAACTGTTTGAACAGATCATCTTGTGTTTTTATATTCTTGATTGGAACAGGCGTGTTGTCTAGAAGATTACTAAATTTGATGAGATGGATATGTGAAATCAGATGTTGTTTGAATAGTAATTCATTATTGTTGGAGAATATAACAACAGTCTACTTTTATCTTATGGAATCCTAATAGAATGGCAGACTATTAACTCTTTTTCAGCCTGAAATTGTATTGTTATATATCTGGTACTAAGGGGTGATCAGTGTATAATGGGGGATAGGGGATGTGGTAGAATTGAATATGGATGCAAGATGAAAGCTGTAATAGCTTTGATGAATGAGCAGCCATACCCAAAGCTTTATTGGTAGAAGCTGTGGTAGGAATGCAGCGGATGTAATAAAATAAGGGACATCAAAATCGAAGAGAAAAATCCTGAGCTACAGTAGAGAGCCTACAAGTTTGAGCACCATGGAAGTCGATAAAATAGTACACATGATTGAGAAGTACATCCGTATAGCTACAACAGTTCTCATCAAAGCCCAGTCTCGCCATTCCGCAACAAACAGGAAGTGACAATGAAGGACTCAGTTGCCAAAAAAATCCTCCAGCTGATCTACATCCAGCCCCTGTTCAAGAAGCGCCGAGATGCAACCCTTAAAAACCGGGCCAGGACACGCAAGATCGGGTCCGGTTCCTCATCCTCGATATCCTCGATCATGAACCCGTCTTCCCTAGGATGACGAAAGTCCTCCATCCTCGCGGCCATCTCCATCCGTCATGTTCTATCAAAGGCTAGATTATCACCACCCCGTTTATCCATTGAACTTGGTTTGATCCACTGGGATATCACATGCTGAATTCCCTTCATTCCATTCATCTCACTGTACTTTATTCGATACAAAGGCCCATAGCGCATCCCCATTTATTTAGACCCCTTAACTCCATTCCTTACTCCCAGCCCGAACTAAAAATGTCTCCGCGGAAGAGTAATGGCAACAGATGGGGACAAAAAGAAAATAATAATCATAATAAGAAAATCAAAGTCCCTGCACGCCGGCCCAATAACGGAATACCGGCAGAAAACACGCAACCATTCGCGACGTCGCTTCTCCTGCAGATGAAGTACACATTAAGGGGTAGGAGGGCAGTGCAAAAGTGGAGCGAGCTATTGACGGGTATTGTTAACCTTAGCTGGGAGTCAAACTGGGGGAGTTGATTTTGAGTTTGGGCTAGTTTCGACTGATCTCCATGTGGGGCAGCGAGTTACTGAAAGGCGGAGTCAATTTACAGTAGAACGACTAGAGATAAAGGGGTAAACCTTGCACCATGACACTATCGAATTTTGAAGCTTCACGTCAACAAAGACCACCACCTCTGGTTTTTAGATTACAACGCTTCTGACTATTGGATTGAAATCACGGACAGTTTTATGTGGCAGTGATCCAAGCTTTGGACTTTAGATCATGCTTTTGGGAATAGTACCGAGGTCTCTTGGCTCAGGAATGGTATTTGCTGGATGAGCTGATCAGCCCAGGTATGTACTGGGATTCTTAATAATGGGGGATCTGCGCTATTGTGGTAGTGCGAGAACCTTAATTGGACATACACTTCGAAGATGTTTGAAGCTTGAGTTTTGGATGAAGAAGGGTTGTCATCGAGTGCATCATATCGGACCACAATACTCTAGGACACGAACTTATAGGTTTGGTGTCACTTGAAGTTTCCTCGAGGTGATGTTCTGTTTGGCACCGTCTATTCGCCGCTACTTCAACATGGAAGACTGCAGAAACTAGTCTTGAAAGGGTTCAGGAAGTAAAGACGGTGAAGAGCTTCGAAAAATTCTAGTGCAACATCACGTACTCACCCCACCAGCTCTTCATCATTACTTACCTTTGAGAGATTCTCCACCGCCATCTCATCTCTCTTTCTTTTGGTCTTCGTCTAACGTACAACACGATACAGCCCCAACTTTTGTCCGTGTTGATCTCCATGTCTACAATTCAATCTTTGACTTGATCACATCACTCACCAGCCCACCCACTCAACCACTTTACCATTATCGACTAGTAGAAAAAATCCATGAGTATACCTGCATCTTCATCTCATTTCGCCTCTCATCCCAACCCAAGCAAACCAAACCGGAAGTAAATCAACTTCGTGCGACCCCGGGATAGATTTTCAATTACGGTTTAGCCACTCGACCTAGGAGTATCCCTGGACATTCCACTTTAGTCGTGGAATGATGAAATAGGAAATTGCTTGCTTCATTCATTTGAGATATGGAATATAGTTCTGACACGCACGCGCGCACGTACATAAATCTGCATTAGGGCAATTTCTTCCATCCTGCCATACTCGAGGCGGATGCAGAATGAATGCTGCAAGCCAGGCTGGCTTGGCTGGTCTTGTCTCGTTTGTTTGTTTTGCCACTGTTTTGCCACTGTTATGCTGCTATTATTATGCCGACTCAGGCTATAGGCTCAGTGCAGTATTGAAGAGAGGGCCCAGGATGTTGGGCTCGGGATTCGCACATAGAGCAAACTTGTATGCGCATTGCATTTTCTCTTCCTGTTATTGGGGAGTTGACCTTGGACATGCTATGCAATGAAGGTCAAGGAAGCATAGGGAAGTGGCATGTGATCGTTTACCTTGGTGTGTTGTATGTAATAGGCAGTAGTATGTATGTTCGCCCAACGACTCAGACCTTGAACACTTCATGGTGCCTTTGCCTACCCCTTGCCTGTGCTTAAGCATATACATGTGCATGACGCTGGGTAACCCAATACGTTTGCTCAAGGAAATATCTCCGTGAGTAATGGTAATTGCTAAGAGCAGAAAATAGAAAATGGAATTGAAGATTGCAGTAAGATCCCGGAGAACATCCACCTGACACTCCTGACGCATATGATGATTCAAACCCCCACTTCAACTCTAATCCTCACCGAAATCAACATACCATGCACAGCGGTTCTAGACAAGCCACAAGGTAGATACCGTGAGATGGAATGAGTCGGTCTCACGAAAACGAAAGAATCCTTAGCCTTCCTTGGCCTGACCCCCAACTTCGATCTTCACAATCCTCTAACCTACTGTAACATCTTCATGGATCATGAAAATTCTCGTATCCGTTCGTCTGGATCAGAGACTGGGTAACATAGGGATTGAATGATCTCCTTTGTATCCAGTTCGAATATGAGTCTCAGCCCAACACTAATCCCGACCATTGAAATACAACTATCAATTCAAAAGATCCTCGACTCAATTCGACGCCACCAATCATACCATTTCATCACGAAAAATATTTGACTCCTCTCCTCATTTCCATTACCTATCTCTCCACCATTGCGCCCAAGTCAAGCATCGTAGCAACACTCTCATATCGCAAAACCCACTTCCATATTGCCATTGAATAAATCGGAAGGCCAAAGCAACCCCATTTTCCCAAAGGGAAACAAGATTTTCTCCTTCCTTTTTTTCCTCTTTAAACCTTCCCAGTAACGCACAAACAACAAAGCCGAAAACCCATGCATCAAAAAACGGGAATTCAACCGAGACTCATGGGAGACGGACTCCAACTCCGAGCTTGACGATCACTGGCCGGCTGGCTTCTGGGCTCAAACTTTGTGTAGCCTTTGGTCATGCGGCTGTATGCCGAGTAACGTTGGTTGTTTTGAGGAAAGGTGAGGGAACAGGGTGAGATATTGGTGGAGATCTGTGCGTCGCCATCTTGCTGAAGAATGGCATTTGTTTGATTGTTATGATGTGAGTGGTGATTGGTGGGGAGCGAGTGAGGAGCGTATGCTTGATCGTTGCTATACGGATATCTCAACAGCTTTACGGAACTCCTATCTCGTATCGTATAGATTCGGCTTGCATGTTCCTGATAGGTATCCAGGTTATTGCTGTAAATGTAAATGCCTCATATATTGTAGGCAAATAGACTATTGACTGATCAATGCCGCCTCGTAACATCAATTCATAGCAAGGCTGGGTAGAGAGCATAGAGAAACCGAGACTCTGGACCCAAAACCGGAGACTCGGATTAATCTAGATGTCAAAAAAGGGTCCCACATTCCGGGATGTTAAGTTGGAACCCGAAAAGAGGCGTCAATATGAACTCATTGATCGGAAATCCAGTTGTTGGAACGGATAGCGGCGGGGCTAAGGTTAGTGAATCTGGAGTTTAGCGTTCATAAGATTAGATTACAGATCATCATGAATATTATCATATTGACGCTTATGGTGATTGATATGATAGCGTCGAGGCTTTTGATCCAGATGATGTACATATTGTGATGAGAACCCGAAATTATCAAGTAAAAGGTTTCGGGAATCGGGATGAAAGATTGTCAATTATCATGAATAATCTTGTTCAGAAGCGAACGATGGAACAGAACAAGAAAAGAACAACAACAGATCTGGAAGAAGGCGTGTGGAGATGATTGGACGGCTGCCAACACTCTTTTGGCTTAGTCTTTCCCATTTCTAGAGCTTGAAGTCGAATAGGAAAGGTTGAAGCGTACAGAAAATCTTGCTGGGATTTCCCCATGAGCAGGTGAGCAATTTGTAGATCAATCGAGCTAAATAGTATGTAAATTTAATGATGAAGGGGCGAATCAGCAATTAGGCGATATCAATGAGCTTGTACCAAATACGCCAACATTGTTGGATTTCCTAACTGCAGAAAATTGTATCTAGTACACCAATGCATTGTTTTCAATTAATAAAGCCAAAGGTGCCGTACAATACAAGAAATCATGTTCCTAAAACGATCATTGATGGTTACTTTCATTGGCCTGAGAATATGATTTTGCCATCTTTAGTGACCTGCATGGCCCCAGCCATTAGAAGGATACGATATTGACAAGGATTGACGGGAAGCATCCCCCAGGATCGGGACTTGAAGTACCAGAGGAAGAATGGTAAGAATTATATACTATACTGATTGAATTTAGATGCTACTATAATCAGTTTGACTGTCCCTCCATCCATATTTTTCATATCAATCTTTCTTTACCAGCGATTTATTATATACAACAGATCTATTGACAAGATTCATAGCCACAATATATAAGACGGCATAATATGGACGTTTTATGAATATGAAATTAGTAATTGATTGCCTAGTAATAATCCTGGTCATTGGTCATCCGGATGCACTTCCCTCGCTAAAGCAGATATTTCTTGATATTGACATAACTCTCATTAAAATTTCCCTGTTTATAACAATAAAATCCCTTAACCATGAAGAGAACGCAACAATGACCCTGCTGCATCTCCAAATCCAATTTTTGACCATGTTATTATACTACCCTACCGCGTCGACGTTATATTGAGCAGCAAGCCACAATTTTGTCAATCTTGCTTCCCTAGCTCAGCATAGTTGCTGCCTCTAAACCTGGAAGCAAAAGCCGAAACCTATGCCAATCAAAAGCATATTAAAATGAATAATCATGTGCAACCGCTGGCCTGATTCCAATCAAAATGAGAGAAAAGAGCGAGGGATGAAAGGGTTTTGTTGGGAAACGTAGAGGTTGCATCTTGCAGATGCGAAGGCGTTGCTTGATTGGCTCTTCCTGGAAATGGGTGTGCTACCTGGGGTGTTTCTGTCTCGAGCGGAAGCGATTCATCACATGGCACAGAGATCGCATATCACTACACAATTGAACACGACAGTGCCGCTGCGGTGAAACGTAAATTGTCGTGAAGAATTCCTGGGATGGGTAGGTATGGGTGATTGGGATGAATTTATTTGATCCTTCCAGAGAAACAGGAGCACTCACGATGGAATCAATGGGAAGAAATCTTGTCAAAGGCAGCAAATTAGACTTTCAGACTGGAATATCCTGCCCCATATCATAAACTGTTGAGAGCAACAGTATCCCGGCCCGAGCCGACAACTTATTTACATTTGGTATGCCCCAACCAATGGAGACCTTTCCAAACTAGGGTTTGCGGATCTATGCTCTAGCTTGCCGTTTGATCTAAAAATCAATGGCAAGCGGTCGTTCTTAACCCTGCCTGAATCTCTCAATCAAGATCGATAACTCTGCCGGTGATCTAACGTTTGTCAGAAAGCACTTGGACTCGAAACACCTAGGTCGCATGCAATAAGAGGTGAAAATGAAATGAAGGACTCTCCTTCAAATGTAGATGGTGGAAGTGAAGTTGTTTGTTTGGTAAATCTGGGTGCATTCGGCTGGAAGAAGGCAATGTAATCTCATGGGTCAGTGATGTGCATTTGCACAACCAGAGGGGGGGGGGGGGCGAAAAATGCAACTAAATTCACGTGGTTGGAGGGGAAGCGTGTTCCGGCTTCCTGCAGCGAGTATCCTCCTTCATGCATATATTATATGTGCGTGACCAAATATCGGCGCGGTATCCTTTCTGTGAGTGGACTTAGCGGATCGATGTGTGTTGTGTCGGTAGGCTTTCCCGTAGTAATTTCTAGAATACGAGAATCCCATTCGCGAAGAAATGAAAGTTATGGCGGATGATTAAACCCTGGAGCGAAAGAGGGATTTCCTTGGGTTTATCTTCGGCCTGTTGCTTGCGTTTTTGTTTTCTTTTACTTTCTGATACGCTATGCAGCTTCGTGGGGGAAGGTATAGAGAGTATGCACCGACATGACTCCATAAGCCCATAAGTCAAAGCGTTCGAGAAGCTATATGTGGGATATGTCTTCAATCCTTGAACTGAGTTTGTAAAATATTTAGTTGGTGATAGGATTGAGCATGTAAGATAGATATCTATTGAATTTGAGATCGAAGATGACAACAGGCGCCATGGGAATTCCCCGTCTTTGGCTTCAGGTAAGACCTCTCACTTCTGCCCCCTATTGCTATTGTTGACGAAGGATTGTGAAGGCCATGCATGTTGAATGCGGGAGATAGTCGCCGGCACATTGCATTTCGCATCAGGACTTAGCATAGCTCCGTCCGGGGCAAGCATGATTTACGAGGCTATACTATGATAATCTACTTTTGCAAATGAAAGTAAATTAGCTTTCTTAAATTGTTCTCACTAAGGAGTATTGAGTTAGAAGCAAGTATGGACGAATGAATGGGATGATCCATATAGATAAAAATGTTGTCTTAATAGTGTACCTTAATTTCCAGCACTAAGATATGTCAAAAATGTCAAACATGGCGCAGCTCAGGGTAGCAGCTGATAGCTTGATATGCCTACCTATGGATGGAAACTACGGTCAACTACGGTTGGCACTGGACCATTTGACTCGGCCAATTAGTAGGTGGATAGGACGATAATAGATAGCGCGAGGATGTATTTCTGATACCTCGGTGTTTGTTGTAAATCTATGTATGTTATTGCTCTCTTCAAGGTAGAGTAGACTAAAGATGGTTGAGCCATTGCCATCCGATGAAGGATTTCTCATTGACTTTTTTTCTACGATATTAACGATAATTATCAGGGGCTGAGACAATATACTCCGAAAAGCTTCAATAGTGTCATGTCACCATGATAGAAGGGCCTTCTTTCTTTTGAAGAATGTTGTTAGGATTAAGTGAGTGGGTGAGTGGGTGGGGGAGTTAGTTAGTTGACCTAGTTAGTTGATATTGGCTTCTTCTTTCTTGATTGTGAGCTGAGCTGAGCTGAGCTGAGCTGGGCTGGGCTGGGCTAGTCAATGAAGCTCAACAAGTGTCGGTAGTTGATTGAGCCGTCAAAGTTTTGCGAGTAACAGGTCTATAGAAGGTATGCGAAAAGTGTGCTATGAACCGAAGCTTTGGTAGGAAGCTAGGAAACTAGTAAGCTAGAAGACTAAACTGCAGGTAGAGTAGGTAAATCCGAAAACTCCTTTCTACCTAGCGGAATTTTCCCCTCATAGGCTAATTTGTTCTAAACTAGCAACTTGACTAAAAGTTGTAGATGAACTGTTCTAAATTTGGTAGTAAGGTTAGTAGACAACTTTAAAATCTGGATACCGAGTCTAAAGAACAACTTCAATCTATCTATCTATCTACTAGATAATACTTACATCTATCTCCAACGAAAGGGTAAGAGAATGAAAGTCAGAGGAAAAGACAAGGAGAAGAAACGAGGCTAAAACTTAATTTGCTAATTTGGTAGTGTCACAACAGGTTGGAAGAAAAAAAGGGCCCCACCATTTTCCCGGAAAAACTCTACGTAGGATATAGAAAGATTTCATTGGACATCATTTGGAGATACCTTTGCCTTGTTTTATGATGGCGCGCGTTTTCAAGGATCATAGCTATCTCTCGTAAAGAAACTTGGGAATGCTTGCATCCCCTATTGGCCAATGATTATCCTCGCTTTCAATATGCACATCAGACATTAGCTTCCTACCTAGTACGTACCTTGGATACTCATTTAACATCTTACCTTGATATTGACCAACTGAATCTTTCCCCGGGCGCCGTTGATGATTTGCAGAAAAGGGAAATCTTGTGAGGCTCTGAAAGATGCTTCGGGCACTCAAACCCGGCGGTACCTGATGGATATGATAGCTCAGATTTGGTAGATCATTCACGGACGTGCATCATTAAATCTAGATACAATTTCAGCAACTAGATATTGTGTTCCTGCGTCGAAAAACCCCCAGTTCAAGGGTTGGACTTTAAGTGCAGAAGGAAAGTCGTCACGGCTTGTTGCTTTACCTCGAACTCAAGATATTCTATTGGCTCTCGCTTAGGTTCAACAACTTTGCCCTGAACTATCAATAATGATCTTCAGTTAGATCGTCAATCTTGTGTTGCTTGTCAGTTAAAGTTTAAAGGGAGCTAATATACTCGAGTCGTTCCTATCAAAGTCTTAGTAGATTTTTTAAAAAAAAAAACCACTATCATTTCTTTGCCCTTGATCTTGCGCAACGTTCTGTTCACCCGGAAGCTTTATTGATTTAAACTTTGTACGAGTATTCTTCGGTACCTCCGGCTTTGGTAACGTTAAATTCAGTTCCAGGAGATTGGAACTCGCCATTGCGAAATCATCACGCCGACCTGCTCGAAAGAGAAAGGGCTGATGTGTACTAGGAGGGATAGACGTATTGACGAATCCACGTGCTCATGATCAGCAAACATCTTTGAGACTTTTCAAGCAGACTGAACGACTTTAGTATCATCAATATCTGGGTATCATATATCTCATCATCTCTCCTCTTTGAAATCTGCAACCTGCAATCTGCAATACACCAACATACATATCAATATCATTAACCTGCAAGATCCTGCCCCTTCAACGTTATCTCGCATCAATACAAGATTACGTTACCATAAAACGCTTCAAGTCAATATCAAGGATACCGACTTCCATCCATACATACACATTCATACGCCGCATATCAAACTCGTTCTGACAGCAAGCCCAAGAAATCACCAATTGCCAATTACGTTTGCAGTTCTGGGGTTGGAGGCCGTCACTCTCCATACATACATTTAAATCTTCGACGAATCGAAAGTCTGCTCTTCTCGTCAGTACAGGAATGTTTTCTCGTTATTGTTGTCGTTGATTGTAATTTTTCATCATCATCCTCCTCCTCGACCATTAACCGGCGCGTTGGATCAGCCGTGCATTTAAGACTCCAGCCACATTATACCCTTTTGGTGAAGGAGCATCATACCTATTTCTCACCCATGAAATCATTCCCACCATCCCGAGATCGTCCTTGCTGCATTGCGGTCCAGCGCGTTATCCTTGTCCATTGACCCGTAGTCCATCTAGGAAATGCTTCATAGGCTAACTGCATCATAACCAACAGTTTTCGTACGTTAGTTCTCAGGAATGTTCTGCAATTTTCCGCAGTCTTATTGTTGCAATTGAACTCGATCGAATTGATTCCCGAAGCAAACATTGAAACAAAAGAAGGGCATATCCAGAAGAGAAGGTGCAAACATCTTTCCATCCGATTTGTATTCTTCGATTTGCTTTCTTGAAGTTATTCAAAAGTACAGTACATACCGAGATCATCCCTCGTTAAAGATATTCCAAATCAGACATACACATACACATACATATATACACACACACACACACCCATACCCACACCCATACCCACACATATACATACATATACACATACACATATATATACACATACACATACACATACACATACACACTATTCCAAACATATCTTTACCTGCATACTTTGCAGTGCCTCCATACACCTTGCCGTACCTGTATCTATCTCCATCAAGCATCATCAAGCTGGGAACTCTCCATAATCAGCCTACTCTTTCTGGTCTATACTATAGTACCCCCGACTACACGCACGTTCTACTTGAGATCTATCTCTATTAACCTTACTGTATTTTATTTTACTGTTTTTTCCCAAATTCGGCCCCCAAGATAAGAGGGTCGGCAAGCATTACGTTGAAGGGATCTCGATTATCCTTTTACCATACCCACATATTCCTGCCTACCAAGGACGCACTAAACCGTCACTGTCAGCATCGGAAGCTAATTCCAGTTTCCACGAGACGCCAATTGCTACCCCCGAAATCTTAGATTGCGACCATAAGGATCAAGCTCGGAGCTAGTCTACCGTTCCTCTCCCGCAGCAGGGCGAAAATCCTAAAAGGGCGAAAAGATTGGCCGAAGAACATAGGAAAGAAAGGAAGCAAGCAAGCAAGCCAGCCAGCAAACAAACAAACAAACAAACAAACTGGCAATACGGTGCAGCGCAGCTCAGTGCAAGAACGACTGGACAAGCAAGAATTCCTCGATCGATAGAAAAGAAAAATAGAAATCAATCAAAAATCAGATTTCTCGATTGTGAGGCTGTAGGGGTTTTTGAGTCTTCACCACACCACACCACACCACACCACACCACCCACCACCTTGAACTGGATTTCCATCATCACACGCCGCTTTCAAAACATTCCCTGCTCGTAAGGATTCGAAAGAATAAGCCGGGTACGGGTAAGATTTAAGCACCAAAAAAGTCAATATCTTTCCTTACCGAACGTTGAGAAATAGGAACGGCACTGCGAGGATATTCCTAGCGATTTCGTGCATATTACCACTCCATTGCAGCCGTCTCCATCACATATCCTCGATACTGTATTTGGAAAATTTGACCCTGTTCAGTTACCACCCCCCCCCCCCCCCCCCCCCCCCCCCCCCCCCCCTTCCCCGAACATCTCATCCAGGAATCACCACAGCCCCTCATCCGGTAGTGACCCTCTCAGTGCAACTTTCACTGAATATTATACTCTTGGTGGGGATTTTTAAAGTTTCCAGGGGATATTTCAGGGTATTCACAGAACCTCAAGGAAGAAGATTAGCGGGGCAAGAAAGCAAGCCACTCTCACCAGTTCTCAACCCATCGATACCAGGGCTCTATTTTTATTTTTATTCTCTTTTTCTTTTTCTTCTATTACCCAGTTTCCAGATTCCGGTTTCCAGTCTCGACAAGGCGGCTTCAGGACTCCAATCAAAAATCGACCCATAAACCAATCCCCATCCCGGGTCTCAAATTTCAATTTTACAAGGACCCTCTGCAAGCCTATTGCTATTGCATCAGTGCATTGGCATCAGTATCCGATAGTCCGTTGACGAATAAGCAACAGCTTTGCCTCTTTATTTCCCCTTTGGCATTCTCGGAGTGTAATTTCGCACAAGCACGTACGGGTAGCTTTGAGCAGCGAGAAGCAAGTGAGAAGCAACGCGAATAGGGCAGCAAGCAGCAAGCAGCAAGCAGCAAAGAAAGGACAATCCTTTTGAGAGATCATCAAAAGGGGAAAGGTAGAAAAGATAAGGAGACTTGAAGTTGTAGTAAGAAGAAAAAAAAGAGATATAGGCAGAGGAGAGAGAGTGTGCGAAAGAGAAGAAAAAAAAAGATCTGTGCCGTGAATTATTGCTGTTATTATTATTACTATTCCTATTCCTATTCCTATTCCTATTCCTATTCCTACTCTGTTCCTATTCCTATTCCTGTTCCTATTCCTATTATTCTTTCTTATCGGTCTTGGTTTTGATATTGATATTGATATTGATATTGATATTGATATTGATATTGATATTGATATTGATATTGGTATTGGTATTGATATTGATACTGGTACCGTGCAGAACATCTTTTTCTTATAGGAAATTTGGCTTGATATTGAGATATTGAGATATTGAGATATTGAGATATTGCGATATTGAAAGATACTGAGAGAGACATTGAGTGGAAGAGAGACAACGAGAGAGAGAGAGCTTCATTTTTATCGCCAACACCTTAATCGACTACCGTACTAAATCCTTCATCTGGTTCTGCTCACTTCAACCACATAAGTCTCGAGTATTATTACTTATTTATCTATTTATCTATTTATTATTATTATCATTATTATTATTATTATTATTATTATTATTTATTTATTTATTATTTATTATTATTTATTATTATTATTTTTATTATTTTTATTATTATCATTATTATTATTCTTCTTCTTCTTCTTCTTCTTCTTATCACATCCATCATTTCATTTTTCATTTCATCTCAACCTATTATTACCCTTCTCCCGCTAAATCAAAAAGAGAAGGAGAAGAAGAAGAAGGAGGAGGAGAAGGAGACGACCTCATCCCCAACACTCCTTCGTTCACCTCCCCTTCTTCCCTTGGGGACGACGGTGACAAACCGCTTGTTGCGTCCTTTCCTGTCTTATTTTATATGAGACGACGAATCATCACCATCACCACCACCATCATCATCATAAGGAATTTCAATACCTCGTCTTCATTCCCTCCAGTACCCATTCATATTCAACGCCATCATATCATCGATTGGTATAACTCTCCTCCCTCTTCTTCCTCTACTTTCCACCATTTACATTCATACGCGTTCTCCTTTGACTTGACGTCAAGGGTTTTGAATTGAATTGAAAGTATTCGTTGGGAAGAGAGACTTCATCGTGGGAAAGAGTAGATTGAAGGAGTGAGGCTGCAAATGAACGATAGTAAGTAAGCCTTCGAATCAAAATCATTTTGCTCTAATACCCACCTTATCTATCCATCAACCAGATACATATTATGTTATACACAACTACTTCTCCTCTCCAGCTCTTGAATTTCTTTTCTTCCTTTCTTCCTTCTTCTTCTTCTTCTTCTTCTTCTTCTGGTATATTCTCCATTTGCGCAAAGCCATTGATCTCTTCGTATTCGAAATACTTTCTCTCGTCTCTTTTTTATACATCCATATATGTGTAAACATATGTCTTTACACAAACAAGTATTTCTTCAAAAAAGAGTCGAAGTTGAAGAAAAGTTTCAATATTTCTTTATTGGTTTTTGGGTGTCGTCGACAATTTTCGCGAAATGGTTGGTGTAGTAATTCTCCATTCCTCCTCCAATTGGTGTTTATATCACAATCACAATCACAGTCGCAATCACACCTGACATCTTACACATCTCACATCTCACACCTCACACCTCACACCTCACACCTCACACTTTACACCTCACACTTCACATTTCACACCTCATATTTGCAAAAGTACACAAAACACAGAGCAATACAGTGTAATGCCGGGCCCTTACAGTGATTTGGTCAAACAGAACGTTCCATGGAAGAAGTTCCCGGGTGTGACGTTCAGTATCATCAACACACCCTATCACTCTTTACCCTCTATTCTCCCATTACCCTCTCATTTCAATGATGAGATACAAGAAAATAGGCGCGCAAAGTAGCCTAATCATAAGAAAATGTTATACATCACACCTCCTAGATATCCAATCTTCATTCTTCCATGGGAGCCCCTCTTCCCCCCAAAAGCTTTACTAGTTACATCTTTACGGCAAAGTTCCTTACATATCTAATCGTCACGGTCTTTTCTATTTTCCATTCTATTCTATTCTATTCTATTCTGATTACTGATTACTGATTACTGATTACTGATTACTGGTTCGCCTGGTTTATCTTTCTTACCCATGGCAATTTCATTAACCTATCTTGATATCTGATTATATTGAATGAATCCTTGTCCCATCCGATGCTAACGATATTGCCCAATAGTCCTCACACCTCAAAAAATAACACTCAATCACTTCATGTGCTCTCAATCTGGTAATATCCAAGACCTAGCCGCTTATTCAGGGCACTCGTCTTCGTGTATTGTCGGATCCGAACCAGAGCCTGACAGCTCTTCAAGACAGGAATTTGTTCACCCTCCGTCATTACCCTCTGATATGGGGATGCGATACATGACAATTCCAGCGACAGATGATGTACGGTGAGTCGACCCCCAAACTTCGTTGGTCATTTCTTTTTCTCCCGATGTACCCCCCCCCCCCCCCCCCCCCCCGTCAACCTTGCATTTAGGCACATACGCTACTCCTTGAGTTGTCTCTCATTATCGTCCGTTTCAAAATCATGCATGCATCTACCGCTTGTGCGATCAGCGCTAAAGCTAATATTGTGGTGGGCATGCCACGACTACTACATTGCCATTGTTCTTTTTCCAGACGTTGCACAGCTTAAGCCTCAAATCAAGCCAAACTGCCTTTACTTCCGCAATGGTTCGCATCACGCGAGTAGTCCCCGCTATTCTGTACCACTGACGGCTGTGTTGGCTGTCATACATATGCAGTCCAACTGGGCATCATTACCGCCATGAAGAATTTTAGCCCACAGATCGTGTTCCCTCAGAACCTTAATTTTTTTTCTTTTGTTTTTTTTTTTTTAGTCTCACAACCATGTTAGACCCGTGGCTGATTGATAGCTCAGTTTCAGTCCCGATTCCGGTAACTCTCACAGTCCTGTGTTCTCGATAGAACCCACGATACCAAGCTCAATCCCGTCCAATATCCCCTTCCCTCCGTACGCGCATGCCTATCCGTCGACGCTGAACGGTCCCACGTACTCAGGTGGGAGCAACCCGTACTTTTCTCCGAACTCATCCTTATTTTCCATGCCCGATATTAAACCCCGCTTGAGCTCTATGTACGTACCTTCCACCCCCTTTTAAGTACTTCGATACACCATCATTTTCTGTGCACAGATAATAATGATCTATCCGCACAGTCACTCCTCCCCTGGAATGGCACCACCCTCACGCTCACCAGCCTTAACACACCCACAATCGCCAATAAGCACACGAGATTTATACGCAGGTGCAACACCACATTTACGTCGAACGGACGGGATCTCAAGATCTCCGTCAACCTCTGGAACTGTAAGAGGCGTGCCGTTATCACCATCTAACAGCGGCTTCACAAGTCCAACAAATATGGAAGGCTCTCAACTTGGGGGGCAACTCACCCCTCCTCTAAATCCAACAGAAGTCATACATACTTTGCAGGCAGCTGATGGACAGATCATCACCCCCGAAATTTTTGGGAAAATTGACAAAGGGTTTTTCATGGCGGAAAACGACTGGACTTGCTACAGGAGAAATTATTTTTCGCTGAGTTGCTCATTTACACTTCAGCCAATTGTTCCAAATGGAAGTTTGCATCTTTTGTTACCTGGTGGGATGAGACCACAAGTACAGCAATTCGCAATGTCCATAGCTGCAGTGGTGGATTCGCGCGATGGAAAATCAATAGAATTGGTCCAACATACTCCGAAGCGAGACAAAGGGCCACAAGACAAACCGCCTCGGATTACGGTGGCCCCACGGCCACATACAACGCATAATATGTATGGTGGTGATAACGGAATTGGCGGTGGGCCACGCGGAATGTACGATGGATCCTTCGGCCAGTCGCCAAACACACCACCAAGCGAGGCAACTTTTGAGCGCATTCAGTTCAAAAATGCGACAGCAAATAATGGAAAAAGGAGAGCAGCGCAACAATATTATCATCTATTGGTGGAACTTTTCGCAGATCTAGGAAATAACCAAAGTCATTCGGAACGCTGGGTGAAAGTTGCAGTTCGTATGTCCGCACCAATGGTTGTGCGGGGTCGATCACCAGGCCATTACCAAAGCGAACGGCGAGGCAGCAATGCAAGTTCCGGGCCGGGAGGGGCTGGAGGGGCTGGTGGAGGCGGCTCATATACACCATCTGGCGGATCGTCCCGCACCCCGGGCGATATTACCATGTCTGGAACTTCTTCAATGCTTCCCGGTTCCAGCAGTTATGGGTCTTATGATGGTCGATCACACCATTATCGCACCGGGCCGCTGCAAATACCTATGGAGCCCACTCTTTCCGCAGAAGAAGCAAAAAATATTGAAGAAACTCCGTGTTATATGTATTATCCGACTCCACTCTGGGAAGGCGCGGAACCACGAAATCAATTGCCAAGTCTTCCCGAATATACGCCGGGTAAAATTAAACAAGAATATAATACGAGTGGTTATTCTCTACCCAGCATTAGTGGTGCACAAGATACTTTGGGGAGGCATTGTGGGAGGTGGGAAGGAGTTCCGGAGTCCAAGGGATATTTTCCAACAATGGCATTGACGCAAGAACTTAATATTAGCTAGCCATCAGAGATGGAGGATTAATCTCAACCTCAACTCGCCATACGATTGATAAGCTATGATACGAAGCCGCACTCGTACATATGTCTTCTCACATTTTTCACATCCGTCATGGTATAATTTTAATTTATCTTTGCGCATCACATTTCCATCGACTGTTTTGCAATTATCGTTCGGAGTATGATGGATCGGCTCATCGCTAGGTTGCTTGAAGAAAACATTTGATTGCGGAATTGATTGGCGCAAGGAATGGGAAAGGAGTGAAGGCTCAATGGATATCATAACTCATTTGATTTGGGACATTTACTTGGGGGGGGGATACTACAAAATCGAATGGCATCGAATTCATATCATCTCGACACGACTCCACATATATATAAGATGGATCGAATGGATGAGATGAATGAATGGAAAAGCTTGCATCTAGGTCTGGTCTAGGATTGAAGGGAAAAAAAAAATTTATATCGGATTTCGGTGATGGAGTTGGATTTGGTCTCGGGCACTTTTTCTTTTGTGGGGATCTCGGTCTTGGGAACGATGGATGAATGGATGGACAAAGCGGGTTTCAATGGATTGGGATGGATGGGTATATGATTTCGCCAATCGCGGATCCGGGTGTTTCTTTTGAGCATTGTTGATGGATTTTTCGCCTCGCGTTTCTGTTGTTTCTTTTTCGGTGCCGGGTTGGGTATGAGGATTTTGAGGGCTCATTCTTTGATGTCCTCGTATTCTTTCGCATTACCTCGGCCTCACAAGTACACTCTTTGCTTGCATCTGATTCTTTCTTCTCTCTCGACTGCGTGTTTTGTTGTTGCTCCCTGGAGAACCTATTGCTGAGGAATACATTTGAATTGTGGGCTGTTGTCAAGTGAGCCATTTTGTTCTTTCGAGTTGCATCTGTTGTTGCTGTCGTTTCGAGTGTGGGGATCGAGAAGAAGAGGGGTGGAGTGATGATGGTATGGTAAATTGACCAAGATGACAATGGCGCGTGGGGATGACGTATGCCAATGGGCACATGAGGGGACGTAGATTGAAACATAGAGATGGAGAGGCAAATGGAATGGAAAATTGTGAACGATGTTTTTGTTGGCGCGTTGATGTTTTGTGTAGTTTGTGGTTGTGCCATGTCGGTCAGTTAATTGATTAGTCGGTCAATGCAGGAGGCTTTTGTTGATATGGCTGTGTGTGTGTGTGTGTATGTGATGATGTGACTGTGATTATGAGTATGAGCATGAGTGCTGCAATGTGATTAGATGTGATGAGTTTGATTCTTTCTTTTTCTCCTGCTCTTTTGATAAATTGCAATGCCATAAAGTGTACTTCCGAAGTATAGCACAGCACGTATCATAAGTAAGATACATAGCTATCTTTTTAGATACCCCATTCCAACAACCCTATCCATCTAAATTTACACCCGCATCAGATGATATCACATCACATCCCATGTCCTCATCGCCATCTCATTCTATCTCTATCCCATCTCCATCAAATACCGCCCCAAACTCTCCAAACCCCACTTCAAAACCATCCCCCATACTCCCCCTGAACAAAAACCCATAATTCCCACATAACAAATCTCAAATCCGCTTATCCCCCTAGTTAATTGATTAAGTAAACAACTAATATAACAATCAAACACACCATCCCTCCCCACCCTTCCCACCCCCCTCTTTATATTTCCCCCTTTACTACCTATCCCACCATCCTGTTCGTTGCATAAAAATGACCATCTTCC
The DNA here is from genome assembly GCA_009299455.1 of Monilinia laxa. Lineage (NCBI taxonomy): Eukaryota > Fungi > Ascomycota > Leotiomycetes > Helotiales > Sclerotiniaceae > Monilinia > Monilinia laxa. The sequence continues at coordinate 1,423,195 of VIGI01000013.1, forward strand.
TTCCATACCATCCCTTCCCACCCCATCAACACATTTCCATCCATCTCTCCCACTCTCAACTCATGGGAAACATGGAGATCAGCCAATAGATCCATGTGCGAAAGATCCCGGGATATCGCATCGAGGTATGTTTCTCCTTTTCTCCCTTCTTCTCCTTTACATGCCTGGGATTAGAACTTACCGTTTTCGTCCTCTCAGCAAGGAACCAAAAGTCTGTGGAGGGAGGCGCGAGCGAATCTTGAATGGTTTGGGATGTATCGGGGGGGTGTTGGTGTTATTTCCATGTTTAACTTATGAATAGATAGATAGATAGATAGATAGATAAATATAACGAATCATAGAGGATCTATATTCGAATTATAAATCCCCTATTATATATATATATATATATATATTCCCAACTATTACTTCGTTATTATTCACCACTTTCCTCTCGCAATTGTCCTCTCTTTTTTCAACCTCGACCCTCAACCTCGACCCTTTGCCTCAAGTCCGCATGGAATATCGATCAAGAGAGTACTGGGATCCTATCATCGCATATCGCATATCGCATATCGCATACGCTACCTAAATCTACATTCCATACATGGTACGTGCGAAGGATCTAGAAATTTTAGAGGTTCTAGATATTTCGTTTATACTAGCTGCCCAGGTGGTCAGTGAATGTACCAATGTGGTTTAAGGATAGATATATAGCCATTGTATATACTTTTGTACTAAAAAGACTTGTATGTTAAGGAGGTCTGGGGTTTTGCTTCTTTTTAAGGAATCTAGGAGATTTGTTTGTCGGTTATTGAAAAGGGGTTTGATGTTTATTGTTGCTTCGCATGGTGAGATATTGAGGTTTTCCACCCCTTCCAAAGGGCAAATTTCATGTATCTGTCACATGAAAAAAGTCATTTTGTAAAGCAATTTCGTTGATTCTAATAGCTAGACTAAACGATATCTTCATGAGTAAACCTGAAGCCATTCGATCCTCGACGAAAATGACTAATATTCGCAAAGAGCCGCAGCAGAAGGTGGATATCTGTGACCCTGAACTGGAAAACTAGCAAGTATCTCAGTAATCTTCCTTAGATCTCTTTCCGTCAACTCAATATTTGTAGCATTCTCTCTGATCCTAGACTCAGATCGCGCACCAAAGACTGGGACAATCAAAGGATAACCAGGCTTTCTACTCTGAGACTTGATCCAACACAAAGCCAACTGTGCTGGTGTACATCCCTTCTCCGTCGCCAAATTTCTCAATTCCTTCACCAAATCCAAATTCTTTTGAAAATTCTCGGGTCGGAACCGTGGAAAACTGCGTTTGAGATAGGTCTCTGGAATATCATCCTGACTCTTGATCTGGCCAGTCAACATACCTGCTCCGAGTGGTGTATGAGCAACCATGACGATTCCCAATTCTCCACAAACTTCAGCGATTCCATTCTCAAAAACATCTGTAGCCCACAAGCTAATCTCTGCCTCAACCATATCGATCTTCGCAACCGTACTTGCACGAAGAATAGATTTGGCTGCAACTTCACTTAATTGAATTCCACCAATCAATCCCTTCTGCACGCACTCATCCAATGCTCTAACGGTATCCTCAATTGGTGTCTTTTTATCTTGACGTCCCATACCAAACAGATCAATCTTCTTCACACCTCCCAAGATCTGGTTGGCGTTTGAGACAAATCTGTAGACAGCTGCGGGAGAGCTATCCATTTTGAAAGTCTTCATGTCAACGACACCACTTTTGATACAAAGGACTACCTTATCCACATCTTCAGGATATTTGGCGAAGTAACGGGCAACGAGATGAAGAGAATTGTTGTCTGGGGAACCATAGAAATCGGCACCATTCCAGACATTAACTCCAGCTTCAAGTGCAGCTTTCATCACAGGGAAGGCAATGCTATCAGGAGTCTGCTCTCCATGCCAAGTCATGCCTATAGAATATCAGCTATATGTTTGGCTCGAGAAATCTGTAAATATAGAGAACGATGACGAATGGAGTGAAGGGCGAGCTCGAGAAGAGGGAAGACTTACGCATAAGACCCAAACCATCCTGGGTGATTTCTTTTCCTGCAAGAAAAGGCATCTTTGCTTTAGTTCAATGAATGTTGTTTTTTTGGAAGTATGATATAAATTCTGAACGAAGAAGAGAAGTCTTTCTCTTGATCCTTGATTATAGTCAGCGAATTTACTCTCACATCAAGTTATTGCTAGTTATCAAAGATAAATTTGTTCATATTTGCCTTGGTCTAACTCACTTGTACTGCCTTAAAAAGAGTTTCGAAGGTTTACTAAAGGTGATAGCGAAAGCTTGGTAGGGGTCCCAGAGGGATAGAATATAAGAACCAGTTTGTTAACTGATTAAGAAATAGAGCTATGATATCTAGGATTTTTGCCTGAAGAGGAGAAGTATTGAAGAAAGCAAGAAGCTATTGTATATGAAGTCTCAGAGTTATAAGATAAGATCAAGGAGTTAAGGGAGAATCTCCGAAGCTAATCAGGTTTCGGTTCCGTTTGGTTGGCCACGGAAGGAAAGAAGGATAGACGACGACTTGTGAAAGGGCACCCCTTTTTTCAGGATTCACTTATTCATGCTTTCTTCCAGTAGTCATCTGTACTAGGGAGTATGCGATACATAAACCCCGGTATCTCCGGTCTCATTGACTAAGTGGCCGTTACACTCGTGAGGTTGATGGGTAACACTATGTCCTTCATATCAGTGAATGAGAAATGTATTTTCAAGACCACTTAACTTTCTCCACCCAAGATTCCAGGCAAAGATCCAAATTCCTGTAGATTGAATAATGAAGGTAAGATCAAGATTGTTCTGATGTAGAAAATCACAAGTCATGCTGGTAGCACGTGCTTGACAATTGACGAGAAATCCTTCATTCTTGACACCATTGCAAAGAAGAACATGCTATTCAAAACCATTCAAGAATGCTCTACTTACAGGGTTGTACAATTTTGAGATACAGGTCTGCTCTTGGGCATTGAATCTGGTTATGTAAAATGCCTTTTGTGCATCATGACGTAAATCTTGTTCCCAGATTGTACTGAGTGCAACTTAGCTGTACCCCAAAAAAAACTAATATCATATTAATTATCTCAGGCTTTAAAATTCTTCGCAGCATAGTATTCAGAAGGTGTGCCTTTAGTATCAGGGAGGCGGCAGTAAAAACATATTTGAGCTTCATTTTGCCAGCCAGAAAAGGTAGTGAGATTGTCTATTGAGTTTAATATCTCTTCCTTTTATGAGAAATACAAGTTCAGAAACCAAATCTCTTAATGCTCCCCTATTTTAACTTGTATTGCCTAACTATCTAGAAGAGACACCCCCGCTATCTTTGGGCCTTTCATTCTGCACGAGGTAGTTATCTGGATCCTGTATCCGGTACACAAAGTCCTCACTAGAGTCTTGCATCTGTATTACTGGGGAGAGGGAAGGTATCATCAATTGGCATTTATGACGAGATTCCTGGTCAAATATTACACTGTCGATGTCTCATTACGGACGACTAGACTTCATCCATGCTGATAGCTTTAAAATCGGAAAGGATGGCTCGATTGAAACTCATACTTGAGATATTTATTTTCCCACAGACTCAGAGACCTTAGCTGACATCTAAAGTTAACTTCTTGGGTGATAAGTAGTCTCTAAGTGACAACTATGTCTTTGGTTTTCATTCCCAAGCTTTTTAATCACGAACGCTCTGTCGAGTACACGGAAAGAGCCCTCTCTTCTGTATTTGAAAAATCTTTATATATCAATGTTTCGCTTAGGTTTGACTCGTATAAGCTGTTGAATGCTTGAGAAGCATGACAAGTATCTTGAAGAATCTACTGGAGACATACTTCCTTAATCTAATGACGCAATTAAATTGAACAATTATGATATAAGCTTAGTGTTTATCTAATCCTGCCCAAGTTGTACAGTTCTGAGATGTAATTCATAAGAGTCGACTAACTGATCAAAAGTTTCTAGGAATGAAGGCTGGGAGAAGCAAGTAGTCTCCCATGAAAAGAAGATACAGAGAGCCTGTCACGCAGGAATCATGTGTATATAAGCCCAAGTAACCAGTGCCTCAGAAGTGACGTCACTATTAGCGTGATATAGGCTTCTCTGGAAAAATATCTATGATAAGTTTATCATTTTTCTCGTCCTAGGTCTAATCGATGCACTGTCGTGAGACCAGCACAAGAATCCGAATCATATAATGCCTGTTTTTTCAAGACAAGATTGAGACCATGTAACTTTGACGACAGAGACAATCTCGCAAGTCGCCGCTACGACTTCGAAGAGTGGACGTATTATAATTGGACTCAATGAGTGAATAAGCCCCATCTCTAGCAAATGAAAATGGTTCTGGTGCTAGAACACTTCATGATGTTGAAATTCTTTATCCAAACCTCATATGAAGCTCCAATAGAAACGAGTCAATAACATCTATAGTTGTCTTGAACAATATACAAGAGTGCAGAGCAGCACTGACTAGTTCTAGTACTGCATCCAAACATAACTAAGTCCTCCTGAATTGATTCTTGAGCTCTCATATATAAAGTGGAACCGCGCCATTGATTGCAGCAAAAATCATGTTCTATTCAATCTATAAAGTTACTATCATTGTAAACAAACAAATGTGGATAGATAGGAGAGTAAAATGACGTTTTTATATACCTTGCGAGCATTAATAATGTTTTTAGATGAGAATCTGATACTTTTTTCTTAAGAAAATGTCATTATTAATCAAGGGGTTTTAGCGAATAGCTTTTGATTAACCCTAGGAGTGGAACGAGAAGGGGCTTGTGTAGTGGGAGCACGACACTCTGTCTAATTTCTCTAAAATCACAATAATTATTAATTCTATAATATCATTCAATACCATTTTTTCAAAATCTTCCTGTTCTCCTATAGCAGTCTATCATGACCTATCACGCCAAAACTAAATCTCCTAACCCTATCTGGCATACTCAAGAGGTAGATTCGCAGGAGCAAAACCATCATCCTCCTCATCCCTCACAAGACCCTCTGGATTCCTTAACACAGGATCCTCCCTCCCTTGAACACCCATTGGTCCCTCACCCCATGACACGACGGCGCATGCTCATAAGCCGGCAACGGGGTCATGAATCCTGAGGCCACAGGCCCTGGTCGACGAGTGGGGCTATATGCCACGGAATTCCGAGAGATAGGAAGTGTGGCAACTTGTTGAAGTAGTTCCTCATCTCTGATTGTATCTCTCTGACGCAACTCTTCATCGTCTCTTATCCTCATCATCATTGACTGTCGACACTCGGTGTTCTGCTGGAAATAAGAAATGAAGCCACTTGACGCCTGACTTCCTCATCTACGTTAAATCCTGACGTCGGGGTCAGGCGTGTTGTTCGGGAGGGTGAGAATTCAAAGAGTGATGGATGTTTTGGTCGAGAGTTTCGAAAAATAGGATAGTTTGATACTGCTTCATGCAATTCATCATCTACTCTTCTTCTCATATGGGCCATCGATTCACCAGGACGAAGCGACTAGACGGAATCTGATTGTGGGATAGGACGTGAGATTACTCGAGTACCGGTCTCAGTGGACAGATAAGTTTCCTGGAATCTTAGTGGTCTATTGTTATTGGCCGCGATGAATCCATCTTTCGGTCTGATAGCTACACTTGGTGGACTGGTAATTACAAACCCTTCGTCTAAATGTGTTGGCACGTTTCTAGCATGATATTAAGCGACTTCAGTTTCCGGCTCAATTGTAGCACCCAACGCAGTCTTTGCTACACCCATCTCACCTGTCGGCCGACCAGAAATGTCTATCTGAGACGTGCAGACGCCGACTTTGGGTATCAGTTGTTTGCGATCATGATAGTGATTGACGAAAAGAGCTATCCCTTTCTCCTTGCTCACGACATCTGCAGCAGCCTATTTGAACACAACAGAACAATGGCATACACAAATATACTAAAATACCAGATGTTATCGCAAACTTCCGTAATTTAGAGTCATCTCTAAGCCTTCTATCTGCAGCTCATTCCTCGGCACGTTTATGAATGCTAACTTCTGATAACTGTTGCACTGTTTGCGCAAGTATAGCTGCTACCGTTCTCATGTACTGATTTCCCGCATCATGAAGGATGTCGCTGATCGAAGGACTGGTGCCTTCTGGCAGTTGGGTGTACATCCTGCTCAAGATTTATGTAATTGTAGTCAGGCTATTATCCAAACTTGAACTTCAAGTTATATTCTACGAGTATCTGGATTTACCAATTGTGCTGTTTTCAACAAACCAAAAAACCTTTTGATTTTCTTGTGTTCCAAAAGACCTCTCTTGTTCAAAGGCTCCAAAAAGTGCAAAAGCAGGAAGTGGACACTTTATCTATTTTTATCCTTACAAGAAGCCATTTCATAATTTGATACCCCAAGGCCCTTAGTGCCTTCATTATCCTTCACGGGGTCATGAAATCACCAAATAGTCTTGATTCCAGGTCAAAAGTGGTCAAGAACAAAGCTTATATCCCATTCGGCCACTTCAGCACCACAGGTAACACCTCCTCAACATCACTACCACTCTCGACTTAAACGGTCACCAAACGGCCTCTGAATAGTGTTCAATGAGATCATTGCCATAACACATTAACTGTCTTAAAAGTACAACTCCCTTAATACCCACAACAATTCCTAGCAGATACAATAAGAACAGAGACGACGAGAAGTCTAGCCATGACCATCAACCTCTCCAACCCTACAATTCCAATCAAAAAAGCATAAACTACCTAAACCCCCTGAAACCCCATCCCCTGAATCAGTATTCTACCCGAAAAGCTTGTCATAACTACTAGTACCACCTAACACACCTAGTCCATCTAGTCTCCTACAGATTAGGATACACAAGCTCACACTAGGTACGCACATAACATCCATCCATCCATCCATCCATCCATCCATCCATCCATTCATCCATCCATCCATCCATCCATCTATCCATCCATCCATCCATTCATCCATCCAAGCTCACCTCCTCACCTCCTCACCTCCTCACCTCCTCACCAAACCCACAAACCAATAAATCTCAAACCTTCAAACCTTCCAACCTTCTAACCTCCAAACCTTCAAACCTTCAAACGTTTAACTACCCAAGTACCAAATGTAAACCTCACACATCAACCCATCCATCCATCCATCTTCCATCCATCTACCCCCCACTCACTCACTCATTCATTCATTCTTCTCATTCTCAGATCTATTAGATATTTTTCAATACATACATACATACATACATACATACATACATACATACATACATACATACATACATACATACATATATTCCTTCAGAAAACAAGTATAAATATAGATATAAACATATAACACATAACACACAACACACAACACACAACACATAAAATATAACAACAACGCATTTACCGGATATATATACCCCCTTGCTAAATCTTTCTCCCCTCTTCCATCCACCTCATCATTCCTCCAAATACCCCCCCTCACAAACATCCCTCCTAACAAACCCTTCAAAATCCAACCTCCATCTACTCCAATCCCAACCATAACAAAAACACAACCCTCTTAACACTTTCTTAATACCCTTCTAACACCCCTCTAACACCCCTCTAACACAAACACCCTCCAACACAACCCCTTCCATCCATCTATCTACCAAAATAAAAACGAAATCAAATCAAATCAAAGCACACATCCAAGGTAGCCATAAAATAAACCAATACCATTAAATATAATACAGAAAGATATAATACAACAAAAAACAATGCCCTCACACTAAACTACTCATCTAAATACCAGCCAACCTCCCCATCTACCCATCCATCATCTACCAACACAACAAAACACAACACAGCACAGCACAAGACACGTATGCCCAAAATGCGCCAAAGATACAAGCAAGCAAGTACAACTGGGAAAACAAATACAGTACCTCAAATTTCTCTTTCGGAATGCAAAAATCACCAATTTATCTTTCCAAGGTTCGTACAGACCATTTCCAATTGTTCATCGACAAGTGAGGTCAATCAATCATAGAGGAAAATGGAGAAAATAGAAAGTCCATTTAGATAAAAACCTTGATTCATTCCACCCACATCCCTTAAAACAAATCGCATCACCACCCAACCTCACTCTTAGTTGACGCAAACGAATCTTGAGTCTCCTACAAATCGCCAGAAAAGAAACATCAAGTCAAAAAGATATTCCACAACGCAGGTATCAATTCTCAATCTTTCATCGAGTCATCTTCGATGTTGATTTGAGTATGATTTTGGTATCAAATTTTTGTGGCGATTAAGCACTTCCACCATCACGATTCTTTCGGTAGCTGGCCTGCAGAGAAAACGCTTCATCAGCTAACTGAACTATGGTATTCTAACAAAACTGAACGTAACATGCTCTCTAGGAATAGGGAAGAAAAAATAACATTATAAGGCGGAAAATGCCTCGGAACGTCTCACTTCTTGCTCAACTTGAAGACCGTCAACAACGGGGGCAAGTTCACTTAGAATTTCATATGCCTTCTTGTGGAATTCGAGTTGTGCGGCGATGAGATCGGCAAGGTTTCGGAGTGGCTCGGGGGTATCGAGGACCTAAATTTGCGCATTAGTTTAATTCCCAGACAATGCATAACAGAGCAAGACGTACATTCTTCATAACACCAACAGCTTCCTCGGTTTGTCCAACAAACTCATCCTCAGCTTGCTCAATCTCAACTCTAGCTTCCTCACTAATAACCTCATCCTCGTTACCATCATGTTGGGGAGTTGCTTGGCCAGGTAAATGCCAGCCAGGGTTCTTAGCCCTTGCCTTGGCAGCATCAAGCAATAATCTCGAGTTCTCTACACTCTTCCTAGCACGAGTCGCAAACATCAAATTAGTGTTCAATGTTGTAGACCAACCTGCAAGGAAACGACTTTGAATTTGACTATCTTGCGCGAGTCTTGCTTCTCCAACGCGTTCTTCGGCAAGAGCATATTTCTCAAGAGCGGTAGCCAAAGGGTCTTCATTTCCAGACGCATTTTGTTGTTGAAGGATTTGACTAGATGCTAAAGAGGCGCGAGCGATGGCATGATTGAAAGTTTTAGGTTGGGGTTTAGCGGATGGGGGAGCAGTGAGGGCAGCTTGAGCTTCGGCGGAGGATGTCGCAGAGGAGAGGAGTTGGACCTTTTCAGAAACGGTGCGACCGAGATCGTTGAACTATCGGGAGATGACATATTAGCAAAACATACCATGCCCAATGCAGAATAGAAGGACCTACCGATTCAGACAAGTTTTGTGGATAATCGTATCCTTCGTGGGAGAAGTTTGACGTGACAGATAGCATCTTCTGGTGAACCTTCTTCAATGCATCGACCCTTTTCTCCAACTCAATATAATCGGGAGGAAGTTGAGTCTACCACCAAGTATTAATTCACGATTCTCTTTGTGCAACACAACACATCAAATCACCTTGTCCTCAGACTGGCCCAGTCTCTCTTTAACATATTGTTGAGTGCGAGCTGCGAATGGGGTGAATGAGGCTCTATTGATGTGATCATTAGCTTGCGATTAATTGATATCCCTGAAAGTGGAAGTGGAAGTGGAAAGCTCGGAATCTGTTCTTACGAGACATTCTTGCCAAAGGCTTGAAATTTGGAGAAATCCATATTCATCTATTGAAAACGTGTTGTGGCCAAATAGATTTGAGTTTGTGAATTATGTTTTGTTTCCCTTACTGGGCTTTGTTTTGACCAAGATACAATCAAGAGGTTGAGGTTGTATGTTCACATGGAATTGACAGCTTGATTCGCCTAAAATAATCTTTCACGTGAGGACCGATAAGGTTAACAATATTGTGATTGAGATTCGGAAGATGGGGAATCTTGGGAGGGAGGAGAAAATGAAAAGGAACAATGGAATAATGGAATGATGGAATAGAATAGACATGATCATGGTTATTCACTACGATGAAGATGTTTTTGTAAGTATCTGAATGTCAAGGTCCTGCTCTATATGATGAGTAGATCAAGATTTTTTGTCTATGAGGATGAGTCTTCAATTGTGGTATCAAATCTATTTCACTACTAACAAACAGATATCATGCTGTCAGAACCAAATCTTTGAGGGTATCTCCAAATACAAATATATAATATCCATAGTCAAATTTCCAGGTATCAAGCACTCTGTACCAATTTTGGTTGTATGTATGCAGAGGATTTGTTGACCATCAATTTCTTATCATCTACTAACAAGTATGTTCTTGTCAGTACGTTTTGAACTTGCTTCTATAAGGTAAAAAATATCGGACAACTTTCATATACTCTGGGTAGGTATAGAGTGATTTTGGAGGCATGAATCATAGCCTTTGACATGATACCCCGATGATCTATGGAGACCAGTAGTAGAGAATATCCTCCTCAATTTCTAATGACGGAAAATATCATCAACCCAAGTATGATATTAACCACGTAATGATTCTCATCTCCAAATGCAAAACTACTTTTGCCATCGTATTGTGAAATTGCAGTGCTCTTTGCCCACTCCTTCACTAGTCATGGCCTCTCCATAAGATTTAATGTAATTTTGGGAGAAAATAAGATATATCCCTGTTATGTTGGGTACTGTATATGCCAATCTTGGAATTGTCTATGAAGCTTTGGCGATCTGCCCGAAGGGAATCAATCTTGTACTGCCCCTTTATCAGCCCAAGAAGGCTCAATAGTTTTGCATACAGCTTCATAATCTTTAAATGTTTGATGATCCATATTTTCCTCCGGAGTTGTGAAGAACATTGTCCACTGCGTATCAGAAAGCTTCATGGTAGCTCTACTGCGCTCAAAATACCACTTGTTCACCGGATTATCCTATATTCAAATCAATATAAAATCAAAACCTGGCAAGCATATTCTCTCTTACCTTGCGACTTCTCCAGCATACACCATTGGGGAAACAATCTCGAACCATTGACTTGAAAAGAACATCTGCTACGCCGCCAGATCCTTGGCTTTTCTTTAGGACAGCAAATTTATCAAGGTAAGGTACCATCCGCTTTCGACTTTCTTCACTTCCATCATCAGGAACACCAGGTGGGAGTTCCCACGTCAACAATGCCCCTCCTTCATATTCACCGGCAATTATTACTCCGGCTACACGATTGTTGAGACGTTGTAAATAATCCTGGACGTCAAGTTTTTTGTTGAAAGAGTCTTCAATCAAATGAACTAGGCGGGGAAGATCGATTTGAGGGTCGGTTAAGCTTATTTGTGAGACACCATCGATGGGTGGTTGCCAAAGGGTAGTCTTGGGATCCGGAAAAATGGTCACTGGTACCCCATGCTTTGCAAAAGTGGTTGGCGCTAGTTCGGCGGATGGTGAAATTGGTTTGCTCGCATCCAATGGTCCCAACCTTCCAACAGGAAGAGATGAAGAAAAAGCTGGCTTGTCTGTGAGGAGGTTATGAATTAGTGGATTTCGTTGTCTTCGGGTGCCAACTCCTGCAGCCATGAATTCTGGCTGTTTTCCGGAATTCGCTGCTTCGCCGGGTGTGGTTATTAGAGCAGAGGAGCTAGGAGGAAGTATAGCTAGAACACTTCGAACCAATTTCAAGTTATCTAAATGAAATCTTGTTGTTGGCTCTTGCTTCAAAAGTGAATCACTTCCGAGCTTGCTGGGGTTATTTTCGGTATAATGAAAAGGGGAGACATCATCGCCAAGGCTGGGATTAGATATTCCTGCTACTGATGTTGGATGCTGAGGCTTTTTGCTATAAATTCCTCCAGAACGAAGAAGATCTTGCTTCACCGTGTAATATTCTTGTTCCATGTTTAAAAAGACATGATAGCCATTCTTTCGATCAGACGCCGGGATGCCTCCAAGAGGATCAATCAAGATTAAGCGATCTAGTGATACCTCATTTCTCAAGACTTGTAAGTGCTCCTTGGTAACATTAGGATGTTCACCCGGTGGTTGAGGAGACCTTAGTCCCGCAAATTCCCGGGTTAATGCCAGAACCATATCACTAGCTGTGATTGGAACTACCGTCTGAGTAGCATCCGTATGTCCTATCGAAGGAATGATAGGGAGCAATCCCCGTCTTAAAGGCGTCATCAACAATTCCCGGAGTGTGACATGTACCCTGCCTTTCAAATAAGGTTGTTGTTCGACATCGTAGCCATCCTCTGCAACCCCTATCACATTATCTACCAATCGTGCTTCTGTCCCACAGGCATCAATGGCAGCCACAATACGAGCTGCCTGTTCTTCGACCCTGCTCCTCCACTCGTAGTTGGATGTTTTCCGAGGGGTATCACTTTCGTCATCGCAATCTACCACGACCGTACTCACCAATCCAAGCCTGCTCAATTGTGACAACGTCTTTGCGATCCCATTCAACGTGTGATCTTCCAGTCGTTGCGGGGCTCTAATTTTCACCAATGCAACATGTAATGGTGATCCGCTTGGTGTGGATGTTGATGGCATCGGTTGTTGTACAAACTTTGGACTGTCTGCCACGGCTCTTGTAGCCGTGTATATGCTTCCCAGGTTGACTCCACTCTCAATTGCATCTTCTTGGACGGATTCTTGGACTTTTGGTTTCGTGGGAGGCCTATTGGGAGGCTTGAAATTTTGGATATAAGAGCGTGCATCGCGTTTGGTTGCAGATGAACCAAGAACTGATAGAAAGAAATCCTAAGCTTGTAAGTATCTCAGTTGAATGATTCAGCGACAGGTCATACTCTGTCAATATCTTTGGCCTTCTTCTTGGCTTGATGCTGGTTTGAAAGCTTTTCGCACGTTTCCCTTGCTAGTTCTTCCTTTACTCGACTAGCTGCAGATTGATTCGAAGTATAGGTACGCCATTTATCATTGCTTTGGCCAAAGTTATTCCCACATTTTGACAATATCTGAATCTGTAGAACGTTTAGCAAAGTCCCGCCACAGGATAAGGATCAATTGAGCAGACTCACGTTATGACCAGCCACTTCTTTGCCCTTTTTCAAGGCTAGATTTTGCAGTAACATATTGCATGTTGATTTGAATTCTTCACAACAATTTCAAAAGGTCATTGAAGAGGGAGGAGTATAGTAATATGGTATGGGATGGTATGATATGATATGATATGATATGATATGACATGAAATGACATAAAACGAATGTTGAAAATTCCAAAGTATAGATTTTCCTATGTTCAATTGAGGATAAATTGTGATAAACAAAGGAAAAGAGGCATTTTAATATAATAATAGACTAACTATCACGAACTATCCGCAGCAGAACTGTGACTTGTGCAAAGCTCAACTTATTTCTCCGCACACATACATCCGATAACGCTACTCACGTAGGTACTTGCTGTACGGAGTATGCATCCATGGATGCGATGGTCCTAGTTCGATGCGAGATGTGAGATGTGAGATGCGATAAAGCTATCAACTCAACCATAACACGCACGTGACGATGAAGAAAATGAAGAAAATGAAGAAAACGATAAGACGGGATCGGTAGATGATGGATCATTCTGATCACGCTAGCTCGTTGCTGTATATTGTACGTCACAAGATATATCTCATGTCATCTGATCTGATCTAATCAAGGGATCTTTGCTTTCGAATACAATCTTCAGTCTACGGTGTGCAGTCTTGTACGAAGTATATTACCATTGAGTGACTAATTAATGAGTCGCTTCTTAATAAATGTAAAGAGGTTACGTTGCTGCCACGATGGGCAAATAAAAATGAATATAAACATCAGTATTGAACTCCGTAGATGAACTCCGTACATGTAATACCTACTTCCATTACTACTACTACTATCCAAAGAACGAAGCGGAATCAATCCGACGTAAGTGGCATCCTGTAAATTCAATTTATTATGAAAGTATATGTAATCATGATTAATCCGAAATCAAGACCAAATATTGTAACTTTCCAAGCTTATGTGAATCTTCATATATGATCTGAACCTTCAATTGAAACAAAAAAAATCATATCTAGAATTCCTTACCTCCCTAAAGATCGTCGTATTCATTAAATATCTTCAACAAAATGGCTCCTCAAGTGGCATGGATTGGTCTTGGAAACATGGGCAGAGTAAGGCTTCATCGAGATACCCCACGACGAGACGATACGTAATTGACGCATATCCTAGGGCATGTGCAAGAATCTCGTAGAGAAAGGCCAACTCGATAAATCCCTCATAATATTTAACCGCACAACAAAGCGCGCAGAGGATCTTAGCAAATCACTACCATCTGGCAAATCAACCGTCTATACTTCCATTGCAGATGCTGTTTCCAAGTCAGATATCATCTTCACATGCGTAGGCGATGATGCTGCTATCAATGAGACCATCGATGCAGCTGTCAAAAATGGCGCATCGGGAAAGTTGTTCGTCGATTGTTCGACAGTCCATCCAGATACCACCGAAGAATTGGCAAAGAAGATTGGGGCAGCGGGTGGAGAGTTCGTTGCGTGCCCAGTTTTCGGTGCACCACAAATGGCGGATAGTGGACAGCTCGTTTGCGTACTTGCTGGACCAAGGGAGAGTGTAGAGAAGGTAAAACCTTACACCAAGGGGGTTATTGGTAGAGCCATAATCGACTTCGGTGGACAGCCTGTAGGAAAAGCTACATTGCTCAAAGTAATTGGAAACACCTTCATTCTCAATATGGTTGAAAGTCTTTCGGAAGGTCATGTTCTCGCAGAGAAATCTGGTTTGGGTAATGATAACCTCCATCAATTCATTGAAACAATGTTTCCTGGCCCATATTCCGCATATTCCAATAGAATGTTATCGGGCGATTATCATAAAAGGGAAGAACCATTATTTGCAGTCGACTTGGCCAGGAAAGACGCAAGACATGCAATGGCATTGGCGAAGAGTGCAGGTACTCGTTTGAAGGACGTCGAAGTCGCAGATGCTCATTTGGAGAAAGTGAAGAATCACAAGGGGGAAGCTGGTGACATTGCTTCTATTTATGGAGCTGTAAGACAGGAAGCTGGCCTCAAATTTGAAAACTAGATTATGGAACCAGCCAACGTCAATATTGAGAGATCAAACGAAACATGAAATCATGAAATCATGAAAATGAAATGTATTGGTTTCAACAACTGGATTGGTTCAATTCACACATGATCAGTACGTAGAGAAACGAAACCTTGGAATTGACAATTATGAATATTGAGCGCATGTAGTCATTTATTCATAAATCCAATCAATGCAAGGCGACTTGCAAAAAGAAAGCACTAACGCGCCAAGCTAACATTTTTAGCGCGAGTAGCCCGGTACCAAGCTCCATCCATTTGGTAATCATCAACCTCGAATAAGAACAACAGCCTTGAGCAATTCCCAATCTCGAAATCCAGACCTCCCTATCACAGCAATCAACATGGCAAACGGGTACGCATCATCTCACACTCTCTCCAGCAAATTCCGAATCTGCAAGAGCGGTGACGTAGCTAACGAAATGGATTGAATAGTTGGAGCATAGTCATCGGCCTCATCATCGTAGTGCTCGCCTCTATTGCAGCATGGTTCCTTTCCCCTAAAGGCGAAACTCAGACGTATGTACCTGTGGCGCCCCGGAGTACTGTGCCAAATATACGTTGGATGGATACTGGCGGGATTGTGAAGGCATTTGTGGCTAACATGGTGGCATGCAGTATCTGGCGCAGTTCCCTTATCCTGTCGTTCGCAAGTTGTTATATTATGTGGGGTACGTAGACCTCCCATCGCTTTGGATCAGATTTTACAGAGCGGAAAATAGAGGGAATGATGGAGTGTCAATACTAACATTGATGATAGCGATTACGTTCTTGGCACAATGGCATCCACTTATCGTACCAAGAAGGGGAGATTTGCGACCAGAGTATGCGAGACATATGAGTTGAGTAATATCTAGGGAGCGGATAAATTGATGGTGACGGAGAAGACGATAGAGAGAATGAAGGATGAGATGTATTATTCGGCGTTCTTGGGATGGGATCGACTCTTAATAGAGGAATGAAATGCGGGTCGTGTATAATATAGGGATGGATTGTGAAAATGGATGTTTTCCAACTATAAGGACTAATTCGTTGCGCCAGCATATACATGTCTTGCAGGTATTTATATTCATGTGAAGTTGACGGTTTACGAAGTTCTACTTGCTTTAGACAAATCGATTGGGGGTGCTGAACTGTAATGCAGTCCTTCCCCCGGTTTTCTCACATCAACCTTTTCCACTCTTATTCTTTCATCATAATTGAGATAGATGGCATTCGCGCTCATGGTATCATATCAATCTCCCTCCACCCTCCCAATTACCCTAATCCTAACCTTCCACCCCATTCCCTGCCCAGTTCCACGACCGCCCAGAGCGCTTTTCCATCCGCCGCTACCCCTGAATCACCAACTGTATCAACACCATCCAAGCCCACCGCCCAAAGTATTCCCCTCCCAACCATCCACCTACTAATAGCTCCAACCGTTGCCAGTATTGCCGCAGTTCCATATCCACAATCTAATAGAATCTTCAAAGCCTCCACATTATTTGCCACAACAGCCCATCCCAAACTCCTAGCTGCAGCAGGCACATCGTATTCCCATATGACCATAAGAATAGGGAACAGTTTCGTAGAGGACGAGACCAGGAGAGCAGTAGATACCGAGTTCGGGCGTGTGTACCTCGGGAGTAGGCCGAACAATACTAAAGGCGAAAGCGGGGAGGAGGTCAGGAACCGGATGGAAATGTGGAAACTCAGAGTTGAAAAGGCGCAGAGAATCAAAAAGAATATGTATTGGAAAACGATGGGTTGTGCGGCTAGACGGAGGAAATTCGTATTGTCTGTTTCAATGGGAGCGGAGATAGAGGCTGAGGTTTGTTTCTCGATGCGCGCCCATGTTAGGTAGACGTCGAATAATAGGAGGAGAATACCCAGGCGAACTATTGAAGGCTTTTGAGAGTGTTAAAAGGAGATGGTGATATAAGGATGGGGTAGGTAGCATACGTCAAATTGATCATGTTCTCTCATTAAAGTATTATGTAGTAAATGTCTATAAACCTTTTCAACGCCAGCATGATTAGTCCCCTCCCATACATGCGATCGAAGCGGGAGAATACCTGTGGTTTGATCAAGACCAAATCTATAAATAAAACCACAAAATCATGTTCAACATATTTATCGCAAAATCGTCCACAGTTCTTGCATACTGTTAGACGCACTCCATGGCCAGTAGAACCTCCGGAGTACTCAGTATAGAGTTGTGAAGTTGGATATCGACATTCGATACAGATGGGCATTTCATTGATCAAAGAGGCGAGAGATAAAAAGGGAGAAGAGACATAATTTTTGGTATGGATATATTTATATTCTTTTGAGGGGTGGATGATGAGATGAGATAAGAATTAGTAGAGGCGGTTCAAGGTAAAGTTAGATGGTCTGTGCTGAAGCTACAAACTCCCTTTGGATATGAGGAAAACTTCACTTCGTATCATCTACTCTTCAGACTTTATGCCTACAAGGTGGCGTTAACAGATTTTCAATATTCTAATACAGTCAAGTTGCTGTGTTCACATTGATCAGAGATCAAAAGCTTCAGTGTATGAGAATGGAAGCATTCCTGAAGTCTAATCGGATATTATCAATGGTTGGACTATAGCTACCGCCTACCATATATATCCAATATGAGGTTACACTAGGACTATCAAAAACACTGTCGGCGCTCTCTTCAAGGATCTCCAGTGTTGATATGTGTGCTTCTATTTCTCAGATAGACTTTTGTTTCTTGCTCATACAAACCAATTTAATCGACCGACTCAAACGCCGTTGTATCTTCTGGCATTCAAACAAAACGCGGCACTAGTATTCTTCAGATCCCAAAGGGCAACATGTTTAGAAGCACGCCAAAGAAAAACAAAAGGCGCATAGTCTCAAGAAAAGCTTCCAAGAAGGTTACTGCAAGTGTTGCTCAGCCTGAAGGGATTGCCCCGCTGGACCTTTCTCCTCAACTAAGCACAAAGTTCCGTGTCATTTTTTGAAGAACATTCTGGGGGAAGTCCTGGAAATAGTTGGAACATACCAAGTAGATTAGGGTGGTATTTTCCCAACATGAATACCTATTTCCTTTTCTGAATCGTGAATTGAACCCTTGATACCTCATCACCCTAATGAAAATGGTACTCGGGTAACACCACAGCTGTGACATATGGCTATCGAAACTTCCCCTTTTTTCATTCGTGATGTCGGCTACTCAAGTTTGTGATATTACGGGACATATCAAGTCATACGATCTGACTTTCTTGGATACAATGCAATACTTAAGGTTCTTGAACATATCAACTGCCACTAGGCTCATAGGCTTGGGAACAATCCTGTTGATGCATTGAAGCCTTCTTTGGCCATATCTATGCTACGAGGTCTATGACCTGGAACGTTCGAATTGAAATATGCCCCAAGGAAGGTTCTGAACAGTCTGGAAGGAGGAATTTTTCCTTCAAGTAGTTATCAATGAAGAAGAGTCTCAGAAGATCACTGAAATTCAAATCGTGGCAGCCTTTTATAGGTATTCACTTTTCCCCGCGGTGGAAACAGCTCACTGACAAACTTCTTTAGCTGAGTTCAACGATTCTTCAGGAGTTTCATTGCTACCAGTACCTTCAGTATGTTGAGTACGAGATAGACCTGAACGACGCACTCGTAACCAACATATATGAGCTCTGAGCATACTCAAACCCAGTAGTTGTATCTCTGGTCATGATCAAATCTTTAGTATTCTGAAAGGTAGCTCTACAATGTTGATTCCCGGTGTCTGGATCCACTTTGAATATTCAATCTTCGAGCTTGTATCACGGACTATAATCCGAATGTTGAAGATCTTGAGCCGGCTAATATGACTCTTTCCATAGTCCACTGCTTTCTGATTGAGCTGGGGAAGGTCAAATGACCATTAAACCTCTCCCAGCATCAAAGAACAAATACCCACATCCACATCCCCATCCACATATGAAGAATAAACAGACTCCCAATCGTCCCTATCAAATCATCAATAGCACCAAATATATATATTATTAGAATACAAACCTTCTAATTCAACATAAACCAACAACTCATAAACACATCCTAAAAACCGCATAGACTAGCTCCTAATCACTCAGCCCTACACATCTCCCCAGAAACGATACACAGCAACCCAACCAACAATTTACCCAAAGGAGCAGAACCCTCAAAGCTCCAAATCAAATCAATCTCGTCAGCATTTGATAAAGAATAGTACAATCAAACTCCTCACCTTTTCCTCTTTAACATAAAAATCTCCTCCTAATAACTTAGCGAACGTAAATCTTTCTCTTCATATAGATCTTGACTCGAGCTTGTATCGTGTTGCGCTGTTATTGCAGAACTGGGGATGGGTAGGTTGTGATAGTGATGGATCGCGGTTTTGGAATTCGCAAGTTTCTTTTTTTAAAAGGTGGGTGTGAAGGTTTGGTTGGGATATGGATTTCTTGGATGGTGGGGGAGGGAGAGGGTTTGTGTGTTGGAGTTTGTTTGGTTGAGAGGTGAGAGGTGAGAGGTTATAAGGCGGGGAGATGAGAAGATTAGACGATGAGAAGATATTAGTTTGGTTGTTTTGTTATTTGGAATAAGGGGTTGGAAGATGTTATTGAGGTCTTTATTCAGCTGATTTTCATTTTAATTTGATTTTCTGAGTGGTATTCAAATTCAGAATGATATTGGGATTCATACTGAATGGAAGATTCTTGGATTAGCAATGATCTATTAATCACTCAGGAACATATGATTCAAAGCCCCCATGAAATTGTAATCCGGACTGTTAGAAACCATATATCAACTAATAAGCAATTACGGCATCTCTCTCCAAGCATACTGCATCATCTGTGCTACAGCGAGTGCAGGCTGGATTCCCTTCACCAACGCCAATAAGTAAAACGTAGCATCAATCCCACAACTAATACCTCCGCTACTGATGACTCTAACTCTCCTATCTAAACTCAACTGTTCCTTCACATATCTAAAGTTCAAAGATGCAGGGCTCGGTATGACTGCTGTTGGTTTGTGCGATGGACTATTCGCAGTATACACATCGCAGATAATTTTGAGCTTCGAGAGTGTGAGAAAATGAGTCGTAGCGTTCAAACCTGAAAATATACCTGCGGCGCCGAGGAAAAGTGCTCCAGTACAGATCGACATGATGATGCGGGGGCCACCCAGACGAGATGATGGTCCAAGAGATGAAAATGCTTTGATTATGTTGAGCATGTCTGAGAATGTACTGTCTTGATGGGGGTAGAGATGAGGGAATATGTCATCTGGTATGCCACCGGGTTGGATGAGGATGTCATAATTCTTCAGGGTTTCAAAGGCTTCTATTAAGGAGATGTGGCGTTGGGTCTTTGCACCTTCGGCTGATGTGGTGATATCGTGTTGGGCTGCAATGGTAAGTTTGAATGGATTTGCGCTCAAGACGACATTTCCAAGGACATCAAGAGGTCCATGGATATCAAGTGTATTGAAAGTATCATATGCGAGGAAGAGTACAGAAGTTTGTGATGGGTCTGATGTACCATCCATTGAAGTGTCTGGCTTGGTTGCCATTGAATCTAGAACTCTCAAAATTGCCCTTTAGAAGCCCGAGTATATGTGGAGAGGTGATCCGATTTTATAAAATGATTTTACGAGGTTGAGCTGAAAACCTCGTCTTGATTACACGAGAAACGCCACATCTTAGACATCGGAGAGACAATTGACTCAGCTTACCTGCTTTGGCTCTGAGACTTCCAACATTGAGCGGTGTGGTAGTTCTGTTTGACTGAGGCGCCGAAATGAGCTCAATGACAGTGTCGATACACTTCTTGAAAGAACAAGAAACACATGATCTATAAACACATGAGCTGCCAAGGCGCTAAATAACTCCACTCCCGATGAACGTTTTCACCAGCTTCAAAAACTGATAGCGAAAAGGATCAACACAACATGAATCTCTACTTTCCACCCACTCGGATCAATAGGAAGAAGCACACTTGCTTGGCTTTCCTCTCACCAGAAAGTTGCCACTCGTTCCCATCTCACCAATGAATGATATCGGCACTGAGAGACCAGCTCGATGATGTTAAACACGTCAGTTTTGAACTTGCGTTACTCAACAAGAGAGAAGGATAGAAAACCATCAATCGGGAAAAACTTGATTCGAACCCCACGATCATGAAAGCAGCTGACTTTGTGACCGGAAGTAGAAAAGATATTCATTCTGTATTCAGTTGATTGCATATGCGCCTTTCCTTGCGCACATCACGCCTTGCGTTTGACAGTTACTAACTTTATGCACGATGAGTGAATGATAAGTGGACTCTTATCAATATACTGCGGGGTATAAGTAATATTGAACATTGAACATTGAACATTGAACATTGAACAATGAACATTGAACATTGAACATTAACTCCAAAATATATTGGATAGATAGAGTTCTTGCACTCACAAGTAGCCTTATACTACCATCTGTTCTCACACACGAACTGGATCGCAATCGTGGCCATAACCACGCATCTATATCAAAATGACATCAACATACACCACAACCTCCACTCCCACCCGCAGACCATTCCACGGTTCCTGTCATTGTGGACTAATCCGTTTCGTAATCTTCATGACACTCCCACCCCAAATCATTGAAGCTAACCCTACCGCTCAATCCACCACCCGTATCCGCAAGTGTAACTGCACCACCTGTCACAAAATGGGCCTCTTTCATATTCGTCTCCCCGATTCCCCTAATGATTTCATGCTTTTGAACCCTACTGGTATGCCTCATGAAAAGGGCGGATGGCAAGATCAGGGTATGAAGACTTATCAATGTTTTGATAAGACGTCTGATTGGTGGTTTTGTGGGACGTGTGGTGTGAGACCTTTTGCTATGGGGTTGGATTTCCGGAACGGAGAGATTAGGAAAGTTAATCTGAGAGAGACGGGAGTTACCGAGGCTAATGGGAAGGAGGTGAGTGAGGGAGAGACAGAGGTTTGGATGTGTCCGAAGGAAGGAAAAGGGGTAGATGGAAAGACGGTGGAATGGGAAGAGGGAAAGACGGGGTATTTGAGTGTTAATGCTACGGCGTTGGAGGCTGGTCAGGAGGGTTGTGATTTGCGAGAGTGGCATGAGAAGGGATGGATCAATTATTTGGATTGTTTGGATCGGAAAGAGGAGAATAGATTAGGGCGGCCATGGAGAGGTGGCATGTACTAAGGTTGGTTTGGAAATTCAGCAAGTCTAATCAATTGGAGTAAGAATCATAGGATGCAAGAAACATTTCATTTGATTTTCCAAATTTATTCGCTAGCTCATGATTGATGGTTTACAAGTTACGCCTGCTCAAAGGAAAGGGATATAATGGCTAAATACAAAAACACAAAAATCACAATTTACTAGGAACCCAATTGGGTTTCCTCTTTTCCACAAAACTCCTCACTCCCTCCTTCATATTCGGTCCCTTATCCATCCTACTGTACCAATTTTGCTCTATCAGTCTCGTCCCCTCCTCCGCACCAACACCTTCCCATCCCATCTTGATTCCCTCTCTACTCACAATAACACTATCCGGACTGTTCGCCGCTATCAGTTCCGCCATCTTGATAGCTTCTTCAACACACTTCCCAGCGCCCACAACCCTATTCACCAAGCCCCATTCCATAGCCTCCTCAGCTCCAAGCGTCCTTCCCGTCAACGCCATTTCCATAGCCCTTTGTTTCCCGACCGTCCTCACTAACCTCGTCAACGCTCCTGCCAAAGCTACAACCCCAATCTTCACCTCCGGTAACGCAAACACAGCATGTGCTTCAGCAATCACTATATCGGCATTTATGATCATTTCGCACCCGCCTCCAAAACAAATTCCGTTCACCGCACATATTATAGGCTTTTTTCCGCCTCGACGACTTAAGCCACCGAAGCCCGAGGCAGGTAATGAGCGAGCCTGACTCGAGGCAGAAGTAGACAACGAATTATTCGAGTCCCATTCTTTGAGATCTGCGCCTGCACAGAAACTCCGTCCAACGCCTGTTAGGATGGCACACCGAAGCCCGGGCTCGGCGTCAAACCACCGGAAAACACGGTCTAGTTCGTTGTGAGTGAAGGTATCGAGGCAGTTGAGTGATGAGGGACGATTGATGGTTATGAGCAGTGTGGAAGCTGTTGGGAAGGACAGGAGGGTATTTTTGAGGGGTGTACCGGTGGACATATTGTGGAAATTGAGATGGCGGGGTATTGTAGATGATGTGCAGATGCAAAATTGAGATAAGAAAGAGACAATTAAAAGAAAATTGTGCAACTGTAATGTACATAGTACATTTACAATGTGCTTGGAGCTGTACAGTCGTGAAAGATGCGTTGTCAATCAAGGGCAAGGGGCCCATATTTGGTGGGGAAGATAAGCTTACCGCGGCCTCGGCAAACCTTTCAAGTGTCCAATTAGCCATAACCATTCTCCTGAACCCTCACGTATCACCACAGTAGATCAACTATTCCTGAATCTAATTCCTTCTTATCAATGAAACTTGAACGTTACCTTGTTTTTTTATAGAATTAGACCATCACACTAATCAATTGAGAGCAGTAGTAGGTTCAGTATCTCCCACCGTCCCTGGTTCTAAGTCACTAAGCATTTTCTAACATTGGCTGACCTCAAAATAGAATACTTGACATGCAGGCCCACAGAAGCTCTAGCCGCCGAGATGCCCTTGCTAGTTCCCGTGGCCGTTCTTCAAGGTAGTTTCCAGGTTGACCCTAGAATGGTGACCCAGTATTCAGATCAGTAGAGAAGCTATTGCTTTCGCTACCAATTCGCTTGATTTTCACATGAATGATCCTGGATACAAGAACGGCGATGAGCGTCTATTTCACTCTCAAAATAGACTACCCTTCTTCTCTGTATGCAGAGAACGTATTTGGATGGAATCCGGATTTGCCTTCACTTGTTCCAGATAACTTCTGACAATGATCTTCGCGAAGTGTGTCGATCATCCCCTAGCAAAATTCGGAGGAATAGATTTTCACACATCCAGATACGCCAAAGCCATGAAACTGACCGCTCCATCAATGTTATCTATGTAACTATTCTCAATCCAATCATTGCGTCTCAAGAAAGACAATTCTGCATTCTTAGAGCTCTAAAATGCAAGTACCTTCTCTCCAACTCCTTCATTGAATTTACCAAAAAACGGCATTGGCCCCACGCCCTAGAGCAGCAGCGTACATTGTTCGAAATTCTCTCATATTCGAAGCCGAATTCTGAACTATGGGCGTATAGTCTACAAGTCGACCAAGAATTGGCCGTTCTGGCGAAGTCCATGCGCCTAAAATTCCAGACATATTGATTCCTCCTGTCACCGGAGAATGTTTCGATAACTGGAGTCCGGAAACCAAGGTATAAATAGTAAAATAATCGTACAAATATCCACTTGAGCTACACCAACCGTCAAATCGACTGGATCTTTATCCACAATTACCCATTTCGTTCCAATTCAATGTGATTTCAATCTACCTCTTAGAGTCCGTAAGCATGGTCAAGATTACACATAATTGGTCAAGTTTAGTTTTTGTGAACCTGAAGAGTAAAACTTGGAGGTCAATGACTATCATCTTCCCAGACACAGCTTACTACTAGCTGTATGTTGCAGAATGTTAGAACATTCGTGCATCTTTTCTGATCTGTAAGATCCAGTAACGCCAGCAATCGGTATATCATTAGCATATGTCTGGCTCAAACAGCTTCAAGGGAAGATTTTGACCGTGAGGTCTTGGGAAACTTTGCAGATGGATGGATGATATCGTAATAGAAAAAAGCAATGTATTTTTCTACAGTTAACTTTAGCTGAAGCTTCAAAGTCGTAGCTGATGTTTGAATACTGGAGCATTTACTCTGAATCATGCATTTCTCTCATTACAGCCCCTTTTCTCTACAGTCCATACCCACTTCAGAATGGCATCATACCCGGATAAAGCTCTCTATTGAAAATATTGAAAAGGTCTTTCATATGATCAGCTTCGAATTTCCCAAGGGTACCGTGTATTCCCAATCTGTTAGACGGCCCTTCAATGCCTCATTGCGCGAAGATCAAATAACATTATCTAGTCTAAAAACAAAATTCCGCCTTTAATTCCCAAAGTCTGATATCAACAGATGATGACATTTTCCAGGAATAGAATCAGACCAAATCTCCATTCCGTCCCTAATTCCTAATTCTGAACTTAACAAGTTACTCCCATAAGAACTTAGATGACGGATAGAGCTCTAGGAGAGGAAATACCGTTGCCAGTGCTGAAAAGATGATCATGGAAGGTAGATGGTATTATTGATTAAAGGTCTAATAATTGTCGAATTATGTAGGTGTGGATTTACTTTTACTGTATGTATAGTAAGTTAGTCTCTAGCACCAGAGTACGTAAATAAACGAATCAAAGGCTAGACAATAAAATAGAATATAAGATTGAAGACTGCAGTAATGATATGATGATGATAGGAATCTGTACGTAAATATGCTACGATATATAAGCCCCCATAATGACCCCCAATGCCTTTTGCTATCCCAATTCAAGTCACTCCGATTATTGATTTCCAATTCGTAACTCATCATTTCGTAAATCAGCTTTTTCTTCCTATACACAAACTCCCGTCCTTCGACAAAATCCGTCACTGACTATTCATCCCAATTTCTCTTCAAAATTGCTTCTCCTTCTTGTATCTGGCACTGTAGCCGCAGCCGCCATCGACACAGCCGGTCTTCCACCAAGATTATCTGGACCAAAATAATTCTGTCTCCCTTCGCCCACCCCTTGCGGTGGCGTTAATGGACTAACCACTCCATGTCTTTCAACCCCATCATCAATTTCATGCTCATCGTTCGGTCTCTCAATGTGAATTTGAGGCGTGGGAAGATTCCCATAATCTCCATCTACACTTACACTCGTATCACTAAGCTGCCGCAAATGGCCTCTGTCACTTTCTGCTACACTACTAAGATCACTATGAATCCTCCCCCTCTGTACACCACTAGCATTTTCATTCAATGTTAAGCTATCAGCGCGTGTAGGAGAAACAGGAGTTTGTCTTGGACTTTGACCCGAAGTTCGAGAGACGGTACTAGCTTGTGAGTGATTTGAGCCTGCGGAGGGGGAATGGGCGATGGGACTTTGATTCCGGGAAATGTTGTTCCAGACGTTAGATTTGGGAGAGAGAGGTACGAGGCCTGTATTATTATTATGAAGTTCGGATGGTCGGGATGTGGCTGCGTAAAAGATGTGTTAGTTTCGTGATCCAAAGTTACAAATTTGGGTAAAACATACCATCCATCTCTGAATAAAACTGGTTGTCTCCAGGCATCTCGAAGGGCAAGTTAGATACGCCAGGTACACGTGTATGATCAGTATCGGCTTCCGAGGATACAGCATTCAATTCTGTTTCGTCTGTTGTGACCGTAGGGGCTTTTGCATCTCTAGGAGTAGAATAGAGCCAGCGAATAGTTCGTCTTCTGTTTTCAGTCATAGTTCCAGCTTCGCTTTGACGTTCAGACCTTGTCAGACCGAGATACTTGCGACGGCGATAAAGCATGATAGCCAAGATGACAAGCGTAATGAAGAAAAGACCAAGAACAACACCCAGAACAGGCCCAAGATATGCAGGTGTTCCAGATTTGGCAGCAACTGCTGAAGGAAGTAATGTCGTTCTATTATTCGTAGGTGTTGGCGAAGCTGGAGTATATGGATACCAATTGATAATTTTCGTTCCATTATAAGAAGTACCGAGAAGGTCCGTCATGCTTGAATTTGCGAAACCCCCAGATGGTTTAGTTTGAGTAGCACTACCAGTTCCAGACCCTCCAATCACAGAGACAACCTGACTGGGTACAGTATAATTGCTCCATACCAAAGGGTCATAAGAATTGAGCCATTGAGGATCACTGAGATTGAAGATTTGCACCATACCACCTTCGAGGCAGGATGGTGTATCGCCACTTAGAGAGGCGTATCCACCTACAACCACCATTTGATCCGGGTATGGCTTGGCACATTTGTGTCCAGCTCGGCCATGAGTATTGTTTCCAATGTAAACTTTTGTCCATATGAATGAAGGGATTGACAAAACATACACATCATCCGAAAAAGGTTGTGTAGCATGAATACCATCATAGCCTCCATACCAATATATATTATGGCTTGAACGATCTTCAGCTGAAGCAACCACAGTACATCCTTGGGTCAATGCCCCAGGAGAGCTTCCCGATGTTTCTTGTTCGTACCAAACTTTCTTGGAGATGTCGTAAACGGAAACCGTCGTCATAAATCCTGGGCTAACTCGACCCTATTAAGAATTAACAACGAGCGTTTATCACGGTATTATTACAACTTACACTTTGAGCATTAATGGATGCATTATTTGCTTGGTTGATAGTAGCATAGGTAGGACTAATAACACCTCCAAGTGCAACTAGTATTCCCTGATCTGAAACTGGAATCCAGGCAATCTCAGGGTTAGCACGACCTGGCACAGTCGAAGGTAGTGAGCCATTAGACCACTTCGGTGCGGTTTGACTTGACATATCAATGCTAATCAAAGTTTGGGATGTCACATTAGCGAGGTAAGTTGCATTTAGTACACCTGGATCATTCCGAATTTCTCCAAAGTCCGCAGCTCTATATCCTGAGAAGTAGTAGCCCAAGTTTTCAGATGGAATACTGACCGCTCCTCCATAGGTGACGTATCTTGTTAAGTTCGCTGGTAGTTTGATTTGTTCGAAGCCTTTGATAAATTGCTTGCCAGGAGTACCATCCGAGTAGACTTCATATGATACGGCGGAATCTTCGTCCGGTGAGGCAAATGCATCTGTGTAAACCAGCATTCCTCCATATGTATACCATTCATCATCATTTGCAAACATTGCTCCATCGACATAGTTCGGACCTACATTGCTGGCAGCTCCACCATTTGGTGCTTTGGATATAGTTGTTAAAACCGAAGTGATATTGTCGGATATATGAAAGGAAGTGTTAAAGTTGAGGAGGTATACAATTCCAAGAGGGTTTCCTTAAGGAATGTAAGTACAGTGTAGAGACTTCAACATCAGTACTCACCATCACTATACGGACTAGTATATGATCCATCATTCAAGCCAGGCTCCCAAAACAGTTCACCTCCATCAAGATAGAATGTATCCCGCACAACCGCAGCTAGTATTGTTATTTACTATTGCAATAAAGTTGTTTCAAATCTTGAACTATCATATTCTCAAACACATACCTCGAGGCGATGTCCAGTAGCACATCGTGGTATTTACCTGATCTGGAAGCCATCCCGCTTCTTGTCCCAAGCAAAATGGGATGACTGCGCCAATACAGTATATGAAACTTGACCAAATCATTATGAATTATAAATTATGAGGGGTTGAAACCCTTCGTTTATTGATGGCCTTGAAGATGAAAGGTGAAGAGGCTCTAGCGCATCGCAAAACAACTTGTATCGTGAGTTTACCTGCGAGAAAGTTTTCTCTTTGCTCTTGAACATCCGTCATCAATATCACCCAATGAAAGCTGATAAAAACTGTTGCCACTTCTGCCACCAAAATCGGCGATTCTGTAACTTTAATGCCTGGAGTCTATGAGGCCGAGCAAGATATTGGTGTCTAGACTTGACAATGCTTCTGACTGTATCAATGTATACGGAAAAGGAAAGAAATAAGACCCTATCCTAGGTTCAATGTACCTCATGAACTTGCCCGCTTTGAGTGGATCAACGGAGATCTACTTGGGATTGGAGGGGAGAATGCTTGCACTTGCATACTGCAAGAACAAGGTAACTCAACGGACGATTTGACAAGGAATTAAATATTGATCCAGATTAGGACTTAGCCTTAATCATCCCCTGCAGAACATCAGCCTTGTGTATGTAGAAAATGATTCAGCTGATTGCCAACACAAGGATAATCCGATCTATCTCGTATGGGACGAAAACTAGTTACATATCTTCAATTCCAACACGAACTGGCATTGAATGTATCAGGATATGAACAGCCAGAATAATGTTGGTTTTTTCTAAATGAGTTGGTTTCATCAACTAAATCTTCCTGCCTCACGGATAGCTGCTGAATCATAGAGTGAGGAAAAAGGCCGAACACGGTATCGGCACATTGCGTATGTGTAACGATGCGATGTAGAAAGCATGCTTGTCAGAATCACATGGTTCGGTACGAGATTCCTTCTTTAGTCAGGGCCTGCGAAAATAGGAAAAGAATGCAGCAATATTCTTTTTCTTTCCCCATTGATTACGAGACCTCTCTGGTACCCTAACGTTGACAGGTTGGAGTTGACAGGATAGTACAAGAAATGATTGAGTGTTTGTCTGTGAAGTGGGGTAAAGAATGTTAGAAGAACTCTTTTTGAGTTATCACAACATAAGCCCTAGTTTGTTAAGAGGCTCTGGAATGGTCTTTTGCTTCAATGAAGATTTTTCGCATGTGTATTAGATTATGAGCAAGCACTTAACAAGCAAGGTATGATATGGTATAAGCATGAAATATCAAAAGTGGAATAGAGTATCGTTTGGAGGTAAATGAAGAGCAGAGAAAGTGTGGTGACGAATTAATAAAAGAAGAGGATACCTGGTACATCATACGAGAGAGAACGAGGAAGTTGATGAAAACTCGTTTGGAAGTAATATATGAAGGAGGTTTGAATAAAATGTTGGTCGGCTTTACCGACCTTGCCGAATTAATCCTAGTTCAAGGGCATTTAAGCGAATATTCTAATTCTCCAATGATAATGATGATGATGATGATGATAAATCTCTATTCACCAATCAACTAACTAATTAATCATATATCTTCAGCTACTAGAGAGTTCTAATAAGTTATGGTCTACTCCACCGAGCCACCATTTGACTCCGCGTCCTCGCACCACCTCTTATTTTCTTTTCCCTCCCCTAGGCCTTTCCCCATACGCGTACGACCCCCTCCATCCACTAGCTACCACCACCCACTCACACCTTTTACCCAAGTATTTATCAATCCATACTCCATATACCCATCCATATGTAAGCATCGAAAGGTTATATTCACTCGTACGCAATTGATCAACCACATTATGAATGCAAGAGGGCGAGAGTAGAAATGAAGTGTGGATGAAGAGTGCAGCAGGTAATTAGGTACCACTAATGTGACTGACCAGCTTCAAGACCAATTTCAAGACCAGCTTCCTATTTCTTCACTTATTATCTAATGCTCAATACCTCTCAAACACCTAAATACCCCTCCTCGATCGAGTAAGTCATATTCTAGTGATAACACAGCATTTTCTCCACCGCCACTAAGCCACTTTATCATACTTTGTCATCTGTCAACTTTTAATTCAACCGGCTTTGCAGAATCTCTGATAACTGTTGGTAGACAACACAAAATCGCGATGCTCATTTGATTCGGTCATACTACCCAGCTATACGGAATAGCCCCCCAAAATAGACCCAGCTGTAATAAGGTGACAAGGGACGGGATTTCGGGTTCTTACTTTTCCTACAGTAAACAAACAGTTTATTCCTATCTTTCTTATTGTATTACATTTCAATTAACCTTTTTTTTATGTTGTACTGATGATTCTGCAAAGAAGGTGGCAATCCGGTGTACGGAACATTTTCCGGAAGGGCAAGGACATGAACTGCGTGCATTTATTACTCGGGTATCATGTAGTGATATGCGAAAGCCTTCCTCATTACTCTCGCCATCCAAGAATTGCATCGGGTTTATAGATCCGTCTGCCAAGATGCGTATCATTTTTTGGTTGGACGACATTATGCATTTGCTGAAATATCAGTCCAGGGTAGTGACAACAGGTACATCAAAATGTGCTGTCCTATTGAGGCTCATATCTTTTTCCCATTTCCCGCCTTGTATTCTCAAAAATCTGCCCTGATGTAGTGTTAGTGAGACAAGAGATCGATTTTCATTTTTTCCTCTCGAAATCACCTCATAACCCTGGTGTTCATCCATGTACTACCCTTCGATTTTTATTCTCTGTCCTTGGCCCTGCATCATTTCCATGTCACGACTTTGAGATACAAAGTGGATTCTCAAAGTAACGTGGTGTATTGGTAGATTCGTAATTTCTAGGGTCCCCTAGCTCTTTGCCATTTCGAGGTTTCTCTCAACAATATCGACTTGACTTTGCGCTCGTTATTACTTTGTCTCTCTTGTTGTTCAACAATCCTCGTGACCTACCTGCACGGCTTCGGATCTCTTTTAAGATTGTCTTGGCATTTATATGGCTGTGAGAGTCTTCGATTGACTTTTTAATTGGCTATAAACCGCCTCGATTAGAGTTTTCCGATCGCTCACTCAGCCTTGGAGCAGAGTAGCCGTGGTCGTATATTATAGCCAGGCATACCAACCATTATAGAGCAACCTGAAGTCAATCGTTCCTGAACCAAAGAAGCCAGTAGCCGTCGTCTTCATCTTTTTTCACTCGTTCGAAAGATTTCAGCATATCGCTGTTGTCTACACTATCGTTACTTCGAAGCGACAGCACAATACTTCAGAATGGTCTCCAAATATCGGATTGGAGTACTAATAGCGGGGTTGATTGGGGTTTCACAAGGACAATACCTGAATACAACTACGGCGATTGCGGCACCATTAACACCAGAAGGACATGGTCATCAACCAACGTGCGAGCCAAAAACTGTGACAATCACAGCTCCAGGAGGAGGATATGGATCCTGTCCTACAAAAACTGTCACAGAGATATTGATTTCCGTATCCACGACCACATGCTATGAACGTACTACAATTGAGTAGGTTCCTACTGGCTGATGGAGGCAAAGCAAACATATACTAATTCCATTCAGAAAACCAACAACAATTGTCTCCATCTCTACTTCTATAGCCTATCAAAATCAAACAGTAAGAGAGCTTTATCCGAATCATAGGATGTATTATTGATTAGAAAGCAGACTACAAGAACGATAACTTCAAGTGTTGGAGGTGGCTATGGACCCGGAACTACAGTGAGTTTGATGCATTTTTAAATATGAAGGAGGGCGTTCAATTGACTGAAAAAAAGGTCACCGAAACGATAACTGTAAGCGCGAGCGCCACCACCAGTCCAAGTGGCGGATATCCATATTTAGGGTCTACTGTGAGTATCTCTTATTTATTACTTGAGGGGACGCATTGTTGATAAATTTTAGATCACTCAGACAGTCACTCAAAATCAAACGGTAAGTTGAGAATCTATAGCACTCGTCAAGATGTCACGAATACTAATTTTCGGAAGATTACAAGAACTATTGGTGGTTATAAAAACCAAACTGTACGCCCACTAAACCGAAACCATCTGGCGAAAAGACCTAATATCATTGTAGATCACAGAAAAGACTACTGAGACTGATTTTATCACTACTACGTACGTTTCCACACTCTTCATATCATTGGTATACATCCCCCTGGAGAAATCATCGGCATAGCTTCATCAATGCCTTCATATTATGTGCAGCAGAACTTTTTGTGTTTCCCCGGCCTATAAGCTCTGAAATGTGCAAAAGCGGTCGCGAAAATTCTCCTATCACTGATTTCTTACCACAAGCTTCACCAAGCCATGGTCTTCGATTATGCGGAGCGAACTCCTTGAACATGGCTAGTTGGGAATTCTAAGAGTCCTCAAACCTTCAATTTATTCGCTCCCCCTAGAAACCGGAGATTATATACCGTTTATCTTTCAGAATTCTAACAAATTAAATCAACAGCGCGTCGGATTATATCTCGGCAATTATAACTACAACTGATTTTGTGACAATTGTAAGAGCCTTAGCTCGGTTTCGAGCTCTCTTTGGGTGCTTTTCAATGCTGATGGCAACCAGACAAACGCAACTACCGCTAGCTATACCAAAACTGATCTACTGACTACGGTAAGGAATCAGAAAGCCTTTCCTCACCTTAAATAATTTCAATATTTGTTGTTCGGCCTGGTCACCCATTGATTTCCTGCTGTACTCGGTCAAAATCATGCCATATACGCCCCTTGAATATTTCAACACTTTTCTTCAAGTCACATCCTTTACTCTGATTCCATTTCTCTTACTTCGGTGTAACCATTCTCATTCGCACTAAATACCTTGCTAATTTCCCAACAGACTAGAGATTTCAATTTTACATCTACCAAAGAGACCACTAGCTTTGTCTGGAAGACTACCGTTCTTACAGATGTAATAACCAGCTCGATTCCATATACGTAAGTTTGATCTGCCTTTTGGATATGTACTCCTTTCCCAATGCTCGTTTCCAGACTCCACTTTTTGTACACAATGACCCTTTTTTCTTTCTATGTGGTTTGACCACATCTTGGCTTAGAACCTTCACAGCAATTGATTCCTGGCTAACTCGCTCTAGAACCACACTTATAAATAGTTATGGATACCCCGTGACCATCACTAAATGGAGCATCACGACCTCTACCCAAAAGTACACCTCAATCTACTCAATCACAAAAACTCTCCCTCCTGTCACCCTCACCCGAACCGAAACTATCACATGCACCACTTCAATACCCTACACGATAACTACCACTCTCAGCGGACATCCACTGACCGTGACCTCATGGAAATCAATAACTTTCATATCCACATCGATAGCTTATGAAACCACAACTCTAATTTCCAGCATAGTTGAATATGTACCCTCTGTGACAACAGTTGATCATACTATACCTACGACTGTGGACCATTCGTATACGTCTGTATCCACAGAAACCTTCAATACAAGCTACCCCGTTACATTCATTTCGGATCATTACAACACCTATACCCAATGGACCACTGTCACTTCAGAACGTCTGTCTACCTTGACCTCCAGCATAACTGTACCAACCACTACCACTCAGATCTCTGATGTATTGGTCCCAACGACTGTAATTTTGGAGGTCCTAGTCCCAACGACAATCGTCTCGTCATATCTTTCGACCCTCACCCGAAATATTAGCACTTCATATCCATATACTGTCTACAAGACTATTATTAGTTCAACAACTTTCTATTCCACATCTTACATAAGCACCACCTATACTATAACTGACGTGATTACATCTTTATCGATATATACAACCTCGGTGAGTTCCCTTTCTCGATAATATTAGTTGTATCTACTAATCAATATCTAGGTACCAACCACTACTACCCAAACTAATGTAATAACAAGTACTACTTTGGTAAATCCTCTTTGTATCTATATGGTTAAATCCTCGCTTATAAATTGGCTAGGTACCAACCACTACAACAGAAATCAGCGTATCCAAGAGCCTATCTGTCTCGGTTTCGGAATCCTATATCTATTCAACTTACAGCACCACCCTCACTGAAGTCCGTTTATCCACGATCACTTATAGAACTTCATATCCATATACCGTTTATAAAACGATCGTTAGCAATCACTATATATCGACCACAGAGTACCTCCCAACTACTAGTATATTTCTCCCTACTATCTTCCCCTTATAGCCATTACTGACCCCTCATTTTTCAGTCACAGAAATAATTTCCACAAGCATATACATCCCAACAATCGTTGTGTCTCGAATTACTACTTCTGAGAGTGAGTAAAATGTCCTCGGAATACTGAAATTGCTACTAACATCAGATGAGCCACAACAGCCACAGAAAGTAAGTAGAATGGACAATGAGACACCTCGAATCTTAAACTAACATCTTATTAAGCCACTACAGCTAGTTTCACCGAAACTGACCTGGAGAGTAAGTGATTTTCTTGGCTGAGAACTCTACAATGTAAAACTGATGAGGGATGTAGCGACGACGGCTAGTTTTACAGTAATCGATTTCACGAGTGAGTGGACTTTCATAACTTTCAGCCTTTCTAAACCTGAATCTTAATTTTTTCTTCTCTCCCTCCCCTCACTCGCAAGTGTAAGAATAAGACATATTTGAGAGAGGAAGTCTTTTCATAAAGGCTTGTCCTGTTGTTGATGAATATTTTCCTGCTCTCTGTTCATCCATCTATTTCATTGCCTTCCCTCTCTCATATCCTGCTTCTTTCTCTATCAGATTCCTACCTGTTCTTTTCTTTTCTTTTAAACGAACTTCGATTTTTCACAAATTCCTCCTTCCTATTCTACTCGGAGTCATATTTCTTCTCCTCGAGCATAGGATAGAAAGCTTGGACGTATATACAATCTCAGAAAATCAATACTAAAACCTTCCAGCCACTACCGCAATATTGGTATCAAGTGAGTGTCTTTACAAAAGAGTTATTCCGTCCAAGCTAACCGTCCAGCCACAACTTTCACCTCGATCAGCAGCATCACCCTCCCCCCTACGACCATAACTTCTACAGTTTCTGGAGACCTAATCACGTATACAAAACCAGGGCCTACTAGCTATATCACATCGACTATAACCTCTGAAATTTTAGTGACATCAGAAATCACTCTCCCAGTGAGCACGGTCACGCAAAGTGAGAGTGAGCATTCCCCAAGACGACTAAGTTGAGAGTGAGGGGCTAATATCATGGAAAGCAACGACAGCTACTCTTCCAGCCAGCACAGTCACGTCTAATATTTATATCACCACATCAGGTGAGTTCCCACTGAAACTTGGGCTAAATCTTAAACTGATTACTTGTAGTTCCTGGCCCAACTTTGACCACTTCAATATCGGGATCTTTGACTACTATTACTCTACCCGGAAGTACATCAGTTCTAACGGTCTCTGGTCCAGCAATCACCTCAAATATCTACGTCACCACTTCTCGTAAGTTTCCCTTCAATTTTAAACATATTCTATGCTAATACCAGCAAGTACCTGGCCAAACTTTTACTACTTCCATATCTGGATCTTTGACCACGATCTCACTTCCGGGAAGTACATCGGTATTGACAGTTTCTGGACCGACAATAGCTTCTAATGTTTATATAACTACTTCACGTAAGTATTATAATACTTCTAGAATGATTTTGTGCTAATAAAAATGTAGTTCCCGGTCAAAATTTCACCACTTCCATATCGGGATCTTTGACAACAATCTCCCTACCCGGCAGCACATCAGTTTTGACAATTTCTGGCCCTACTATCTCGCTGCCTGGGCCTCTGACGACGATTATCCTTCCGGGAAGCACATCGACTCAAACCATCCCAGGGCCTACTATTGTTTCATCTGTATCAAGATCTCTAACCACCATCACCCAGCCTGGAAGCACATTGGTTGTTTCATTACCAGGTAGCACGTCGACCCTCACTCTTTCTGGTCCTACTATCTCGATTCCTGGGTCTTTGACTACTATTACCCTTCCGGGAAGCACGTTCACTCAAACCATCCCAGGGCCTACTATTATTTCGTCCGTATCAGGATCTCTAACCACCATCACCCAGCCCGGAAGTACCTTGGTTGTATCTTTGCCGGGCAGCATATCAATCTTGACTGTTTCCGGTCCTACGGTCTCTCTGCCTGGATCTTTGACAACCATCACTCTCCCTGGAAGCACCTCTGTTCAAACTATTCCAGGGCCTACAGTGATCAGCTCAATACCAGGTTCTTTGACCACCATCACCCAGCCAGGAAATACCTTGATAGCAACCCTCCCTGGACAGACAGTAACCTTACCAGGTTCTACTGTTATTCTACCTGGAAGCACATCTACCCAAACAATCCCTGGACCTACAGTCACTAGATCAGTTCCAGGATCCTTAACCACTATTACCCAGCCAGGAAATACTTTGATAGTAACTCGTCCTGGCCAGACAGTAACTTTATCAGGCTCGACGATTGTTATACCTGCAATTACATCCATCCAGACCATCCCTGGACCTACTGTCACTACTTCAATATCAGGATCCTTGACCACTATCACCCAGTCAGGAAGTACATTAACCGCAAGTCTTCCTGGATCAACTCTGACTTTACCTGGATCAACCATACCTGGCCCAATGGTAACTCTACCAGGCTCGATTATTACCCTACCAGGATCAGTCACTACACTCCCAGGACGAACCACCATTATTCAGGGATCGACATTTACCGCCCCAGGAGAAACTGTTACAGTACCTGTATCCGTAATTACTCTCCCTGGGTCAGTGTCGACTCTTCCTGGCTCGATTTCGATCTCCACAGTGACAAAATCTATTGCCGGTCCCACAGTCACATATACAAAGGCAGGATCCACTGCAATCTCAACCCTCCCAGGTTCCATCAGCGTTTATACAACCACTATAAGCCTTGGAGCAACTCTGCGAGGATCAACAGCGTATGTAACCGGTCCCGGATCCACTGTGACAGTGACAGAACTCATAACCTGTCCGTCTCCCACCAATTCCGGTCCAGTGACTCCACAAGACTCCAGCTCATCCGCAGTCTTCGGATGTTCTCCAGGATATGTTTGCAACCCACCTAAGCCAGATCACTGTGCTCTATGGGCAGATCCACCAGCTGAAGACTATCTTTGCGAAGCCAAATACTGCATCCCTGCTCCGAACACAACAGATGTATACTGGCCAAAGAATCAAACTGGCTACTATCCACCATCAGCCGGATACTTCAATCTCAATCCTAATGCATTTGGTCTCAGCTTTGGTATCTTCATCGAGGAGGTCATAACTGAAATCATTATCGGTAACGAAGGATCTGAAGTTATTAAAACCTTCACGACCGGTGATTGGAGATCACAAACCGGCATATCGCACTACCCGGCCGCAACTCAAACCGGACTCTCCACATCTGCTCTTGCCACTCCATCCGCTCATGCTCGCCGAGGTCTTCTTCCTCGACTTTTCGGTGGACAAAGAATCTCCGAATTCACCTCAGAACATCTCAACCTCTTCACAAAACGCGACTCCAGTATCGCACCCGCAGTTTGCTATTCCACCTGTAACAATTGCTATATCGAAGCTCTCAAAGTGGGTAAATCACCCGCTCTCTGCAAATCAAACTCGGCATTCATATCTGATTATTCATCTTGCGAAGCGTGTATCGAAGCAAATAGTAACAATGTAAAACAAACCTTGCAAGCATACGTGGAGCCGCAATTTGGACAGTTCCTTGATTTCTGTAGTGCACAGGCGCCGCAGAGTCAGATAGCAGCTAGTACTGAGACTAAGGTGATTACGAAGACTGCGACCGTGGTGCCGATTGAGGCGAGTAGTACGGTGAAGGTAGATGCAACTACTAGTGGCTCGAGTGCAGTTGAGAGCCCTAGTGCGAACGCGAGTCCGAGTGTTAGCATCACAAGCCAAATTGGTCCTGTAGGTGCATCCACAACAGCATTCCCAAGCTCGACAGAAGGTGCTTCATCTGGAGCGTCACCTGGCTTATCAGGGGCAATCAGCGTTCTAACCACATCTGGAAGTGGAACTGGCTCTGTCTCTACAGCTGCGAGCCACGAAAATGCAGGTGGCTCATTATCCACGGCAGCCTCAAGTGTCCTGGGAATAAGCGTCTCTGGTTCTGAAACTGCATCACAATCTCAATCAGCATCACCATCAGCAGCAGAACCAGCGTCTGTCTCTGCACCAGCATCAGCATCAGCATTAGCATCAGAATCAGCATCAGCATCAGAATCAGCTGATGCAGAGCCATCAGCATCCGGATCAGCATCCGGCTTAACATCGATATCGCCATCTGTAACAACTTCAGCATCGGACTTAGAATCATCATCGCCATCACTATCAGCATTAGCACCCGGCTCAGAATCTTCCCATCAATCTGGAACTTCCTCTCCGACTTCGACAACAAAATCTGAATCTAGTGATTCATCCACACAATCCGAACCTGCTAGCGCATCAGGTACGGGACCTGTCCAAGGTGCTGGCTCAAGCTTAAGACCTTCAATCTTTTACATGCTGTTGGCAGTGCTGGTTGTATGTTTGATGTGATGATGCAAAGGTGCCATTAATCTTTCTTATACCTCTCTTCAATGATGGCTTCCGCATTTTACCATTTCTTTCCTTCTAATTTCATAATACCACGACGCAAACAAACCGACGCGGAAACGGCAGTGCATTTGACGTATTATGATCTACTTCGCATTTGAACTTTATATAATTTTTTGTTTTTTCTTCTTGTTATTTAATGTCTTGACGAATAAAAGACATAATACATACGATCTTTACTAGGTGATTTAATCATAATCATAATCTCGACGAGGAATGAGAATGATACCCGACGCTCTTTTATGAATTTATGAACTTTATGCTTACGTGCATGATATGGTTAGCATGAAGAACACGGTCTTTTGATGTCAGATGGGCAATTCATAAATGGGAAATCACGGAAGCATGATATCCCACTGACACTCATTTATGGCGTTATGTTTGATAATTGAAGTTTGATGAAGGAAAGGAACGAAGGAAAGAAAGGCAATGGAGAGGAGAGGAAAAAAGAAAGTCTTACTGGCTTCTCGGGAAAGGATAATATTTGATTATTGATTACAAATGGATTGGATATCCTTAGATAAGTATAGGCGAGAAAAGGAGCGAAGTAACAAACGAGGGCATAGGGGAAAAGAAAGGAAGATGGATAGCCGAAAGGAACAAAGGAGCGAAACATTACATGGTCAGAAAGAGGAAGGTATTCAATTCTTTGGCAAATATATATAATATCTTTTTTTCTTGTGGAGGATTTGAATGTTAACTGAGATGGGATAAGATGGGATGGGTGAGAGATGGCAGCATATAATGAGGAAGTATATGCCAGTGGTGGAAGAATCGATGGAATGCTAGTAATAACGTATACATCAACGTGATCCCAAGTATTTCAAACCTCTTTTTTTTTCAAATGTGAAGATTTTCGCGAAATCATCTCGATATTTGATTATTTAGAAAGTATCTGATTCCTCCGTGAACTTCGCATACAAGGCCCACGTACACAAATCTTCTTGACCTTGTGTACCTATTCCCACTCTCCCCATCAAACCTTGAATGAAAGGTCAAACTGGTGAGTATTACGCATAACTTATTCGGACATTAGGCACGAAACACATCGATATCACCGCAACAAACAAACAAACGTTTACTCGAAACTAAGAGGTTAGGTTATGTTAAGACAGTTGAAGAATCTGGATGATAGAGGGGGCGAGGGCGAGGTTTGGATATCGGGTGTTGAATAATGAGGTTAGATTTTGTGTACTGGTATTTTTAATTTTATACCGATATATATGAGGTACAGTGGGTTGGGAAACTGAGTTGGCTGATACTTGGTGTTGATGTTGATATTTACAGGAACATGTGAAATCTGGAAGGATGTCATGGGGGTTTTGGGAGCGCAATCGTTTCCTTCCTGGATGGACTTTATGCGAAGATGTGATATTTTGCTTCTGTATATCATTGGGACTTTGAAATTCTGGAGAATCTATGCTTTAGATTGGATCTGGTTGAATTCTGCCGATTCTGATCTGTATACCAAGTATTCAAGGGTTTCTGGGGGCGCGAAGGGAAACGGAGAGGGGAAAAGGGCTAAGACACAATCGGATTTTATGACATTCTACCGAAGCTGTTCGGGCCAAAGAATATAAATCTAACGATATTTACATTTGGGTATATTACTATTTTATTAAGTCATTTTACTTTTTCGAAATCTCGTTGCTTATCTCGGTCTTTATCCGAGTTATTGTGCCAACGCCTCCATAGACCCTGATAGACCAAGTTAGTATGTGTAGATGTGTGGTTATGGTTGTCTCTGAATTTAGGGGTCCAAATGCCGGTGGAGATGGTAGGGGATACTTACAATGCCGTGTAAACCTGAGCAACACTTGCACCTGCATTCAAGATCTCCAAAGCTTGCTTTCCGTTCGTGATACCACCAGTAGCGAACACAACTTTTTGGTCGTTGTTTTTCAATTCTTTGTTGACCGTGAGAGATTTTGCCTTCTCGGCGATAGTAGAGGCAACGCCATCCTCATTTGGTTGGACAGTAGTATCCTGTTGTGGTGGCCCTTGGTCAAGTAATGCTCTATATCTCTTAACCAAAGATAAGGTTCTCTCAAACATGGGTGGCCCAGAAAAGCCTCCTTGTTCTTCAAGAATTCTACTTTCTCTGGCAGAGATTTTGATATCATCGGGAATGAGCTTATCTCTTCGGTTTGTAGTATTACCCACAATTACACCATCTACACCACTTCTCCATATAGCTTCAACAATCCCCTCAAGCTGTTCATCTTGATCCTCATCAGGTGATACCTTGACCATAACCCTAGGCTTTGTTTTCCGATCAACAGATTTTGCGGCCCCAACCACTCCATCTAAGATTCGGGATAATGGCTCAACCTTTTGTAATGTCCTCAGCCCAGGTGTGTTTGGACTACTAACATTGACTACCAAGATATCGGCGTATGGTGCCAGTCTCTCGACGCAGTAAACATAATCTCTCTTAACAGCCTCAATATCATCACCATTAGTATCCTTGTTCTTAGCAACCTGAACTGCCAATAACTTCCCATCTACCAAGCTTCCTGGAGGAACACCTGCATCTCCGTTTAACACCTTTCTCTCAGCATCTTCACCCACACCTAATCCATTCTGGTATGCATATAGACGAACTCGCTCCCTCAATCGCATCGCCATATCATCCGCACCCTTCGAATTAAGCCCATATCTATTAATCAGAGCATTCTGACTAGGTATGCGGAAAACTCTCGGCTTAGGATTTCCCTCTTGAGCAAGAGGTGTACATCCACCGACTTCAACAATCGCAGGGCCCATAGCAAACAAAGCATCCGGGACCTCTGCCAATTTGTCAATTCCCGCAGATGTACCAATTGGATTTTGTAACCTTTGTCCCCATACCTCGACACTCAAATCAGCCTTGTCCGTATTGCCATCTCTGAAACTTCGATCACGAGGATGGAGACCGAATGAGTAGAGGGTTTTAAGAGCTTTGGTGCCCACATGATGAGCTTCCTCGGCATCAGAATATATGGCACGTAATGCGGGAACTACCAGCCATTGGTGTATGCTAGCTCGAGTGTCGGTAATGTAGAGGTAACCAAAGCCAAGGGAGAGAGCTATCGAGGTTCCAAAAAGGATATTCTTCGAACGGGTTAGGATTGTGGATGTTTCGGTATTGGTTGATGAGAAGCGTTTGGTAGATATGCGGGATGGGGAAGAGGAGAGGATGGGACGCGATGTGCGCAGAGTGCGCAATAAAGGGTTCGACATAACGAATGTCTGGCCAAGTAAGAACGAGAGCAATCGGAAACTGAAGGACTGAAACAACTGGCTTGTCTTGTGTGAAAGCCGAATTCACACTGGGATGTTTAAAAATGTTGTTCCATCCGTCATGCATGTGTCGGATTGGGTTATTCCGTTCCGATGCTGTCCCTGTGAATCATTTTGATTCCTGATTCCTGACTCCAACTCACTTATGAACACTTCTCATAAGATTTGCTCACATATTGATATAAAATCAATAATCTGGATCGATGGAAACTGAACCTAGATAAACAAAGCTCTCCCTGAGTGGGATTCTCTAGAAATCCTGTCGTACTAGGATTGCTGAAAAGAGTTCCTAAACCACGGGGCATTTAAACCAAATTCACATTACGATTGGTTCATTCTAAATCGTGGCAATGAATAGTTTTGTTGCACCAAGGCCAGAGCATATGAGGTCGAATGGGAAACAGTGAACACCAGAGGCTCTGTTCTATTGATCCTATTTTTCTCTCAGTCCGATTGCAGAATAGCACCAAGGAGAGCTGGGCGGAAGAAAAACTGGAAGGGGGTTACACACAATATACCTAAGTCACAAAAATAATGTTTCATTAGGCCAATTAGATCGATCATAGAGACTGACTTGAAGCTCAATTCCTGTCTTCCTCCCAATATCCCCTTTCTCATCCATCACTGCCATCACCTGCTTCCAGTATTTCTAAATCATCGTATTCTCCTCGCATCCACTTTCCCTCTTATCCCTTCTTTACAATTTACCGCACTCATTCACTTGAACAATCAGTCTCTAGACACCAGTCTTCCTGTCATCGTTCTCTTTCATACTGTTACTTTTTCTTTCCTTTCTCCCAATATCTTCCTCTCTTCTCACTCTTTCCATGTATTTCTAATTGTACTTCCAGTTGCTTTCGCAACTTTATCTTGGCCTTTGAATCCCCATTTCATTTGCTATTGTTAAACCTAATCAGCTTCATATTTGAAGAGGAACCTATGTTATTCATGCTCTGTGTCTGTGCTAGTGCTATTTCAACATTAGTTGGTATTTCCTTTCTTTCGCCTAGCCAGGTACAGT
The DNA here is from genome assembly GCA_009299455.1 of Monilinia laxa. NCBI lineage: Eukaryota > Fungi > Ascomycota > Leotiomycetes > Helotiales > Sclerotiniaceae > Monilinia > Monilinia laxa. The sequence continues at coordinate 1,466,442 of VIGI01000013.1, forward strand.
AGTTTAGACCCCTATGGAAGAAATTTCACTAAAGCCCCGCACTTGTGAGGCTGTTTCTACAGAACCGTAATTAAATCCTTATGCGCTTGTAAATTTATTCACTATTTACCTACATCTTAAATTGTTAAAAGGGCTTCTTCGCTCCGATAAGTTTCCTTCCTGTTTTCTTCTCAACACACAAACTTCTCAAGTAAAGTTCCGTGAAGCGATACAATTCTCTCTGTGTTACTACTCCATTATCAGTACTTAAGAGTCTATCAACATTTTGATTCTGGTCTTTCTTAATTTTTATTATAACGATGAAGAGGAAAATCACAATGCCGCAAGATTCAGATGTAGGTTCTATTCACAGTCCATGCAGTTGTTTGAGGAACAAACTCTTCGTCTATCTTTGAACCACAACCAACAAGCTCATCTGATCTTTGAACACATACTAATATTTGATTTAATTATCCAGAATGAATCTGATATCAGCCACCCGAAAGCAAACAAGATGTTGAAAACCGCAGAATCAACCCTTGTTGGTGATTCAAGTTATGCCGAAGAATCGTATCTTGAGCTACAAAAGCTTTCCCATCATGTCGATCAACAATTCACAAAGCTTACAGATGTCGATAAGTCTCTTCTAGATGCCATTGCAAACCATCGTAAACTGGCTGTAAGTATACCTATTCTTTCAGTGCCCCCAAGATACGATGCTAATAATTTTCTGGTCTAGGGACAAAATTGGGAAAAATTCATAAAGGATTTTCCCACGGCCTCTGGCCCCTTGAGGTGTGATCTGGCGAAAACGATTTCAGAAAACCACATCCTAATCGTTTTGGAATTGGAACGCTTTGAGCAGGAGCATCTTTTCGGTAATTGTCGAGATAAGCTTGCGAGGATGAAGAAGAACTTTGAACATGTTAGTTCATTGAAACTATATTTCGTTATCACATCTACTAACATTGACCAGGACTATCCTAATTTCAAACCTCGAGATGGAAACTACTCCATTACCAGCCGCGTATCGTCCCCTGCTACTTACAACGAGGAGATTATCGCATTCTTCTCGAATGCTTCTCACGAGGAAGTTATCAAAGCAGTACCGAATCCAACTCTGTTGCCGAGGTTCAAATTCATTCCCTGTGAGAAGTGCCATTCCAGAGCCGGGCTTCCTCTGGAATATTTGGTTCGGATCAATGGGGCTAACCTTTTTCCTCATAATATTGGTATTAATTCGTATGATACCGCACAAGTGGTTAGAAGGATAACTCAACCATCTCGAAGATGTGATTCTGATTCTTTCATAACTGGCATCGCCACTGTCTGGGTTTTGGACCCCAAGAGCAAGAGGTTTGAACCCCGTTTAAATCAAAGAGTTGTCACTCTCGGTGGACAAGTTGCGTTAGAGGATATGTTGCACGAAAAATCAATCTACGTGGAAATTTCAAGAAAAGATTTGAAATATCCGCGTGCAGCAAATATTGCACTCAAAACTTTTCGGATTTCTAGAACCTGATCAAGATCGTCTCAATAACCAACCTGAATTTTACATCCGGAAAATCAGCGGTTACATAGACGGACATGACTATGTGAGGGGAAGGAGTTTGCATGCCGTGCACACTTCAGATCAAATTATTCCTCCCTCGGCAAAATACATTCCAATTTCCAAAGGAAATACGACCCAGGGGAAGTTCCAACCAAGTTTATTTATCTCCGCCACTAACCTGCGACAGAAAATGATACGAAGGGAAGAAAACTACCATACCAAAAAATACACGACATCGACAGATTTCCAGATATAGAACGAGAGCTCATATTGAACATATACAATGCCACTCGCATATTGATTTGAGAAAGCTGCTACCACAGTTCTGTCTCTATCATTTGCCATTGTATTATGCTTTAGTTTCGAGGTGTCTGTCAATTTTCCGTTTATGCGATAATTTTAGGGTTTGATTTACAGTTTTGAGTTTTTGATAAATCCGGCTTGCGGTCAGATAGTTTGTTAGGTCTTTGTGGCAATTTGAGCTTTATTTGTATTCCTTAAGTAGTAATACTAAATTCAAGGCAATGAAATTTGAATTTCAGTTCGTGCAACCGTGACATCCTCCTGCGAGTGCCTGATCTTGACATTATGCTAAATTCATCTAATCTTTTACTTATTTATCCTATCATTACTCTACTTTATATCTTTCCTTTCAATGCAGTCTCTCCAGGGGTATACTAGCTGTGCAGCTTGTAATAGAAACTCTACAGCTTCCAAGGCGAAGAGAGTAGTACAGACAGCTAGATTCTAATTAGACTACCTGATCATGAAATGAAATCCTCTCAAACTCATGAAAGGCCTTAATAAGAGTATGAAGTTCTTATATGATTTTTCCATACGCTTTTCCATCACTCCTAGCACCACAGAATCACAAAATGCTCAGGATGACGGTTTTGAAACACAATGTTTCCCTGTCCAAAACATTGTGAAGTAGCGTCGCATTCGATCTAAACTGCTGATTCTCCTGAACTGTGACTCGCAGCAAATATCACATCAGCCATTGGATTAGCCAAAGAATCCCAAGGTACTTTCTTGGTACATTCTTCGAAGTTTGATTTGAGAACATGATTCGGAAGATTTGTGTGAGTTCTTGCTGGCCGGTACTTTGAGATGCTGGATTTCGAGAGGTAGCGCCAGCATCATGACTAGGTCCACGGGAACTGCTAGAGGAAGACTTTCGTTTATCTCAGCAATGGGGAACCTTCTGGTTTTGAACTTCGATCGTATTGAAACCTCGAGTTTCTATGCCTGTTTGAGACCACACAGCATTTGATTGGTCGCGGTTCCTAATGGTTCAATCTTTTTAAAATGCCTGACTATAATTCCTGCGAGTATTTCAGCATTTCGTATCTCGAACGACACAACATACTCGGGATTCCTATTTCCAGAAAGAATTGCTAAATCATGATCTATGTCCTCTTGACCAAACCCTAGGCTATGGAGCGTTTTTCACAGTGTGCTCGAACTTTTGCCCAGAGTTGGCTCAGTTCATTTCTTCAATGATCATCTGCATCAAGCTATTGCTGGCTGAGACGTGTTCCACTTGATTTTGGTGTTTGAAAATACTTCTTAGCCGCATCCACCAATAGCTTTTCAGCCTTAATTTTCTGAGTCTGTGTTCCCCCCATAGAAATAGACTCATAACGATCACTCTCCTCGAAATTGTTACTACTTTTTGTGCAGCTGTTTTCATAGCACTTTTTCGATATAGTACTACCTATGAATATTCTCGTGTTTTATAATTTTCTCAATGTTTGGATTTCCGCCATGAGGACGATGAAACCCAACCATCTCAAGCATTTGTGTTATTGTACACACGCTAGAAATTTCAATACAAAGAGCATCTTCCAGCCTAGCAAGACCTATGGAGTTCTTTGTTACATGGTATCTACCCAACTCTTAGTTGAACATAGCCAAGAATGTTGTGTACCCCCAGTGATGAAACTCATGAGAATAGTCTTTGGCATAAGGATGGTATAACAATGCTATTGAGATCGAGAAAAACTTTAGTCGTTTCTTAGTAAAATCATTACGGGAGATTAGATTCGATGAAACCCATGTGATAGCTGTACCTTTCTGATTTGCGAATGCAGAGGTTTTGGCTGTCTCTCAGAAATGTATATTAACCCAAGGTTCCAGGTACTGGAAGCGGTGATAGATCTGGTTCTGCAACAAAGCCTCGAGTGACATCGGTAAATAATCGGAATTGTGAAGAAATCATCTGTTCTACAATATCTCAAGTGGGAGCCCAACACCAAAAAAAGTTTGGATGCGTAGGAAGAGTAAATCACAAAAGCGTAGGTATATAACGGAAGGGATAAGAGTAGAAAGGAACTATCAAATGCATGATCATGAACTCTCAAATTTAAACTTCACTTCGAAACCATGAAAAGTAACACTTTCCAGGGAGGATGGATGAATCTCATCATTCTCTTCCATATTCTAATCATGAGACAAACTTGAGGCTTTTCGTATCCATCATCACCGTGACAGTGGCATATTCATGAAAACGTTGAATCTAGATATTATTGTCATTATGATTTGGATGAAGTGAACTAGTACACAACACGGAAAAAACAATGAACCGATGCCTTTTGTTAGCAAGCAAATTGAACAAAGGTTAACCTTAACTTGAATCTCTTGACCTTAGAACTTCAATACCCGATGCTGATGCTGAATCAATATATCACCAATCGCTCAATATTGATTGATCTATCAACGACAATGGGAAGCGATAGCAAAATCTTCTCAATTACTTCTTATCATCCTACTTAAATATAAAATATCGTCACCGGAAATAAAAATCACGATGAGTGATGCCAACATTCGTCTCAAGCATTGTGAATCTCTCTATGGCGAAGGTGGCTTCCATCCCATACACCTCGATGATACTTTTAAACATGATCGCTACAAAGTCATACACAAACTAGGCCATGGAGGATTCGCAACTGTGTGGCTTGCGCGAGATAATAAGAGAAAAAGATATGTCGCCCTGAAGGTTCTTGCATCGCGTTTGTCACGTGCATCTTCAGAAGTGGAAATATTACGTGTAATGAGATCTAGGTGAGTACAAACCATTATTTAATCTCTCCTATTTACTAATTGCACACTTTCTAGTCCTGAACGTGTCGGGAAATCTCACGTCATGTCCTTGCTGGATCACTTTTTTCACCAAGGCCCTAACGGAGAGCATCTATGTCTGGTCTCGGAAGTTGGAGGCCCCAGCATCAGGCGGTTTAATGAATGCCCTGGTTTATACAAAGGAAGTCGACGTTTGGAAGCTTTTGTGGCAAGAAACGTATGCTTACAGGCTATAAATGGCTTGGATTGTATTCATAACACCGGAATTGTTCATGGAGGTATGCAATATATTATAACTACTTCCATTACTTCCGAATAATTGATTATGGGTTTTAGATTTTACACCTGCCAATATTCTTTTGCAGCTTGCCAATATCGATGAGTGGACAGTGGAACAAATCTATCAAAGACTAGGCTTTCCTCAAAGGCAGGAGATTTTACGTGCCGCCACGACTCTTAAAGTAACAGAATCATCCTTTCCCGATTACGCGGTTGTAGCGATCGACATGAACGATGTAGATCCCAAATGGATATCTGATGAAATCATAATAATTGATTTTGGCATATCTTTTCTCCAGAAAACCCCATCCCTCGACATTGGTACTCCGAAAAGTTACTGTGCACCAGAGTTTTTATTCGGGTTTCCTAGAAGTACCGCTTCAGACATCTGGGCTTTGGGATGCACAATATTCGAAATACGTACCGGTGCCCGGTTATTCAAGTATAAAGGCACTCCAAAAAGGGATGAGATGTTGATAGCTACAGTGAAGTTGTTAGGAACTCTTCCTGATGAATGGTGGGGCGCATGGAAAGAAGGTCTTAAATGGTACGAAACACAAACCAAAATGTCTCAAGGATCAACGGGAAATATTTTGGAAGAAATCATGGAGACCGGGGCACACGATGGAGATAGTCCTCCCCATAAAAGCAAAGATAAGGATAATGCCTTAAAGCATGTCCAAAATTACAAAAAGCTCTTCTCACAAGGTGTGCTTGATACAACAGGCAATCTGGTGGTATTAGTTGAGACCTTGGACACTGAGGAAGCAGAGGAAGTCTTGAGAGACGCAAATGATTGGAGCCCAGTAAAGAACGATTCTGACTCCCATGGATCTATGGAAGTTCCTGGTTCGGGATCATCAAATCAAAAAAGTTCAAATGCGAAGAATTCCGAGGAAAAGAGCTCAGTAGATAAGAGTTCAGATGCCAAGAGTTCCGAGCAAAAGAGCTCGGAAGTGAAGAGCTCAGAAAAAACTCCCTCTTCTGAGGGTATCTCGACTGGTGCTACCAAAGCTGGGGTGATTGGAAATCCTCTCGCTAGTGTGCTCCAGGAAAATCAATCCAATTCTCCTGTACACTTGACTGGATATGCAAGTAAAGTTCATCATGCCATCGAGGATGTAGTACCTGCTACTAAATCTGAACCATATTTCGGCCCTGTCAATGTTCACAGCTTTCTTGAACCTTCTGGATTTAGGATCGCCGCTTCTGAAGCCGAATCTCTCGAAGATTTACTTCGAAATGCTCTGAAATTCCGGCCCGAAGAACGTAGCACTGCGTCAAAATTATCACAACATATCTGGCTCTCTGATGTGCCCAAGGAGATTAATCGACAAACAACCCAAATCATAATTGCTGAAAACTGACAGAAAAGATTTCTTGTTTAATGGGGAAATGAAAAGCTTTGGAACCTCACTATGCTGATGTTTATTTTGCACGTTCTCTTATAATATATTTATTTCTATTTGGACTTGTATTCTTTATCAACCCTTGAGTTCAGACTGGATCACTAATATCATAGCCACTGTAATATCTAGCGATACTATATAGACAGTGCTTGGTGTTTTGATCAAACAGAAAAATTCTCTACTGAAGAAAAAAATCTTCTCTTGGTCATTGTTATGTTAGTTATTTGATCTCACTTTGTGCGAAGACTCTTCTGACTATTGGTATCTTTTATGTCCTTTTGCAATGTCAAGTTACTACTCTGCTATTTCCACAAAAACAAAGTGATATTAAGTGGAGGAAGCTGGTTCGCTAAATTATTCTTCCATACACACTTTCCTCGAGTTATTGCTATTCTGGTTATTGATATGAGTTTTGTTTAATCTGTTTCCATATTTGCCTTTCTCATTTTTCTTTTACTGCCGAGATTTTATGAAAAAAAAATACTCCAGATAGTGTTTGCTGAAAAGCAAGCAATATTTAAAAAAGTGAGAGAGCGGGAAACCTGAATTTCAAGCGAAGTAGAAAAGCGCCTACATGAAGTTTTTGACAATTTTGTTGTTTAGTACATCATATTGGGAATGAATTCAAATAAAAAGAAAAACACCTGCATACATATTGGATGTCAAGCTCTCTCGAGATATACTTGAAATTTGACCTGCTTGTAAGAGAGGTATTAGTACCCTCGATCAGGACAGATTTCTACGTCTACAATACTTGAAAGATAAAAAATGTATGCCGCTTGTGTGCAGTGGAATACTGAGATCCTTTGACATGTATAAGCTGACTGAGATTGCCACTAGTATTTATCACAATATGAGTTAAATTTAAATCATCCATTGAAGATCCTTATAGTAACTAGATGTAATGGAAAAGTACACGAACGGCCGTGTGGTATGTATACAGGTTTGCTTGAAATGATGGAACTTGATGAATAATTGGATAATGGCGAAGAAACTTCATCGTATTGTTCATTGATTCTCTAATACTTGAAATCGACCAATGCAAGGCAGGCAAATGGCCTCAAGGAAAGATTCCTGCCAACTAGCCGGCAAAGTTGCTCGTGCGATATTTTGTGCATAACCCCGCATCCCTTATTTATTACCAAGCGTTGTACCAAGAGACTTCTTAGGGTATATGACCTGACGATCTCTTTTTCTGCTGGATATCTTGCAGTATGACGGAGTTTGTGTTATACATGGCTTGCCTATCTGTTGCATGTTGTACAGAAAATACGTCATCATTGGCTGCACAAATGATGGAGGACTGAAGTAGTGAACCAATCAAATATCCAACAGCGCCGGTCGATGATAGTAGGAGAGACAAGAATCTTTGGACTTTGCTACGCTCAATCGCTCATTGCCGATCGAATATCTTTCATTGACTATTAGTCCACGGGATATATACGCATCTCGTCCGTTTTGAGGTGGTTTGTTGGAATGTAGAAATTTGAACATCTGAAAACTGTTGTGATGGTCCGAAAAGCTGTTTCTGTGCTTGAAAAAAGATACCTAATAACCCCGAGACTGAGAAAGATTTGTGATTCACTGAGCAGTGATCTATCGCCCCTAGAATGAGAGAGATATTGTAGAGATTCGCAGTACTAATTCTGGATACGACAGAAGATGCCGGGGATTTGAGCTTGTATATATGAAAAATTGAAAAATCCCAAATCTTCAAAATCTTCATTCTTTGGTAGAATCTTTCGGACTGGAATCGCATGAGTGGGAATGGTGAGAGAGAAAAAAAGAACTCAAACAGTCTCGAGTTATGATGCACCTGGTTTACCACCACTGATAGACTTCACAGATAGAGTTGAGATCCATATAACCATTTGCACTTACTCAGGGAAAATAGCATAGAGAATGCCTTTAATGTGATTAGTAAACCCATTCAAGCTGCAACTTAGTAGGGTTGAGAAATGCAGATCTTTAATCGATCTTTCGCTTCAGAACAAGCCCTTGATCTTGAAGATCTATTCCCGTGATCCTCTTTGGCTCTTCTTCGAGGATAGAGAAATCACAGTATCGATGTTTTGTATTCTATATTCTATATTCTACATCAATACCTCGATAGAAAACCCACCAAACCCATCAATACCAAGAATCCACATAATAACTCAGCCCGTCTCTTGTTCATTCAACTACCACCTTCCCTCGAGTTACACTAAGATATCCAAAACCTAGCCAAACACAAGTTCTCGCATCTCCACCCCAATACCTTCCACTCCTTCCCCTCCTCCGCCACCATCTTAATCTGCAGCCACAGTCATACTTGCATTGTATCGTATCATTGCATTCACCACATGAACCTATCTTTAGTACCCTACCACGACTCCCAAAACATGAGACCTCCTTGTAATCTAACGGATTGTGCACCCTCCCCACCGCCTCCCTCTGTACACATAAATTCACTAGATAAACCAGATAAAACCACCGAGTCCTCCACTTTAAACTCAACATCAACTCTAACCAACGAAATCAAAATCCCATCCTCGCGATCAGATTAGATCAAAGCGGTATAGAAACCTCCTCATATTCACATTCAGATTCACATTCACCGATCCTCCACCCCAAACCATCATCTCCCAGCAGCGCAGAGAATTCAAGTTGCGATTACGGAAGGATGTCTAGATAGATAGACTAATCCAATTATACTCTTATCTTATATTATACTCGACTACCCATCCTAACCTATCTATACCCGTGCTTATATAAAAGCTACTCATCGCTTACGGATACGTTATATTACTTTACTTTACATTATATTATATTTGTTGGAAATGGATATATATGCTATATATATCGTACTAAGCGGAATGCTAGTAAAACAAACCTTTTTCCATTTCCAACAATATTACTCTATCCTCTTTATAAAGCACAAAATCTGGCGATATACCGGGTGAAGAGCCGTCTGAAGATACGGAGGTAGGTATCTAAAAGGGCTCAGCGTGAAGGAATGAGTGGAGTTAGCGCTCACCATTATAAATAAAACTCTCAGCATGATCAGCGACAAGAAAGTCCTAAGTTTCTGGAGAGTCGGGATAGCAAATTTGGGAAATAGGAGATTGTGTTAGAGTATTGGAGGACAGCAGGTCTAAAACGCAGCAGATTTTGCACTACCAAAGACTAATGAGCTAGAAGAAAAACACTCCAAGGGGACATGGAGATTATATTTCAAAATGCTGCGTAGTGCGGGCTATGCTAACGCTTGCTAGATGCTGGATGCGTGTCTGCATCAATTCGTAAATATCAAGAAATATTATGTCGTGTAAATTGTAGGTCCACCATCTTCGCCCCCGTATATCACTATCCCATATCCATACTCCAGATCTACGTCCAAGGCTCCATCATATTTACCCTTCCATCTGATAATGCCCCGTGGGTTTCAGCTTCGCCCTAAAATCTACCACTCAACAGCCCAGCCATTTTCTTCCAAAAACTCCTCAATCGCATGTCGCAAACCCAGATTTGGTCGCAGATCACTGGGTAACAATGGTTCTCTCGTTAATGGATCTGTACTGCTTCTTTCTAGATGCTGAAGGATACTTGTACGTTCGTAGGATTGACCTGTTTTGGTCTATTTCTCGTAGGTTAGTAGGAGTCTATTTGTATGAAGGGTAAAGAAGTGGAGATGGGGAAGGGGCAAGTGTGAAAAGCTATGAAAGATGGAAGATATACATACCATGACAGGATCAATCATCACGTTAAAACTAATACCATCGATTGCCCAATCCGGCATTTCTCTCCTCCTGCCCTCCTTTCCTTGCGTTTCGACGAGTCTGAAAACCCGCTCGACTTCCTCGATTTTTTGTTCCCAGCCTCCAGAAGCTTTGTGATAATCAATATCCATGCGATCCTCACCACCATCTTGATCCCCTCCCACATCCTCCCGTCGCTCCCTCCCCCCTCTCGCCAACCCCTCCCTCCTCATCAACCCAACCACTTCTCCCACCAACCCACTCCTCTCCCTCATCCTCCTCTCCTCCCTAGCCTCCCACCCCTCCTTCCTACACCGCAACCCCAAATCCAAAATACTAGGCAAACTCTTCCCACTACCCACCAACCCCTTCCCCCCAACCGGCATATCCTTTACACAAAACTCCCTCGCAGACTCCACCGCCTTGAGCGCATTATCATATTCGCGGAGCGCATGGTACGCCTGTGCGATATTGTAGTGGGCTTTCATGGAGACGCTATTAATAGGCGAGGAAGAAGTGACGGCGATGGCGGATTGGGAGGAGGTGATTGCTTCGGTGTAGCGGGCGAGTTTTAAAAGGGCTTTGGAGTGGTTTGTGTGGAGGATGGGATTGAGGGGATCGAGGGAGATGCTGGGGTTTGTGGTGTGTTAGTGTGGGCTATGTGTTATACTTGGCATTTGGCGCATGAGTTAAGACGTGCAAACGGGTGTGCGCACATTCAAAGGGAGAAATTGTAGGGGAGTAAATCAGAATGATAAACTAACGCTTTACTATAGAGTTGTTCCGCGGCTTCATAATTTCCAGATTGAAAGTGATCATTTCCTCTTTTCTTGAATTCGAGAGCCTTTTGAGGATCATGAGGAGGATCCGATCCTGCCATGATGCCACTTTACTACTCGGCAGGAATTCAACCGATTTTGAGTTTAAGAGTCTGCGAGCAAAATAGCTTAGACCTGTGAAGTACAAGAGCCAACCAGTGGCGTTTATTTGCAGATCAGATACTTATTCGATTTTTAATTGTGAATTTTTTGTTCTTTGGGTTGTGTTTGATATATGTGTTGATTTCAGCCTTGTGGCATAAAAGGGGTGTGCTCGGTGTTGAGGATATGTGATCTGGTATGAATACCTAGATAAGATTGTATTGAAGGATTGTATTATTGAAACAAATTAGAAAAGAGCAAGTTAAATGCAATGGGAAAGAAAGTAAGTTGTTGTGAGAGTGTAGAAAAGAAAGTGTTGGGATTGATATTATTTGGAGGTGATGAATGTCAGCCTCGTGATGGGATTGGTAATTCATCCAAGGGTTTTAGTTTAGAAGCTTCGAGAACTTCGAAAAGTAGTAGCTGTCCTGAACTTTAAGAGCTTTCAACTTATAAAACCAATATTTGATATCATTTAGAACCACACATGCTATATGGGAAGATGTAGAGATTAGGATGAGTGTGAATGTGAAGTCTAATTCATATAATGTCTTTTGTACAATTCGGTATTTTGTTTCCCATGCACTTCTTGTCTTTGCTCTATCCTCCCCACTCTGGACCAGCAGTCGCACAACATTTAGAAAGGCTGGCGTAAAACAATGTTAGTTGGTAATTTAGTGAAGGATATCCAAATGACGTGGAGTTTCATGTTGTAGTTGAGAACTCGGTTCATGAAAGGGGGTCTGGAAGGAAGTAACCGATGTACACTAGTGACATTTGCTGCTTCATGTCATGCATGTCATGAATGAGAGTTCGTCACTTCCGCATATCTACCACTTTATGGCCTTTCTTCTCCGAATCAAAAAGGCCACCGATAATCCCAAGAATACAAAGTAAAGAAAAATAAACGTACGTTGTCTGATGCAGGAATTTCCCTTCTCCAGCGATCACCAATAATTGGGATTTTCTGTTTAATTCATGAGCCCCAACCCCATAGAATTTATTCAATATGCCAACTTACAACCATGATATCATTTCGTACTCTGGGAATGTCGGAGAAGAAGAAAAGGGCGAAGAATCCAGCCGAAGCACCGAATCCTGCTAGAGTAAGGCCACTACATCCTGTTGTTAGCTAGACCTCTAACAAAATTCTGCCTTCTGGAAAAATAATATAAAATCCCCAATCGGAATTCATAGTCTGTTGGTCCCCATGTATATCGCGTCTATCCAAGAAAAAGCTACATACACTTTAGAAGCGGCCTTTGGAGTCCATCCAGCAATATGTGGTTGGATCTTGTATCTGCGGACTTATCAGTCTCTGTCTATTCCATGGGGGTTCTCGCATCGTACTTAGGTCCGTAAGGTGATTTGTATGTTGAGTAAGAGACAGGTCCCTTTGGAGGGGTGACACCTGTAGAAGCGTGGAACTAAACGCGCAAATCTTGTGAGAAAAATGTGCGAAGGAATCGCCAGCTGTATGGGATACTTACATCGCCGTTGCTGCCCATTTTGAAGAGGAGAGTGTGTTGATGGTGGATCAATGGTAGTCTTGAGGTTTGAGGATATATTCGTGATTGAGAATGTTTGTCGGGGTTGGTCGGAATAATTGTGATGGCCTCAGGCTTTATTATGTAATCACCATGAATTTTGATCATCCAACTGATCTTTGAGGTTTTCAGAATGCTTTTTCTAAAAAAAAGAATAAGAATAAAAACTATGGAAAATGAAGATCAGTTGAAAAATCTATATCTATCTACTTAGTATGTCTCTGCTTATTCTCATACTTTATTCTTCATTGTTAAATCCTTCCTATCGGTAATGAAGATGTTGAAGATATCACAATCAATGTCATATTCCCAAGTGGGTTTGTATATCACATTCTTGAGTGTTTACTATCATCTCTCCCCCCCCTATTTCAACAAGCGATTTCCCCTTCATTTCCCATTGAAGCTAGATACGGTATGTCAAACCTTTTCTGGAAATAGATGATATCAAAGCTTGCATAAATTGGAAATTCCATACCACATTCTCTTGTTTTTGCTCCTTTCTTTCAGTTATCACTCTCCAATTTATTCCCTCTTTTTTTTTGAATCACGGGCAAACAAGTTTCATTGGAAGTCTCCCAAAATCATAAGTCAAGATAGAATGCCCAAAGATACAATGGAATCGCCAAGTTTACAAAGAATTTTTCTTCTATTGCCTGAAGGTCCAAGATTTGGTTGGACTGGATGAGAGAAGTAAGTCCAACATTTCATCAAGACTCTCGGGCTGGATATTCTTATGAGATAATCTTAAAAACGCACTTGAGCGCAACTACTCTTATTCCTGGCACCACTTCTGTCATACACAAAATCCCGGAATCCTTTCGTCCGATAAATCGTTCTCTACCCCTTCTCCATCGTCCTCCGCATTTTGTCCTAAAAAGCTTATACTTACTGAAAAGTTTATTCTGATTTATATATTTATATATACGAAGAGAAAGTCTTGTGTTGTTTGAAGGGAATATTTATAGAATATATAATCAAACTCGAATATTCTACGATTGGCATGGTTTTCAGGTCAGATATTGATGAAATGGATATCATTCTTTCGACAATTGTATTGTTCTCTCTCTCTCTCTCTTTCTTCTTCCGCTACTTATGATTATATTATACTCTCCATGATGATCTACTTTGTATTTAGAACAATACTTTACGATGAACCTCATATTAATATATTTTCAAGCATTTCCAAGAAGAGGAAAAAACAAATATAGCCCTAATTAGATATTACCCCAACATCTGATGTTCCTGACCTTTTCAATCAAAGGATTCTAATTCGTCCCCGCCTCCGTACTTTTATGTCATAAGTATATCGTTCCACCGTTCCACATAATCTGCATGCATCAGATCAACTACCTTAGATAAACCTTATTCCGCTTACTTCCGATAAGAATTATCGATCATTTCCTCATTTTCTCTATTAAGAAATTCCAGAAAGTGTGTGAATATGTTCGCCGCCAATGATGATAATTACAATAACAATGATAATAGAGTAGTTACTATTTGAGAAGCTAGTTGTCCCGCCCCCCCTCCTTTTCATTTCCAGATATCTATGCAGTTATCAAGTTGAAAGTTACGTATATTGTTTATTCTGATTCAATATCGTGAATCAAATCTATATATGCGCCAGACCTACCAACTACCTACGGAAACAAGGAAAAACCAAGAAAGAACTACAAGAGCCGAGGACACCCGAAATTCAATCACAACACCAAAAACCATAAAAGACAATCATCATCTATGAATACCCTTCAACATTCAAAGACCTGTGGAACAACCATCTCAAGATTGAAAATAATCAGAAAGTTGCTCGAGTAATCGAACAGCGAGTGTGAGTGTACCAACACATCTGCCACTTCATCTATCATCTATCATCTGCACTAGTCAGAATCCGAAAGGAGTCCATAATAATCTGCCTTCATTTATATCCGCTTGGTCAGGATTTACGGTGGTTGAGCGGGTCAATATTCTTGCAGCTACCGCCTTCATTTATTATATCATCTCGCGATTTCCCCTCCACCTTAAACATCTATAATACACAATCTCCCAACATACACACACCCTTCAACACTATCGACCTTGGCCTCCCATCGAACATACCCGAACAAACCCGAACAAGCCAACCTTCCACACCGAACGAAAATCCCCATATAAACCCCCATCTCCCATCAACCCAGCACCTCCACTCACAGCATACTCTCAAATCAACAATGCCACCCCCAACTCAACAATCTCGACCTTTCTTCTCCAACTTCCTCGCCGCTTTCCGCTCCTCCCAACTCTCTTCCACCCCTATCATAAGCAACGGCACTTCCTCACACCCCAAACCCGCACACACACACACCCACTCGCATTCGCAATCCACACCCTCTCAACCCCGCCAAATAAACCCCAGCACGAAATCCAACGCCCCATCCACCACCCTCCGAGGAATCGATCGCAACCGCGCGTCAAACCCCGGAAGTAGTCCCATGGGAAGCTACGATTCGAGTCCGAGTCCCCACGCATCGAGTTTCCTCAACCCAAATCAAAGCCAAAATCAAAATCAACATCAACCCCAATCTTCAACCCACCCCCAGAACTCACACTCAAACTCCAATCCAAACTCCAATCCCTCCTCACCTCCGAATGCACACCCATCACAGAATAAATACGGAGTCAATGGCGGATTCAAAAACTGCGGCTGATAGAAGGGGGAGTGATAGTAGTTCCGAAGGCTTTAGAGATGTGATGGGGATGGAGAAATGGTATATTGGGGGGCGGACGCAGATGGGTGAGGAGAGGTATTTTCAATTGGGGGTTGTGAGGAGGAGGAGGAGTGGCGGGGAGATGAGTTTGGATCGGTTGAGTTTGTGATTTTGCGTTTGGGGGTGAGGTGTGATGGGTGCGGTGGCGGTTATATGGGTTTTTGGATTGGCGTTATGGGGATGTGCGTTGGGTTGGGATGGATTGGGCTGGGTTGGGTGTTATGAGTGGGATAGGCTGTGTTACATTATATTATATTATATTAAATTAAATTATATACTACACTATATTACAGTACATTATAGTAGTTGTTATCGTATCATATCATATAAACTGAATATATGGGAATATGAGGATGTAGAACCTGCGGAGTTGATAATATTCGCATGCGAATTAGGAATGGCACTGGGATGTTTTCTTGGATGGATGGATGGATAGGTGTGAGAAGTATAATCAAAATGGAAAGAAAAATTAGAGATTAAGGATATAAGTTAGGAATCATAAGGTTGAAATTGTGATACGATGACATGTAATGTCATGCAGGTTCGGGGATGTGGATTCGAGGCGGAAATATGAAGTGGGGATCTGGGGTTGGGATGAATGTGAGAGCAGAGGTGAGGTGAGAAAAGAGAGGGGAAAGGAGACGATGGAATGATATATTCTGCAACCTCTATCTATCTGCGCTAATACACAAAACTACGAAACCACACGATCTCCCCTCCCCCCTTGCCCCCTCTCTTCATTCCCTCAGATCGACAATCTACATGAAACCCACGCGAGATCCGCAACAATCAGGAAATCTTATAGTCCACCTCAGTCCCACTCTCACTCCCGCTCGCACCCCTAAAACCTACAGAAACAACAACACACCCCCAATTTCAACAAACCAACCCTACCACATAAATCTCTGCACACGTCCCGGTTCCTGCTCCCATCTATATCCCCGGTGGAGAAATATGTACCCCGTAACGAGGTTGATGATGAGGTACCAGAGCGTTTGAGCGAAGAGGTATAGGGTTAAGTTTGGGGTTTTGGGGTTACAAGTAGTATTGGAGGGAGGGGGATTTTTTCGAGAGGGCAGAGAACTAAGGGTTGGGATGTGTAGACGGAGGAATAGGTAGGGGAGGATGTAGTAGCGGGGTTCAACGAGGGGGGCTGTTATGAGGGAGAGGGTTGTTGTGAGGAGGAGGAGGAGGAAAGTTGTTAGGGGGGTTGTGGGGAGTATGGGGCTGAGGGAGGGGGAAGTGAGTTTTTGTCTTTGGGGTTTGAGAGGAGTGGAGATGGAGATGAAGGTCCGGAAAGGGTTTTGAAAATTAGATAAAAACACCCCATGTAGATTGGGGCGAGGATGTAGCGGATGAGTGGATGTCGTAGGATGGTGTATCGGAATACGTAGAATACGTAGTGGCGATTATCGGCTAGGGTGAAGGGATGGATGATGGTGTTGTATTTTATGATGATGAGGGAGGCGAGGAGGGAGGCTAGGATGAGAGCGAAGGTTATGAGGTTGCGGAGCTGGGTATTGAGGGATGAATTGAGGAGTTTGGATGGGTGGAGGATGTTGTTGATGATGGAAAATAGGAAGGAGAAGAGTGCTGGGAGAAGGAGGGGAAAGGAGAAGAAGGCAATGAAGGGCCAGAGATAGAGAAGTTGGGGGAGGTGGATTGTGGCGACGTGGTTTGATTTATCGCCGAGAACAACGCCGCCATTTATGTAAACGAAGGTAGCGAAGGTGATGAGAAGGGAGATTTGAGGGATTAAATGGAGGAGGATATGAGGGAGACGAGCTATGCCGAGCCGGAGGACTGAAAGGGGCGTGAGAATAAAGTCTAGAGGGTGTCAGTTGTTGTGGATGGATTGAAGATTTTAGTTTAGAGTGGATCGGATAGAAAACTACCTTCAAGATGAGAGGCGTGTAAATGAGGGTCATGTAGATGCTCTGATTTTGCAATTTCATAGAATTGTTTCAAGAGACCTTCTTGCGATGGTACTTGAGATTTCCTGGAAGGTGGAGCTGTGAGACGATCTATTCTCTTCATAGCCCTCACAGCCTCCATTCCTCCCAAGAATATTGCAGCCCAAAAGATGTTTGTCTGTCTCATACACAAAGCCAATACACCCCAAAGGTAAAACCATGCACCGTTTTTCCATGTCTTTTCCATCTTCTTGCGTTCTCCTTGCTCGAGAAATTGTTTATACAGATACAAAACTACGCAAGTTGATAGTACGTCTGTATAGTACAACCCAGAGAAAAAAAATAGAGGAGGAAACAAGGCAATATTCACAGCGGTATGTAATGAATCCGCTGATATTAACCTAGGAGTTAGATCTATTCGATGTTCAGCCCCGGCTCGAATGATAAGCGTTCGACATTTCCAAGCAAGTATCATGATGGATGTAAGGGCAATAACATTCGTTATTCGAAGAAAATGTGGGTTGCATGTTGTGAAGCCCGAGACTAAACTTAAAAAATGACTCCACCAATATCTGGTGTCTAATTAGTGATGCTCCTCATAATACATTCTCTGAAGGAAGATCATACAAGCCAGGTGGTGTAGTGAGTTTCGGGTCCCAAGTACCATACTCCCACCTGCAATATGCTTGAGCTTGAGGTATATGAAATACTTCATCCTAGAATCTGTGAGCCGATAAATCACATTGAGATCAGAAAAAGGGGAGATACCAAATAAGGCTCGGGAACATTCTTAGTCACCTGATATTCCCAGAAACCGGCAAGAGAAGCTACAGTCAAGGGAACAACAAGGGAAGTTCTTTTACTCAGTCCTTCCCGTGATCTAGGGTCAGATCTGCCTACAGCAGTAATGACCCCCACGAAGAGAGTGGTAAAGGCGCCGGCCATGAGGACACCCTGTCGTGTTCGTGAGGTGTAGCTTCAATTTTATCTTATGGCTGTGGTGAGATTTCTGATATCATATTTATCCCTTATTACCTGAATAGAAGTCAAAACATGGGAGAAGACAAGTTGAAATTTGACTTACGGAAATATTGATTGCAATTGGTGTTGGAAAATTGATAATGATTGGAGAAATTCGAAGCCATCAAAACGTGATTTCAGGTTGTGGCTGTGCCGATGTGGCTGGACAACCAACCACAGAACTCAGATCATGACTCTTCACCTCGTTTTTCCTTTTACCTTCACAATATCTGGTATGTTGAGCTCTTGATTGAAGCTTCTATAGCATAGAGTTCGTGGTTCTGAGGTCTAATATTAGATTGTGGTCGAAGTATATATATTTGCCATCTGCTTGCTTCATGTCTTTCAACAATTTTTTCAATAGCAACGTTAACGTTAACGTTAACCTCGAGTACAAGTGACATACATCACAAATGATTGTCTTGATGCCATTGGAATTCTTTTTTCTACAGTATCTCAACTGTCTTCATAGTTGATACAGAGATAGCTATATCAATGATGGATATCGGGCAGTTTACTCCAGTCCAATCTTATTCTCGATTCTCAATAAAATTATCATTCTTTGAACCGATTAACTACTCCAAGAAATGTCTGGTGGTAATGCTTTCAACAATCATCGTTTCCAACTTGATTTCCTTTAGTCATTGACTTCTACTCCCAAATCGAAGTACTGACGTCTTTCGAAGGTTACTGTTTGCCGTTCATCCTCCCTCTGCCCTGATTTTCCTGTAACACCACAAGCAAGTCAGTGGGCGGCGCTCATGCTACTTCCACGCGTCAAAATATTTGAGTCTTTCAATGTTCTCTGAACCAGAGAAATAAAGTCCCCTCGTAAGATGCTTTGTCATTCTCTTCTGCATCGTTCCGTGTCATGGCTACTCGGGTCGGCGGTTTTTAACGATTTTTCTACCAACATCGTTTCCTTGGATGAATTTTTGAACTCTTTTGAATAACGATTTAACCTTGGTTCTATCAATGTCAGAGTTATGTGCAATCGTCCCTCTGATAGTTATGATGGACCCATACCTTTTGCATATACGTATAGGGGCGGAGTTCCGGAAACTTCTGTCGACTCCATACAAAAACCTCCACTTGCATCTTCCTTGGAATTCCTCTCGATAACGCTTCATCGATGCCTGTTTCCAGCGACCTTGAAATTTCTCTCGGTGTTACTTCATTTACGAGATCGAGGTTATCTATATTATAAGGCTTGATGCTAGCCATGCCGGTGTCAGTGGTAATTGCAGTAGGATTCTGTTGTGCCTTTCCCCCCAAGATTATTGATTCATATTCTGCTTGAAAATGATGTTCATCCGGTATTCTTGAAAACTTTTGACCTCCTTCCATTGATCGCCTTTCAGCTTTTAGGCCCATCACTGCATAATTCTTCAGGAATCTCAGTCGTGTCACACAAATTCTGTATGATTTGTACATTGAGTCTGCAATCCAATAATGTAAATCCCGTATGCCGCTTGGAACATCATCTTCTGGACTTAATATTATATTCTGGCATATCTCGATTAAGCCCATTTCCGTCATTTCTTTTCTTGCATTCATTTGCGCAAGCTGGCTAGAGGTAAATGAGTCCATTCTTTTATGGATATGAGAGATGACGTAGCTAGGGTTCTCAGTCAGCCCCTACAAACTTAATCGAGAGCTTAGCTATTCAGCTTCTCCATAACTTGGAATACTAGCTCATAACAACTTCACAACCACTCACTCAATAAGGCTGGGGTCACGATCGCTACGGTTTGGCCTAGGCTTAGATCCAGCTTTCCAACTTTCAAACATTTCCGCGGCCACCTCTTTTTTCCATCCAATAAGCCTTAAAGCAGCAACACACGAGCTACTTTCAGGGACTTTGATCGGTGGCAAGTTTGAAGCATCGACTGGAACGATCCTGACAGAGAAATGGGGCAACCCATCCCTAGCCCATTTTAGCGTTATGTCTTCTTTTAATTCCTCGCGAAAGCTCGTGCCTGTTTGCCCAGAGTTTAACAAATTGATCTTGTAGAATTCTGTAGATACAAAAGGTAACTCACTCAAAATGGCTGCATTGACATTTCGTTTCCCTGCGACACAGTCGCCTAGAAGAATCTTCTGCTTGATGAGAAAATTCTCTTCCTCTTGAGTAAGACTAAAAGATGGAGTCCCATTTGGATCGGGAAGTATAGAACAATAGTCCCACATGGACATATTCAAATAAATATAGAGGTTTTGCAGAGAATGAGGATTTAAAAAATGTCTCCAAAATTCATCGGGGGAATGAGGGGTTACCTAGGTAATATCATGCGATAATACTTTGGATTGATGAAGTGTAAAGTTCATGACATGTTTTGCATGCTGGAGAGGAGATCCGCTCATGTGAAAGATACTTTACAAGTGGGCGGAACGTACTTGCTTGTGAGAAATCTTTGCGAACATTCCATATTTTTGATGGTTTGCTCCTTCTAATATTGTTTCAGGTATCTCACTTGAAGCATATTGAATACTTTCAATGCCCCTAGTTTCGTCCTGACTATAACGAGCTCGATATCTCAACTCGAAAATTGACCATGAGCACCCTTTCACCTCGGTATCAAATAGTGAGTCTTTCGATTGACTCTTCCAACATGCTTGAAATAAACGTAGGCATAAATTCGCAGAATCTAGACTGTGGTATAGAAAGTTAGACTCCAATTCTTCCATTAAATTTCATTGAGCAAGCCAGTTTAGGGAGCACCTATCCATGTCAGATTCAAAAGCAGGACAATGGATTCCTTTGATGTAACTCCACATAGATAGGAACATGCACCCTTTGCTATCTATCAAATCCTACCACAACATTGCCCACGCCTTCAAATATGCTGGTAATAAATACACAGTTAGTATCATCTCGCAGCAAACAGGCGGTAAATTCGTAGTCCAAATAACCATTATTGTCCCCCAGATCATCTCATAAAGGAACGTCGAGGTCAGACGTTACCCTAAGTCTCAGTTTGTTTCACCTCTTCCCTTCTCCGTTATTTTTTGGCATCTTTCTTTCTCAGGGGTTTTGAATTTTCGAAAAGCGAAGGACTGTAGAGCTTGGGAGATGGGGGTGGAACAAAAGGTTTGGAATCTGTATGTTTGCTTTGGAGGGTCAATGTGGAAAGTGAGGAGTTTATATGCAGTGTGGTAATCGATGATGAATGATGATATACTTCAATCTCTTGGGGTGGGAGCCAGACCGGTAGTAAATTGGCAGGTACATCAGTGGGGAGGAAAGATTATTGTTTGTTTTTGAATTTCATCGCCATGATTCGATAGTAAGCATGATATATGTCTTCATAAAGCACAGAATGATTAGAGTATTCAAATAGGCTGATCCATGGCTTTAGATATTCGTTGATTGAGGAGTATATGACGTCTTTGAGAGGATTGCAATTAAAACTCCAGAAACACTTTGTAGGTAGCTCGCACCAAACTGTGAACATACACCGTGAGATGTCACTAAATTCAGGACCAAGCATTGCCACCCTCAGTTGTATAGCCCGCAGCTGCTGGTATTGACCAAAAGCCGGACTCAAGATGAGTTCGCGTTTCAAACCCTGTGTTTTGTTGATTAATATGTCTCTGCAAGAATAATTAATAGGCGGATGAAACTTACTCAATATAGTAAATTGTGGGAATTTTGTTATGTTGCAGTCAGGGTTTGTCATCCAGCTGTTCGATATGAACTTAGTCGATATGAGATTGGAGTGTGCTGCAAATTGCAAAGATGCTATGCGTAATGACCGGTCGCTAACGGCTCTGGTTAGTAAAACTAAATTCAAAGGTTAGCTCTGGACACCAAATCTGATATGGAGAACCTGCCAATTAACTTCAAGATACAACAACGATATTGGCAGTTTAATCTGGTCAGTTGATCGAGTGATGATAAAACTTAGAGAACCTTACATGAGAGTAGATCTACTAGACCTTGAGGCAGCAACTATGACCGGTGAGCTTATCAAGTAAGATCGTAATGTGGTTGTGAAATCCACTGCCCCGGGCATGGGCTTGGATTTCCTTGGAAAAAGCTGAATTTCCCTCTCAAGGGTGTTCGGCTCCATCCAGGTCATCCGAAGTTGGGTGACCCAATGAAGAAGACACCGGTCTGTCTGCAAGGCAGCTTGGGAGTCATTGCTCGTGATATCATTATTTGTTTCTTCGATCTATCATACTTGAAAACCGTATCGCCGGTATGAGGATTATCT
The DNA here is from genome assembly GCA_009299455.1 of Monilinia laxa. Classification (NCBI taxonomy): domain Eukaryota; kingdom Fungi; phylum Ascomycota; class Leotiomycetes; order Helotiales; family Sclerotiniaceae; genus Monilinia; species Monilinia laxa. Next base: position 1,488,837 of record VIGI01000013.1, read on the forward strand.
AGTTGAAGCACTATCTGGGCGACCCTTCATGTGCCGCAGCAAGCCTATCAGAGGTAATCAAATTCGTGGTAGTCCCCACAGCATCCACTTGTCATGTTGCACATAAACATTTGACAGGCTGATCAGATGAGGGCGCTGCGAGGACCACCTGGTTACTCCCAGGGAGTAGGAGTCAAGCCTCCTCCGTAAGTTCTGAATTGATTAGCGTGGATATAAATGCTTTGACTTTCCGATCTTACTCTGCCTTTGCCGACAAATGTGTTATTAAGCCGCATGCATACCGAGAATAGAAAGACTTACCATAGACCTTGACTAAAGCTCTATTGCATGAGCTTTTAACGAGCTTCGCCTGGCTCGGTGCAATGCTTGCTTGTAAGACCAAGAGATCCATCATAGACTAGCCTCTGTCTGGAGGGCACCTTTACAATACTTTCCAATGCTGAGAGCACTGTTTGACAGTGGCAGGTATGATCCTCCAGGCAGAAGAAAACTTGATCTGTTGTGAGTACCTTCAAGAGGAGAAAGGGTCTATTAAAAGAAAACTTGTGGAAGAGAGCTAAAGAAAATTAAGATTTGTGGGAGTTTCAAGTCTTGTTAGCGTCGGTAAAGAGACTTGATTGTCATTGGTAGATTTAGTTAGTAAATTCAAATTAATCTCTCGAGCACTTGATGAGAACAGAATTTGTAGCATTAATCTCAGCTTTCCGATGGGGAAGGTGAATTTGGAAAGGGGGCTGAAGCAGGCAACCTGTTAGATAACTAGATTGTAGTGCAACAGCCCTTGAACAGTCTTCATGTTTAACAGTTCAAATTTTTTTGGATCTTCTAAGCTTCTATTATTTTTTAGTTTTTAGCTGCTTCGTAAAAACACAATTCTTCTTTTCATTTGTGACGCCAGTATATACCTCTCCCAATACCCAACCCCAAGTCTTACAAGACTCCAATATCTGAACATGACTTACATACCAACAAACCTCAGTATCCAATTTGCCTTTCTATTTTCAGCCTTCAATAATCAGCCTTTACTCACACAACGCATCTTCATTCCCTCCATGAAACTGGGAGAAGAATAATAAACTGCCTCTTAGTTTGTTGATCTTAAAACATTATCAGGATAATATTCAAGGTGAATGGAAAGAATATATGGCAATACATAAGACTGCAATCAAATGATTTTATTGTGTTGATATTGTGGGAACTGGTTTGATCTTGCTACATGTTTCATGTTATGAAGACCAGATGTTGAGGAGTGATAGGAAAGTCAAATTGGAAAGTGAGTTAGACGTATATCAAAGTATAAAGAGTGAAGATGAAGGAACTTTAGTTAGCAGATATGATTGTGAAATGAGAAGTCGTAGCACTGGAACACATTTCGGAAGGATATTGAGCAAAGTAAATCAAAACAACAAGACTATTATCTGTGATGAGTTTTGCTACCTATCATTCACCTACGCATGGCGTTATACTCACATTATATTCCAACAGCCTTTCACTTCTTTCTCCTAAAGTACAACGAGGAAATACATTAGATTCACTCGTTATATGTCTATATATCATCTCAATAACAAACGTAGTATAAACAGACATTCGATCTCTCGATTCAGTTTTGAGAAGTCTCGTAATCAAGTCCATAAGAACCTCAGCATATGCAGATACTCATCAGCTTTTTAGAAATCCATGCTATAATGGCTTTACTGGCGATTAGAAGAGGGTAGTCCATACCTTATCTTCACAACATCTGAAATATGCCCCATATCAAATCAAGTATTGTGAGTAGAGCACTTCTCGATTGATAACAGTTTGAATCTTTCTCTTTTAAGTTTCTTGATTATAATGAATTTAAATCAAAGAATAACATAGAGCGTCTAAACCAGATATCTAATTTGTATTTTTGAAATCCATAATAAGTTTTATTCTTATATGAGATGATGGTATCTTTTGTTATAGAATTTAGTGAATCACAGACTAATTATCAGATAAAATAAGTCTAATTCAATTTGATCAATTGAGAACTATTACCTCGTTCAACCATAATATCAAACAATATTTCAAATGGCTCTTAGAATTATATATTATATAATACTTTCGCAAAACGCAAACTATAGTTTCAAGTCTCATAGTTGATCTTACGCATTTACGCCAGATTGAACCTTCGCTAGACGATGGTTAATATAACTCAATGTATCATGAGGAGACTAATTATTATTATAATTTCTTATATGAGATTAATTAATACCTTTAATGTTAGATTGAATTATGAGATATTAGATTTTGATTACTGATCTTTATATAACAGTATAATGCAATTTTCTACATCCCTACTAAAAGCTTCAACACAGCTATTAGAACGTCAGATGAGAGTATTTGCATCTTCGTTCCAAAGTTAGGCTTTATGGCCCTATCAGATACTGATTATCTAGAACATTATAGGTATTACTTTATATTATCTATATTACAAATATAGAAGTCAAACCACATTCAGGTTATGAAGAGATCTATCTTAAACATCCAAAGACACAAGACGCTAGTCACAGGATGATAAAGCTAACATAACGCAATTCATAACGAGAATTGTTGCCCCACTTCTACCAAGATCAGGCGAGAACCCCTGGATTTCGCTAATCTTACTGAACATTCAACTACACCACAAACAACAATCATGAAATGACAATCCATTCGCTTTCATAGCCGATTTAAATTCACTTTATTAATTCATGTACTAGGGTTTCTCACATGACTTCCCATATCGAAATTCTTAACTGGGTAAGGCGTCAGGCATCAATTAGATCCTCAAGCACCATCCATGGCCTTCTTCAGAGTCCTACCGGACTGACTTAATTCTGATTCTGAAAATGATAGACACAACCCATCGATCTGGTAAGCCACATCTTCTTTCATCAATGTTTGTATGTTTTGATCCTCTTTTATACTAATACGTCTCTTTATACAGTACAACAAGCTCGTTTGTTATTGTACGATAGATTCAAGATGGAGGGAGTCATGGAAGGTCCGTACTTCTTTCAAGAACAAGACAGGACTCAATACCCACCTATTCCACAAGAGAATGCCGATGAGTTCGCCTTAGGATCTCATTGCGTCGACCAATACACCCGGCTATTTCATAAGAAAATGGCCCAGAACCCTCATCTCTCAAATATCAACCACAATCCAGTTCAACAATATCCTGCACGAGTTGCTCTGACATATGATCAACCTCAACCATATCTTGCTCCTTTTGCTCAATATGCCAATCAATTTGAAGAAGACCCTCCTACCACTCAGCATTCTTTAAGTCCACAACATGACTTGCCTGCTACTCCTCTTCAACATGATAATGGGGTTAATGAAAGCAAGCATGACGTTATAATCAAAGAAGAAGGTAAGAACTTGACTCATAACAACCACTTTCTTGTCTCCACTAAAAATCCACAGTAATCGATGATGAGCCCATTCAGCAAGGACCTGCCGAAGACGACAATGTTAATCAAGAGCGTAAGACAAAGACTGTGAATAAACATTTCCTTGCTTTAGCTAACAATAAACTCTAACAGCAGCCACGGCTGATGTCGAAGCCCCCATCGCTTTTCCCGAAAACGTAACACCTCAAGAGCTCAGGTATAGCACCAAGCAGTTGAGAGACAAAAACATGTCGATCTTCCACCGCAAAGAATTTGCCTACTGCGAGGTTGCCATGACAGTTGAAGAACACTTCCAGATAAAAGGCCTCAACCACGTCACTCCTCAGACATTCTCCATGCCCGACAAGAACGGAAAGTACCAGAAGAGAAAACGCATCAGAATTACATGGGCGGAGCGTGATGTATTGAACGCGTAAGTTCCCTGCAGATACAGAATACAAGTTAGATAGCTAACAGGTTTAAGGTGGCGTGTAAGGAATAACATTAAGCCCCATGAGATCCGTCCTGGTTCAAAATATGCTGCTGCTCGAGATTACTGGCGACTACATGCACCCCATGTCGTGAAGCCACGTAAAACGATTGAATGGAGCTTGTCCAGAGGTCCCGTTCCAGCACCCTGAGTAACCTCAGATATCTATTCTGGGAGCTCTCGTTCGAGATTGAGATGACTGTCTAGACAAGACATCCAATCACAGCTTTTAATGCAGGATTCAAAGAATTGAAAGAAGGTTCTTAGGTGTAATATAGGATGGATCTGGCGTCTGATGACCTTTTATGTACGGCCATAAGAATCTTTGAGACCAATGAACAAAGCTACGCCCAAATACAAACAAAAGTGAACGAGATGACATCAAACCACATTATCTCCATGCCTCCCCCTCTCATTAATTCCCAGCACTCAAAGAGACAAGACAAAATACTTTCATACTGAACAAGACCATATCAATCAATCCGTAGATTTCACCTTCACACGCTTACTACTTCCATCACCCTCGTCTTGCAATTGCTCCATTTGCGCCAACATAAGTCTCTTCTTATTTTTCTGCTCTAAAAGCATCCACTGTATTTGAGCACCCTGCTGAATCTCCAGTTGACGATACTCTTGACGCTGCAGTTCAAAATACTTCTGAAGCTCCAGTTCCAACCGCTCTTGACGCTGCAGTTCCAAATTCTTTTGACGCTGTATACGCTTACTACTTTCATCAACCTCGCATGCGTCCATTTGCTGCTGCATCATAAACCTCTTCTTATCTTGCTGGCCTAAAAGTATCAACTGGATTATAAAATTCTCCTGATCCTGCAGATTCTTCGCTAAAGTTGTTGAATATGGCGAAATCACAGTACTGAAGTCAAAAGGGGCTCTCCAGGGTGGTGGCATGGGTTTTGGCAATATTTTCTGAATGAATTTTTCCTTGTGCTGTTGGTTTGATTGCATCTTCTTTTTTCGCGGACGAAAGCCCTTGGAAGATAGTTTTGGATCGTGGGTGGGAATATTCTGAGATCTTTGAGGCAGTTGCTGAGATAAAAAATATTTCTGAAATGCCCGTGAATCTCAAGGGCTTCGCAGCTTCTTTCTGGGATAAAGTTGACCCTTGTTCTTTATTTTGCTCCTCATGCGACCCCATATACTGGTATCCTTCATGGTTGGAGCCTCTTAAAGATTCCCTTTTCACCATACCAAGGTCATGAGATTCATGTGAATCAACAGTCTTGGATTTTGATATTTTTTCAGGTCTTGAATGAACTGAAGCCAGCTTCTCGTTATTTGCTTGCTCCACATACATCATTTGCACTTTATTGTCATCCAATGTGTGTTTACTGCCACTGATCAATGGGCGAATGCATGGTTGATTTTCTTGCCTTTGTGCCTTATCTTCGGCCTGGGACCGGCTTTCCTCTGGCTGGATCAAATTCATCTTTTCTTTCATCTTTTCTTGTTCGTCTGAAAGTATCAATCGTGTATGGCATTTTCTCAATTCGTCAGAATGCTTCTTGCATGAGGGAAGAGGGCAAATGTAGGTTTCCGATGGTGACGCAGTGTTGTTAGATTGTTCAAAAGTGGACGTATCTTTTCCCTGTCATATAGTCGTAAGCCTTTCCCTGTTCTGTTTCTCTAACAGCGCCAATTTGTTTTCATGAACATCAAATGTTGCTGAGGCTTTGTGTATACATCTTCAGAATTCATGCGGAAATAGAGTCTCTGAAGCTCTATTGATTTCAAAGTCCTCTTCCATGTTTGCCTCCTTGTTTGCAGCGGTGTATTTATCGTCTTTAATACCCATATCTTCGTTCAGTTTTCCTGTTATATAACACCCAATGAAGTCTTTTTTCCTTCAGGAGAAGGGAGTGATTGAGAATATTTGTTCAAGTTGATGTTCTCCAATTTCCAGCCTTCGCGATTAAGTTTCTCATTTTGATTGCGCTCCCCAAGACGATTAGGTTGTTCTTGATAACCTCGAATTAAGTTGCTAGAATTTTTTATTTTATTTTCGTATACGTACGTTTTCCCTTCATTATCTGCCAGTTGTATCATATCCTCCCTGCTATCATTTCGAGCGCCTGTTTCTACTCCGGTATATATAGACTACGGAAGGGACAACAAGCTTTCTCTTGTGATTGAGCATGAATTCTCTCGCTTGATTTTTGGCTCGACTGATGATTCGGGTGTATACGTCACAGGAAAAGATACATCGGGACTAGCAGCAGTTTCGATGATGATATTCCCATCGAGTGTAGCGTTACTTGGAGGAGGATTCGGTGTGTCACCAGAGTCGGTGATTCCAATGCTGAGCGGATATTTTGATGTAGCTTCGTGTTGGGTAATGTCATCTTCCACAGTTCGAGAGTTAATCCAGGATTTTTCTGAAATTTCGGCTTTGACAATAACCATATTGCCGGTTGATCGATAACCAAGGTCTTAGTCGTACTGAATAATTTCGGGTCAATTTGTCTGCAGCTATCTGAGTCTTCAACTATCTCTTGAATTGTTGAACTCGTACGGAGATAGCAGGAATACAAGGCACAAAGATGGGGCAGATTATGGATATATAAATACCAAACCCAATTCTAGTCTACGTATTAAAAACCGCCGGCAAATGGATCATTTAACTTTGAAACAGCTGTACAAATAATACATGTAACTAACTGTATTAGGTGTACTAACTTTTCGAAAACTATCATAAAATCCTTCATTTTATGGATTATATAAAGAATGTCACGGGAATTGACTACCGTATCACGCGTACTTCTCTCTCTTGTCACTGACCTTTAGTGGATTGCTATGCTCTTCAACTATTAGACTAGAAGGGGTCATCGTATGATTTCCTGCAGTGATGCCATTCTTGCATGGCATGTTGTACCATTGCCACGACTCACAACTCACAAGTCATTATATCATTAATGCCTGATATTCTACTGTTGTAACCTTATTAGTAGGATCTATAAATACCTAGGTAAGGCCATTATTCCTTAAGAGCTGTATACTCTCTATTATATGCCACGTTGTAGCTATTAAGTTAATACCAACAGCGACCATGTAAGTATTCTGTGACGTCTAGCTGTTTTATAGCTCACCGAGACTTCCCTGAGAAGTTTATATAATGCAGAAAAAGAAATCAAACGAGATCTTGGAATCCAATCCACTTTACCAAGTGTATAGAGTATTATGAGAGCATCCGATCTTCTACTGCGAAATTGTCACCCCCTGATAATCGCTGGAATCCTTTCTCTTCCTCATACAACTTGTGGACTATTCGGATGATCATGTGATCGATATCCAGCCAAGCTATGTGCATAAAATATGGCTCATATTACAGTAGTAATGACTCCCAAAAGCAATCATTTGACAGCGGACATAGTGGTCCAAAGTGTCAGTATGGAAAAGGGTCGACTTGCTGCATCTTTGATAAGTCCAACTTTGCGAGGGTCGATTCAGAAAGGTGGGTAATATGGGACCGATTATGCCATAGAAGCTGTTTCGGTCGTGAAAGGAGTCTGTTGGCATTTGTTTTTTATTGCGAATAATTACTTCTGGATTCTTATAGGATAAGTATCAAACTTCTAACTCCAACAGTCCTTCAACTTTTGGCTGACACGTATATACATAGTTGCTCCCCCAAATGGTAGCCTGGGGCAAGCTACAGGGCAAGATTGATCCATTCAGAATGCGACACGTGAGGGCTTTAACCAGGTAGCTATGTCAGCTACCGTTGATCTTATTGCAAAAAGTTGTAGAGGTTCGGAACAAATTTGCTCACAATAACTTCTCTGAACTATAATACAAATCTTGGGAGTCCATAGATTGGGTGGATGTCCATCTAAGCTTGGATATCATGGATTCAAAAAGTAACTCGAATGAGCCTTATATAAGGTTTATTAATAATGTATTATATTATTCATAATATATTATTAATAATTAATTTATATAAAAATTATGAGTTTGATTAAAGATCAGATGAACTTGTATAATTAAACTTTTTTTCTTGAAAAATGCCCTACAGATTCATCTAAACTTAAATGAACATCTATCCAATCTGTCAACCGAAATCTTGGGATGATATTGTTAAGAAACCTGTTCTGCCATCATTACGCTTATTATCAGGTTTATCAATGGACCGCTTAAGTTTTTAGGAGAATCATTGCTTTTGAGCGTAGTAACATTAGTGTGAGCTACGATACATACTCCATAAAGTATCGATATCAGCAAGTCCAATCGTTTCCTGCTACACTCCAGATTGACCTGGATAACAACAGGTATTTTGTTGCTGGCAAAGCTCGGATATTCTAATACATGATAAATACAGAAATGGTTTTCCTCCAGAATATCTATTACCCGTATGGGTATTTATCAAGCATGATGAACTTTGATGAATTCCGGATATACCTCAATATCCGTAGAAGCCATCAGAAATCTGCTTCTGGGTCATCACTCAGCTAAATTTCGAAGTGGTCGGATAGATACGAGTCACTGCCATGCAAGTATACGGTATAGTAATCCGGGAATGGTATCCGAAATACGGGAGTCTGACCACGCATGGTGATCTTACATTACTTCACTGACGCCGAATGAACGATAGAATTATCCTTTAGGGAGGGTTTCTACTTATTACACAAGACAAATGTTGAATTAATAGCGTACGTCTAATCACGATCTTTTTCGTCTCCTCACGTTTTCATTAACTTCCTTTGAGTACTACCCATCCATCTTAGAAAAATACTATTTTAATCATCACGGTAATCACAACCGAGACGATGCAGCTCATTTTCCAACAGTTCAGAATAGGCATGGGTATGATATCGCATTGTTGAGTAAATGTGGAGGCAAGGTGTGATTACCGGTAAGACTTACATGAACGAACAGTGAGGATATAAATCAAACGCCTTGCATAAATAAATCTGCAATAGGTTAATACTTCGTAGATTCCGTATACATGGGCTTGTCCTATACCCACCAATGAAGTGCAGATGTGTTGAAGAATATGTAATCGGATTTAACGGGGAATGATGAGGCTACACATAGCTATATATCTTGGCTGAAACGATTTTAGCTATAACCCCAACTCAACTTACTACTATTCTTGGCATTCTCAAGGTTTAATGATTGATGGCTTCGCAAGTCTTTCCTGCAGGACCGGCTTGAGTGAGAGGACTCGAGATAGGGTGGGTTAATAATTCGTAGTTACGGAAGTCTTCCTCAAAAAAAGGTCTAGTGATCTATTCGTATTCTGAAATGGTGCTACAAGATGTACCAACTTGTACAGGTGACTACTAGATCAACACTGCGAAGCGCCAATCTTCAAGTTATATTACTATGTGGCTGACTGAAGGTACAAGTGTTTACTGATCAATCAGCATACATTGTAACTATCAACTTACAAATTCAACGCTAATATTCTGATATGTAACGAAAACATAGTTGTACATCATTATGTCTCCGATATCCTGACTAATCTTCGACGATCCAGTACATTGTCAACGGCAGAAGAGCCCACTAATCACGATCGGGTTTACCCCACTGGCGCTTACTATAACCGAGATGCACAGGGGGCCATCCACAATCACTAACCATCATCAATAATCAAACCGCAGACACGAGAACGAAAACAAAGTTGCAAGTAATCAGCCTCGCTGGCGTGAATATTTGAAGAAGATACCCTCGCCATGGACCAAGAAAATCGTATAAGTAGATGATGGAATTCCCTTTTAGCTGAGTTCTCATCCGCATAACAATCACTTCGATCTACATCTCCAATCTATCAACCACGTTTCATCAAAACCTCTTCAACCCATCACATTCCTCGAAATCTTCATCATGAAGCTTATCTACACCGCCAGCATCATCACCGCCATCCTGGCCGCCGCTGTCCCAGCCCTCCCAGCCGTCGACGCCGAAGCAAACGCCGGCATCGCCGCCCTCGAGAAGCGAGCTAGCACCCAATTCGCAGTCTACACCGACTCTGGTAAGTTTCAAAGTTTCTCTCATCCATCCACAAGCCTCACCATAATATCTCCACCCCCCACCCAACTCCCAACTAACAACTCCCCAGCCTGCGGCGGCGGCGCCGTAATCTTCACCGACACGGCCGCCCCAACCAAGGGTAACTTTGGCGCTACCCAGCACAGCATCAAGATCTTGAGTTTGGATCCTAACTACCATGTTACGTTTTACTCGGCGCTGAACCAGGGGGGCGATAAGTCGCAGTATGGGAATGGGGCTGTGGGGCAGTGTTATTCTAACGTGGCGTATTTGAGTTATGGGTTTTATTCTGGCGCTTAGTTGGGTATGAAGTTTATTGGGAGGTTTGTGAGGGGATGTTGATCTGGGCGGGTGAGGACTCAATGAGTGGTTATGTGGTGGGGGAGGAGAAGGAGAAGGTTGAGAGAATCGGGGGAAGTGGCGATTTAATCCTTCACTCATTTGTTGGGCTGGGAATGGCTTCCTTCGACTGCAGCGGAGGGAGCTACGAACTTCCTATGTCCATCTAGATTTATCTACACGATATTTCATGAATTTAACGGCCTTTCATTCGATACTTGTTTTGATCTACTTGTGAGCAAGCTAACTTTTTGTGATCATAATGGTGAATGAGTGAGTCGTTTATTGTGCTTCTCGATGAAAAGTACAAGTGCATACATCGATACCATGTTCTTGTATACGCAATAACACCCCACCCAGGCATCTCCTACAATCAAAGCGATTACCGAGCCCAAGATCCCCTAAATCACCTCCGCATTCCCAAACATCAAATCATACGAAAACCCAGCAAAAACAAGCAGACCCAAGCAACCCGCCTTCCACCCATAAAAATCCCAAAGATGCCCACCGAAAACACAAGCCCCTACCTCACCCACAATCCCATTACCCACATTCCGATTAGCAGTCCACACCCCCGCACTATTTAGATCCTTGAACCAGAACCTCGCATGTCACAGTCCCGCTGCAGCACAAACATCCTCCCATCGTGCACCGCGAGCGTGAAACCCGCTATCAACGATCCCACTTGATGATACACAGCGCTACAGGAAGAGCCATCGGAATTCGCGATATAGAGAGTGTTATTCGCGCCGCGAAGAGCGAGCTGGAGTCTGCCGCCAAAGACGCACAGCGATAGGGATGCGGAGATACTTGCGCCGCCAAATTTGCGGTAGTTGACCCAGCTGCCGCCGCTTTCGTTGGGCTAGCTCCCGTTTACGCAGTTGTCGGTGCCTCGGACGATCAAATGGAGTTTTCCTTCGTAGGGGGCGAGGATGGGGCCGTCGGCTGTGGTGGCTGTGGGCTAGTTGCTGGATATTAGGGTCCAGGAGTTGAGATCGCTTGCTGTGGAGGTTATACGGATGCCGTTGGGGGTATCTCGATATAGGCACCGGAGACCGTCGGCATGAGTTGTTAGTGCTGGACGAGATGGTGATGTGATTGTTAGAGGTTTTGGGATAGAACGTGTGCTTATGGAGTACTTGGTCCATTTTATGGTGTTTCGGCTTTCGTGAAAAATGAAAATTGATTCTCTGTGGTGATCTGTCAGCGATATTCCGTGTGGGTTGTTTCTGGGGGGAATGAGGACATGAGCCCACCAGCTCTCATTTGACCATCTATAGCACTGAAGTGTTCCTATGATTCCAGCAGGTCTTGATATTCTGATCTATAGTCTAGAATTTGAGACAATATTTTTCTATTGGTCTTTTTTGCATGTCTTTAGATAAAGGATTTTGAAAGATGAATCTACAACTCAAGTGTCTCAAAGATGAATCAAACAACGAATGATTGACGGGAAAAGAGTCTTAAATCACTTGCTGATGCTTTCCATTACTACCACCATCAAAGATTAATAATATCTCGCCATTAGGTTGCGTGTTTATAATGTTCTCCAATGCGGACTTGATGAAAGCAATATCGTGCTTCTGAATAAAATCATCGTTTTTGATAAAAATGATGAGATCGCCGATGAGGTAAGCAAAGAGAGCAGTACGAGCCAGTATTGCAGAGAATACTTCTTCGGTCAACTCTTTTGATAAAAAGACAAAAAGAAATACTAGCATGCTGCAAAAGACTAATTTGAGCAATCAAGAAGAATTTAAGAATTAACTTGTATTCCTTCTGAGGATTTGAAGTTATGAAATTCAGATATCATAATAGCTGCACCAGTTCCTGTCCCATCAGATGGATCACCCTAATCATCCGCAGCGGCAGCGTTTACTGCGGCATCAACTATCATCTGCCTCCCAACATTCAATGTGTCCAGCAACACGATTCATCACATCTCCGAAGAAAAAATCCACTCCTGAAAATGTGACTTGAGTTCCATCAACAATGGAGCCATACTCCCGCGTCTTGAAAGATTTTTCTGTTGCACTATCCGTTCCAGGTGTTACCGCCTAATAGATCTCGTTTTTGTCTCCAAAGATTGCATAGATTTGCTTTCTGAGACACTTGAAACGATCCGTGGAGATCCGGTGGAGATTGGATATGCTATAGATTTCATTCTGATTTCTCTGCAGGTCCGGAAGTTGTCCTGTCAACACCAGCGCTATAAGATTAATGTTTTCATCAGGGTTTACCTTCTTTGGCTTACATTTTTCTTGCTCTGGCCAGAGGTAAATAATGTCGCTCCTCCGCCAGGATATCCGATACTGACGGTACCGCTGTCATCATAGTCTTCAACAGAATCATCATTGGCGACGGAAGAAATTTCCATGATCGAATTTGCAGGATTGAAAGGATCTCCGGTGTCGCTGCGCAGGCATCTCGAATCAATTCTTCATTAGTATAGGGTACTGCTCCATCTATCTTTATAATTGATGCTGAAAAACTTATATATTCTTGAGAGAGTACTTTTGATCTCATGTCACTATAAATTTTACCATAGCTTGAGATCACATCTGGAGCTACATAAATTCCTAATGCGTCAACCAATCGTTTCTCCATATGGGAGAGCGGAGTAAGTAAGTTCTTTGTGCTTCTAAAAATGATTGTTATTCCAACCATGATCCAAATATGTCAAGGCTTTCCCTACATAATTTGAATCGCAATTCAAGAATAATTGTCTCGTAGCAAACTTAAAGTATTGACATCGAGCAGAAGAAGATTAAGATCGCATCGAGGTTAACATAGAAATGAATCAAGCTGTAACCCGGCAAAATAAGTATGTTGAAACTTGTAAAACGAGTTGGCAGCATATTATATCAGCCCCTAGATGTTTACACAACATTGAAATCCATACATTGCTACATATGTAAAGACTATTCTAAGCTGAAAATTACTCAAATCTGCCATTCCTATTCGTCGCAACAACCAAAAGACAAGCTCTCAAACGCTAGTTTTGAATCATAACAAAAGAACACAGCCAAGATAAGGAGCCACATTTTGATACTTCCAAGTGAACTATGGTGTGCATATCGTCGATGCTACCATCAAAAAGCCTCTTAAGACCCGAGTGTAGCTGAATGTACCCATCCATAGGTTGATGGAATAGGGGAAGACGCCGACAACGCGGGGTATTAATCTAGCGTATCTTTAGTACCACTTAATACCAACGATCTAGATAACTGTACATGGTCTTCCGAGACCATGAGTGATATGATGGCATGAATCTCAGCCATATCATCGACGTTAAAAGCCATGGTCAATATACTATATATATTTCTCTTCAGGTAGCCTAGCTAACAAATGGGCAATTCAGCTTTTGAGAATAGCATCAAATGAGTGATACAGAGAAATCTTCTCGTATAAAAATATAATTCCGATATTCATACCATTGATTATGATGTATGTATATGTATGTCATTGTTCGAGCGGGACCTTCCGGTCTTTAACATTGATGACTATGATTATATAATCAACCATGCCACAAGCGGCCTCCACATTTATTTTCAGGCGCTATGACCACAATTCCACGCCCCAACAAGAAAGCAAAACAGAATGTCAAAAAGAATCAACAAGCAAAACGAACTTGATTGATATAAAAACTATTCAAAAAATGTTAAAAGAACGAGGTCGGATGAACTCAGATTACTCTCTGACGGGGAGTCGAACCCCGGTCTCCCGCGGCTTGTCTTCAAGCGATGACAAGCGGAAATCATGACCGTTAGACCATCAAAGATGTTGTTGTTATGGTGGATAGTCGAAATAATAGTATATGTTCTATCAACTAGGTGGGGAGCTAAGAGCATGTGGTACGTACCAGATGAAGTGGGGTAATCTCTGTATTCATCTTATGGAGATTGGCGAGCTATAAGTGCGCAGTTTTAGAACTCTTTTACTCAAAAATATATATCTTGTCTATCAAAATCAAACGAGAAACATTCAAATCTTGATTGTATTCAACCTTTCAAATATGTCGGAGAACAACTCTCTCGCAGGCTAAAATCAGCACGAGAACAGAAAGACTACGAGATAACCTTAGGCTTGTCTAGTTATAAGCGCGTACATAAATTCAGCAAAAAGGATTTGGATCAAATATGAACTCTGGCGGGGAGTGGAACTCCGATTCACCATGCTGGGTAAGAAACTTTCTATATCGTCGCTGGCGATCTATTGCAGACTTCAGCTTCTGATTTCTATAGCTACGATAATAAGAAATTCTTATTCTATAATTCCTATTAATCGCTCACAAGAATGGTGAGGATATCGATTACAAACCCAGATATCGATGACCTAGGTATCATCCTGCGCGCCGACGGCGCTCCTTCAAGTTACAGTACTTCTGGTTCCTAGCAGGAGTTTGGGACCTTATCGATCGAGAAACTGTTTTGGGAATGGATCCGAATGATGAGTTTTCTTAAAGAAAGGCAGTAAATTGGGTACAAAATCAACTGCGATGTGAACAAAAACCATTCAGCTATATACAAGAATCTATACCAATTCTACTATATAGCCTTTCGAATGTATAATCCTATTAAAAGAGTGGAGAAAGATAAAAGAATATTAAGCGGATTTGCAGGAGAAGGTAATCAACATTAATCAAAAGGAGGTTATTAATGCAAATTACTTGTCGACTATTCTTACATGTGGTATATCGAGCCTCAAGACAAGAATGCAGAGATCAAGCTTAAGTATCCAAACCGTCGACCTCTATACGCCAAAATCCTCTGAAATACTTATAGGAACAGACTAATATATATCATATCAAAAAGCTGCAACTACTTATCCCTCTAAGTGGATCAATAAATAATGAAATGCAAACTTCAAACGATACATCATATTACATATATAAAGCTTCAAAGATTCAGCAGTCTCACATAGTAATCTCACATAACACAATATGAATATCTTGTGAACAAGTAGATGTTTTAAAGTCCACCATACCATGAACCATCAACCCACCTCAACCACAAAAGCACCCATCCCATCCCTAAAAGCAGCCACCCCTCAACGCCAAAACAAGATGCAGCGTAACCCTCTCCTCAACCCCATACTCCCCCACCTCCTTCTCATCCAACATCTGCTTCCCCCTATAAATAAGACGCTGTTGCGAGGGTGGGACACCCTCCTGCTCCTCGATTTTTTCCTTGACAATGAGTATCTTGTCATTGGTCTCGATGTCGAGTTCGAGTTCTCGGCCGGTGAGAGTGAGGATTGTGATGAGCATTTTTGGGGGGTGGTTGGGTTGAATGGGCTGGACTGGGTTTTTGGTGATTGGGGTTGTGAGGGTGGGGAACGGATGGGTTTGCGTATTTGGTTTTGGTTTTGGTTTGGGTTTGGGTTTGTGAGTTTGTGAGTTTGTGAGTTTGTTTGTTTGTGGATATTGGAGTTGGTTGATTGATCTAATGATTTGAGGGTGTGTGGAAGGGAATCAGTTCTGAGATGGAGGCTCTTATATAGAAGTATCCAAGCTATACGGCAGAACCGTATGTTTTCATATCCTAGGCAATGATCTGACTGTATGCCCCAGTGCCGTAGAGACATGGAGGATGACACACTAGATAATTTATATGGTGATTGATGAATAATGGCTTCCAGATCATCTTTGGAGGTCTGATGTGTCGCCATTTGAAGGCGATAGTGAATCTGAATATCATAGCTATAGTCGGTATATGGAAGCTGTGGTGTAATCACTGGTTGGTCTAGGGAGTGATTGTGGTGGTAATGTAATGAGATGTGGTAAATTCATAGCAGCTCGCCGATTATGTATCTCCGGATGAATATCGCAGGGTTAAATAAATGATATGATTCAATTTAGCTAAGCATCTCTCCAATTCACCAGGCTCTCACTTCGAGAACACCCTTCTAGGCCACTCCATTAACGCCTCCCATTCCCTACTCTTGTCTTCGACCAGCTCATCCCAGATACTTTCAACCCAGTTTTTATGTCCCCGAATTCCCTCTGCGACTTTCAATCCTCCATCTGCACTCCCTGTGTTATTAAATTCGACCTCCCCGTTAAAAATCGGTCCCATAATCTTTTGTACCGCTAAGAAATGGGCAAGTAATACTCTACCGACTCTATTTTCTCCATCTATAAATCTATAGAAGGTATGATGACTCATATTACTGATCGCCAGATAGATTTGAATAAACTTGAAATAAGCTACATTATGTTAGGACTTTAGAATTTGGGATAGCAGTCAAGAGTGTGAGATGGGAACGGTACCGGCCAAAGAAGAGACTTTCCAATCTTGAACCACAGCTAGTAGCATTTTGGAAATTCCCAATTCATTTTATTTCCTTCACAAAGACTCTTGACGAAAATCAATGAGGTCTCGGCATTCTGAATATCATCATTCAGGACTTGTGGTAAGTCGTGTAGTCGTGTAGTCGTGTCTCCATCTGTTCCCAATGATCTCCATCGCCCTCAAGACACATTTCTGGATCAACATCTTATCCACCAGGAGTACAAGTACTACGGAGGATACTACAGCCACGGAAAAAATACAAAAGTTCAAAGAAGCCGGATAAGTCGGATAGGTAGTAGGATTGAAATGTGAGGGAGTAAAGAGTTGCCTGCATTGTTTGCTTTTGGACCTGAGAAATAGTTGAGGGATCAAGGTTCACGAAGAGCTCTGAGAGACTACGAAGTGCGAGAACACGGTGATGAAGAGATAAAACATGGTAGTTCTTGATGGTTACTGGCGAGGTGGATGGAGAATTGTGTGAAAGATGAGATGCGGATAAGGCCAGCATAGAATCAAGCAAGAATGAATTCTATACGCCCATCAGCTATTTCATACCGGCTACTAGAATCTTCGAAAATCTAGACATACTCACATGATGAGCCAGAATTGGAACATAACAAACCCATTTCTCTTTACTTCCAACCGGTAAATAGGGGTGGGCATACATCAGAAAATGATGAAAAAGAAACATATCATCCAACGAAAATATGGTAGGCGTAGCTTGTAGATTTATATAAGGGACTGGGATTGAATTGGGAATTTGGCGAGGCTTCAGGGGCTTTGTTAAGGGAGGAGGTTTGGGATAACAGCAAGAAAGATGATTCCTTGTACAGTTTTGACATGATGGTAGAGTTTCTTGACGCTGTAGTGATTAGGAAGATTGGCATAACGTAGGGGGACATGAAATATACCTTCACTTTACGTTTCTTACAATTGTAACATCCGCGTCTCGATTTTTTGTGACCTCTGCGGGGTCTGCGGGATTCATCTTGTACATGTATCGTGCTATTATCTGCACATTCCTTCGCTCTATCCTGACTGGTGCTGATAGAATCGGATGAAGAAAAGGCACCAAGACTACTGGTAGATTTTGCATTGGTAGAATAATCATGGCTTTTGAGACTACTCAAATTCCCTTGTTCAGTACTGCTGCCTTGACTTTTACATTCTGCGTTTGCAAAACATTCATTTATCCTTTCGAATAATTCAGTTCCATCTCTAAGCCTTGTATAATCATCGCGAAGCCATCTAAATGTATAAATATAATCGTGATTCATTGCATTTTGTGGTTAACAATGAGGCCATAGGTAGTTGAAAAGGTCCTCGATGAGGTGGTGAATTGATGTTCCGATTGTAAGCGCAGTAGAACTATCCCCTGCTTACATCTAGAGCCGAAAATAACATCACGTGAGTGCGAGCTTAACTTATCGCGGTCCTCGTGATTAGGTATTCGTCTTCAACTACAACGTCTGACAGTTTCTCCCACTTTTGACCAGAATTTCGACAATCATTTCTCAAAGAGTAGACCAACATACATCAGCAACATCTGTTTCATTCGAGAAAGGTTTGATAACGATTCAGGAAGCTTACGGCTGCAGCTTTTGTGCGTTGATTAAAGACAAACAAAAGGTGGGGGATGATGGATAATGGATATACTGTACTTCGTACTGGAAGATCTAGACGTCGACATGATCATACAAAACTAACAATTCTCATCAGATCTTGTGGGAAGAGATGTGAGGGTCATCAACAGTGAGATCCAAACCTTCTCCATGTTACAGCATGGTTCATTGCGCGAAGGCAGATAATTTTTGAAGTTGGAGCTGGATCTCCTACTTTGACATGTTAGATCTACTCATATTATCTAGTATGTATCAATGCATCACAAGTGCATGATCGATCTGCCCAGATTCGCCACGTTTGCCAACCAATATATAACAAACGAATAAGACTCTTCACTCGCACCAGGAACCTCAAATGTCAAACTCGTATCCCAATTGCTTCTCTGGAAGTTTGAATCCGAATGCGAAGTTTTGTCGGATCTTTCCATTTTCCTTTGTCACTCTACATAAGTATCAAATGCTATTTTATGGGCATAACTCATGATTCTTTCTTGACTCTTGCAATTGAGAGCCCGGGCCGATGACAGGCCCACTACTCGTTAACAGGCCCCAGAGTCAAATGCATTTACAAGGAACATGCATCTTTTCTCCAATGAGCGTCGTGGTGTAACGCAAGCAAAAGCAGTCTCTTATCAGATGAAAATTATGCAATCTTCACATGGATTTAGCCACCAGTCGTACTTTTCCATCAATAGGAATTGTTATGGTTCGGGCGATTTTCGAGTCAGACTTGTTACTGTTCTGACTAAAGTATATTGATGACAAGGGCAGTGGAATAAAATCAAATTTGTAAATTCCGGAAAAAAAATTATCAGATGGGAATTCTCCTGCGTTAGTATGGTCTTGGTTTCCCGAAGATTGTGGAGTGAATTAGGTTATCAGATTGAAAATCATTTCATTTGACGAATGTCATTTTCATCACAGGGGGTTCGCTACCATGCAGTAAAGCAGCTAAAATCTAGTTGGATGGGAAAACCATGATTTTTTGGACAACGATCCCGATATTGGCAAGTGGTAAAGATGATGCTGAAGTAGTCTAGTGTCACAGACTGTTATGATCTTGTCACATCAAGAATGGTATGATTTATGTTTCGATCCCTAGCCTTGGTATCCGTTCTTTTTCGTCCCAGTGGAAGAATTCATCTCTTGTGTTACCAAATCTTTTTCCCTGACTAACTAAATCTAAGCTTTCTACAGTATCTTGACCGCTTTCACAATTCCAAGTCGTCGGGTTTCAATGTTCGGATGAACTAAGATTTACGTTTCAACGTTGAAGATCAAATTTGTTTATTCTGTAATTTTACTTGACCGACTAGAAGCTACCTTGCTATGCTAGTTTGTGCCCAAGTCGCAACATCTACCATTCAGAAACTACGTTCTAAACCTCATTGCTTTTTATTTCCATTAACCTCTTCGTCGCATTCTACTTGATTCGTTATTAGCATCAGCTCAAAAAGAAAACAAAATGTCTCTCCAAACCTCCTCCAGCTATGAAGCCCCCCGACGAGCTCTTGCTCGTCCCCATTCTCATGTCAAAAATCACGTCCGCGCATACGACATGATATCGACAGATTTCTCCGTTGCACAACTCAGTCTTGCTATCACGGCAACGGTGAAACGTAGTCCATTATCGATTTTATTTTTGAGCCAAACTCCTGGATTAGAAATCGAGAGCTTGAATAATGAAGCTGTTTTCATGCAAGATTTCGCGACAAGTTTGGATCCAACATGTCGATATACATTCCTGAATTATCTAAGTGAGGAAGGGATGCTAGGTGAATGGATGTCCAAAGGACAGCTGAGCCCAAGTACCGAGGAGTGGGCAGACTATGCTAGATGGTGTTTTAAGGTCGTTAGGGAAGAGGGATGGGTTGATTTCTGTGAAGGAAGTGTAGAGGCTTTTGAAGAGCGGGAAAATGGAAGATGCATTGATGTTGTAGTTTCTGGGGAGATGTTCAAGGCGGACAGAGTCTTAGGTGGCTGTGAGGAGACTCTGGCATCAACGGAAGAGAGCAATGGATTAGATATGTTGCAAGCTACAAACGCGTTGCAAAATCTATGCGCGGCAGCTTCATCCGTAAGTGTTCCCCTTCTCATTTTATCCATACCAGCATCCTAACCTACAATCCCAAATAGAATCTCGCAGCACTCACAGCACAAAACGAAAACCTTTTATCACGATACGAGAAAGAACAAGTCAGCAGAATGGTCAGAGCATTATTGTAATTAATTCGAGGAACATTATGACGGATGGTGTTTGGGGGTTCATTTTAGCAGCGCGTTAGCATTGGCATGTGTTAATACCACTTAGCTTTAGATTTTGATTTCATTACCTACTTGTACATATTATAGATCTACCATCATCTATTCCCACAAATCTCGTTCCTTTCCTTCATGCCTTACCCCCGTCTCCTCTCGTCGTCGTAAGCTATAACTCCAACCTAACCCACATGCTACGATTCCTTCCGAGTAACATCGTATTCGATATGCTTTTTTTTTTTTTTTCACATTTTTCTGTTTTTTTCCCCCTTCGACATTCTGCCGTCTTTTGGCCTAGGTTAATCCGGAAAAGATATTCGCTACAGTGCATTGCACAATGCATATGCATGCGCTCAAATTACAGTACCGTACAAGCCGACACTACATACGAGTCCAGTCCATACATACATACACATACAAGCACCCATCCCACAAGCGAGCAAACGGCAAACCCCTCAAGCCTTTACCAAGCTTCCTGCCTTCACCCATGGAAGGATATATCCGGCACGCATGCGCTGGGTAAACTCACAGCGACAGTAGGTGTCGTTCTATCAAGCTCCATTTTCCGATACTGCTTGCTGCTGATGCAATGGAGGAATGTCATGGTGGATGAGGCCCTTGTCTTTTTTTATGGTGGGGTGAATTGCCAAGAGTGCCAGGGGTAGGGAGGATGGATGTTGGATTTATTGTGGAATTGGTGGATGTTGGGAGTGGAGTGGTGTGGAGGGTGGACAGGGGTGAGGGTGAGGGTGAGGGTGAGTGGGTACGTGCAGTACAGTACAGTACAGTACAGTACAGTACAATACGGTACAGTAGTGCCATCTGATAAAAGTTTTTTTTTGGGTTTTGATTTGATGGGGGTGTTGTATATATGGTCGAGGGGTTACGGTAGTGGTGTTGTTCTTGGAGTTAGACGGTCGGTTATCTGGTTATGGCTTTAGGTTTGGATTATGCTTTCGGAGTTTGGGTTTTGGGGGTCGAGGTGCGGGTTGGGAGTTGGGGGTGATGGATGATGGGTGATGGGTGATGGGCGATGGGGTACTGGTTTTGATGTTGGATTTGAATGAAGGACTTAATGGAGGTTATGGATGGGTAACGTTGACCTTACTGTAGGATGAGATGAACACACGTGTGGAGAGATGATGTTCTATGTCCTTGCATTGTATGTTACCTTCTATGTAGGTCTATTAGAAAGTTTCATTATATACCACTTCCTCATCACCGAAACCTAGAACATGTGAATATCATTCATGATCAATAATCCCGATCTTCACCTAAAATGACCAATTTCATAAAGCCGCAACTCTAGACTAGGGGTCCTGTACAGTGCCGAAATACAGTCTCAAGGTTGAGGCAGTAGGATAGTGTCAGGGATGGAGTAGGTCATGTTGCCGATTGATTCATTCATTATGAGACAATTACCATGGGCTCGTTATCACCTTTGATCATCACACAGGGTTCTTTTTGTACTTATCCCGCGATACCAAATGCTAGTGCTAATGCTGATGCTGGTGCTGAGTTTGATGCTAGTTCTAATTCTAATTCGTAAGTTTTTCGACTAATTTTCAAAACGGTGCAGAACACGTAATTAGTCTTGAAATCCACAGGTTGTCATCCATGGACGTTGACCCAGACTAGCATGGCTAGAGAAGGTTCGGGAGTTACTTTTCTGGAATGCCTTCATTCTTTCATGCGTATGCCGACGAGATCATATATCAAATTAACAACCAGTGGAGCATCTGATTTAGAAGATGAGCCTGCTTGGCGCAGTGGTAACGCGTAGCACTTGTATGTACCATTTACAGAAATGCTAAGATCATTGGTTCGATTCCAGTAGTAGGCAATTGTTTTGATGTTTTTTGGTGTTTCCATGTACTTTTTGTTGATGTAGATGGGCGGGCGAGTAGATTCAAGTAGACTTTATCTAATTATAGCTTTGAGGGACGAAAGACCCACTTCTCACATGAAGCCAAGAGGCTGCCCCGAAAGTTTTATTTCGCTTTTTCTGTACAGTATCTATAGGGGCTGGAGAGTATGGAGAGTGGAGTGATGAGAGGGAAAAGGTTAATTTTATAGACAGGCTTCTCCATGTTAGAGTTACGGTGCCTGATCTCAAAGTTGTTTTCCTGGCTTGCAATCTTTTGGCCATGGTCATTGAAAGTTCATTCGAAGCCTGGGTTTTATATCTGAGTGCTGTATCGTTCTGATGCCACATGTTCAGGTGGCTCAAGGGCAATAATGGCAGCTAGGGGAGAGGAGATGACGGGGAAACTCTTCTGTGACTTTTTGGGCGAATCTGAGGTGAAGAATCTGTGTGGATCTTGCCAAGGCATACAGTATATGAGAGTTCTTGCGAAAGAGATTCTTCCATATTTCCAAAGAGAGTTTTGGTCTGGATGCCTGGGCGATAAAATAAGACCTCTAGATGTGTCCTGATGGCTTTGGGAGAAAAGTTCTCGTCTCTGGAGTCTCTCGGGCCTTTTCCCACAGTACTTTCACTTTTTATTTATTCTCTCAAGGGTAAATTTTTCTGGTTATGATGTTAGTCTGAGGTATCATTCTTAGCAGGAGATTGGTACACTATAATAACGAATTGGAATATCCAATGACATCACGATACTGAATATCAAATATCTATTAGGTGGCTGATCTAATCCTCTAGAAAACCTGCTCTACATCTAGAAATATAAATCCCAAATAATCCCTCCAAACCAACACCATCATCCTCCCACACCCACAGGTATCCAGCCCCAAACCCAAACATATGATTCCCCATTATCCCATCAAAACTCCATACACGCCTCCACCCCCTACTCTATCCCACCTCTCACCATCACCCGCTGGCTCCCCACCCCCAATACCCCCCTAAATTACCCTAACAACACCTATATCTACCATTCAAACACTTTCCCGCCTGCCTCTGCGAATAGCCCGAATAATCCGCACAGGCTGTTACAGATCGCAGCCTTAATTCTCGGTACCGGGGACAGGTTGCAATGGTCGTCATGATGGGGTGGCCGCAGCTAAATTGGGTTTGAAGGCTTTGACACATGGTGATGGTTGGTGGGTTGGTGGGTGGGTGGAATGGGGGTTGTGGTTGTTGGGTTGATTCGGTGATTGGGTGGTGCTTTTTGGATGAGGTTTGTGATTTTGGTGTTGGCGTTGGGTGATGTTTGGTTTTGGGGGTTGTTGGTCTGGGGTAGGAGTTGAGGTGATTATTGATTGTATTGGATTTTCAAATAGAAGACGGCGGGATGGGGATGAGGAGATTGTTGATGTGGTGTTGATGTGGGAAACGGTGGATCTGGGGGTGGATATCTTCAATTTGAGGTCGGGCAATCAGATAGTGATAGCTTTACGATTTTGGGGTTGATATTCGGATTTGCTTTCCACTTGGTGAGTGTTGGAGCGAGTCTTGAATGGTATGCATGCGGGTTTATTTAGATATGTTCGATGAATCAAGATTGCATATTGGAAATACCGAGTTGGATATTTGAACGTGATTCATAGGTTGTGGATTTGATGCCCGAGACGCGCTTGAATAGGGAGTGACCTATTGTCTAACCTATTCACGACTTATGATATGTGACTGGAAAATCGAATAAATGATATGCGGATTCAAATTTAAACAAAAGACTGCTTATGATTCAGTACATGTCTCGAAGATGTGATGTGAGATATCAATTCACTGGGCTACCACCAAGACCAAGGTAGTGTACCCCTTGGGTATGCGTGAATCAGCTAATATAATAAGAATTTAGAAAACAATACAACTAGTTATAATGAAAACATTCTGATTTATATGTGCTTTGAGAAAAATGAGCTTCACTTGCATTTCAGAATAGGAGGTAGAAGGTCTTCAAGCATACTTGGGATAAGTCAGCTGGCTGATTAAACTTGAGATTTGCATCCAGAGGATGGGATTATCTGCATTCTCAAGAACAAATAGTGGATAATAATATGAACGACTAGGTCAAGAGGCCTTCCGAGGGGAAAATACACGCTCAATGTGTATGCGAAAAGCATATTCCCCATCAAATTGTTTGCGACTTACGAGCATCATATGGGCATGGAGGAGCACACTCTCATTCATAAGTCAATAAGCATAACCCGATTCGATACACCAAAGCCGCATTTTCCCTCAATTACCTCTTGCACCTTGAACATAACACAATCCAACTCGATTAAGATCCCACTCCCTTCGAATTCTCATCACCAACCCCTTTTCACCCGAAGCCGTGCATGTCTCTCCTCGCAATCTTCACAATTCTCACAAACGATATCTGAAATGCGGAGAATTGGTATTCCATTGCAGTGGCTTGGATTCTCGAGACAGTAAGGATATGTGGGAATGGTCCTTCTGGATATTACTCGGGGGCAGAATGCACAGGTGGAGTCGATGTGAATACACATGCGAAGGTTTGACTAGGTAGGCCGTTGTGGTGTGTGCTGGTTTTGAGGGGCGATACAGTACTGGTGCGAGCATTGTGGGATTGGGGGGGGTGGGACTTATGTAGATGGTGGGATCTCTATTGATGAAGAGAAGGTGGAAATTAAGGGTATGTGGTAATTCAATGGACTTCTTTGAAATCTTTGAAGTATCAATAAATCTTGTTCGAGGAATTTTTCAATAATTCTTTGAGTGTCTGGATAGCACTAGCTTTCCATTGCATAAGAAGAACTGCAATTTTGATTGATCCAGAATGCAGGAAGAGGATTTCTTGACGGGATAGGTGCCTCATCACTTGGTGACAGACATGGTTGCATAACTATGTTTGATACAATGTTTTGAAATTTCTGAGGATTGGTTTTAATTCTCTTTGAATCTTCGACATAAAGATCGGTATATAGAACATGCTGTGGATTTTATCTTTATCCACTAACAACATTTCAATCTTTGGGGGTAATCACTGAGCCCCATCCCCTCAATCTCTTCTTACTTCGAACCTGCTTCTCATCTGTAACCTGCCACCTGCCAACCCTCCCCAGCTAAAGTCTCCCAGAACAACTCCAACTTGAGAAATTTGCCCGAAGCTCTATGATACAGTCAAGGAAATAGACTCACTGAAGCAGTTCCCTAAAAATACCACTTGGTGAATGCCAATGAATATACTTGCTAAAAATCCCCCATATCGGAATCAAATATTCTGCCGAATAGAAGCTATTTCATGTGAAGGAAAGAGTGCGCGTGTTGAGGGTATGAAAGATGGGTATTTTGCTCGGCGGTGGAATTGATAATCCTATTAGCAATAGAGACATCTCGGTTTCGAATTCGAATTCGAACCTAAATAACCCCTTGTTATATTGAAATTTGGAATTTCCACGTCTTTCTCCTTGAATGGTAACACAATTCAAGGTTTTTCTTCCAAATAGTAATTCGAAAGTACATAGAGTGAAAACCATTGACTGCGCAACTGCACAACCAATTCTAATCACGAGCAATAATAAGTCACCTATAGTTTCACGTGATTTCACTAGGTACGAATGCGAATTAAGAGTGAACTCAGTTGGAAACTCTCCAGTCTCAACATCTTTCACAATTGCTACTGTCATGTTTAACCTTAGTTCACGCTCAATTTTCTCGAAAGACATCTCAACACCCTCATCCTCACCCTCACCCTCACCCGCAAAATCTCGAAAAATCAAAGCTCCACATCATCTTGCATCCACATCCGTCATTAGCCATATGCATCCCGGCTAATATCAGGGGCAAGCATGACCCATCAACCAACCCACCATGACAACCGCGCCAATAATCCCACCATAATCCCACTTACTAGATCAACACCCCTCCGAGCTCGGGATCTTCAATCTGATAATATTCCCTCGCCAATGGTGCCAAGGTTGCATAGATTAACCTTACACAATGGAAAGCAACAAAGTGGACCCTTCCCACTTACTGACACGATTAATCTTATCAATCAATCTAATCAGATGAAAATTTTCACGCCCCAGTCTTGTCTTGCGACTGCAGTACGAGTGCAGTGCAGATGCAGTGTGGGATTTGAACTTGGAGCTGCCAATTTGGGTTTAAACGACGGGGAAGATGAAGGTTTTATGTCCTGATTAGTGGATCGGATTTTGGGGGCCTTTGGTACTGGAAAACGGCGAGTTGGATGAATTAACCGGAGACATTGCTGTAAGTGTTGAATTCGGGATATGGATGGGTAAAAGCGTGCAAGGAGGTCCACCGGCCAGTTTTTATTACTGTATTAGTGACGATATACTTGAGCCATTGACGGAACCGTGTTGCAGTCGGTGGCTTGGAAGAAGGTTTCTTTTTTCATGAATTATGAGAGGGAATATTCATGGTGTTATTGCTATTTTTTGTTTTGAGTGTGATGCTTTGGATTGTGTTTTTGGAAGGTCTTCTCGGGGTGATGTACCTAAAACGTGCATGTACCTTTGGATTCGTCCATTTTCAGCAACTTCTAGGATCACGGATGCAATCATACAGAGCTACACCACCACCGTTCTTCCATGCTTGCTCGTGTTAAGATCTAGTCTTTGTTAGGGATGCATGTATGCAGTGGGACTACATCTCGTTACGTCACAAGATACCCATCAATTTAACATAAGGAACTTTACGGAGTCTCGAGCTTCAAGAAGGAAAATGGCCCAGCAATCACTAGTCCCGCCTGAACCGGCCATCCCAATCCAGATTCATCCCGACAGGATTTTAGTCACGCCAATGCGCCACACGTATACGTTTGATGGCTGTCTGGTTCCTGCAGGGACTCCGGTTCGATTTTATCTTATCTGATCTTTTCGATCAATCTTCGCATCCTCTTTGGTACTTTCATTTATAGATTTTCCCAACTTTTCCTTTCTCTTCGCCATGCAATCTCTCTACGAGGTCGAGACCGAAGCTCCCCGTTTGTCCATTGTTCAGGGCGCGTCGAGTCCTCCACTGCTGGCACTTACTTTGGGTGATCTTTTGGATCAACAAACTAGACTTCGTCATGGACATGAGTGTTTAGTTTGCCCATCGTTAGGCACGAGATGGACTTATGGAATGTTGCGGGAAGAAAGTGTTGCCGTTGCTCGAGGCTTGTTGTCGTTGGGGATAAGATCCGGGGATAGAATTGGAATACTGGCAGGCAACTGCGCGGAGTATATTTCAGTTTTTTTTGCGGCGGCGTATATTGGTTGTATACTGGTGGTGTTAAATAACACATACACAACTCAAG
Organism: Monilinia laxa; assembly: GCA_009299455.1. NCBI lineage: Eukaryota > Fungi > Ascomycota > Leotiomycetes > Helotiales > Sclerotiniaceae > Monilinia > Monilinia laxa. The sequence goes on from VIGI01000013.1 coordinate 1,516,434, forward strand.
AGGCGAAGAACGGACTGAAACATGCCGGTAAGCTAGTTTGTGAAATTTCCTCAAACTTACGCTAATGAACCATAGGATGTCGAATCCTATTCACTGTACCAAAAATTGGAAAACAGAGTGTCGAAAGACTTATTTCCGAGTTAGGGCCATTGCCAAAGCAAAATGGCAATTCAGAAGCTTTGGATAGATTGGTGATGTTGAGGGGTTCTCGAGATGGATTCATGAACTACGATGGACTGAAAATTCAAGGTCGGGCGAAATCTGTGTGGGAGTTCGAAAGAGTAAAGAATATGGTAAAACCGGACGATATCGTGAATCTCCAATTCACGAGCGGATCAACAGGAAGTCCCAAAGCGGCAATGCTTACACATTTGTAAGTATTGTCCCATTTGATTCTCATAATGTTTCTCACAACCTCCCAGTAATTTAGTCAATAATGCCAATTCGATTGGCGACCGATTGGCCTTCACACCTCAAGACATCTTATGCTGTCCACCGCCACTCTTTCACTGCTTCGGTCTCGTACTTGGAGTCCTAGCGGTAATCACTCATGGCGCCAAGATTATCCTTCCAGCGGAAACATTTGATGCATCTGCGGTACTGCGGGCAGTATCGGACGAGAAGTGCACTGCACTTCATGGTGTACCAACCATGTTTGAAGAAATTCTCAGTCTACCCCGACCAGAGGGATTTAATTGTGACAACTTAAGAACGGGGATAATAGCCGGAGCACCAGTTCCCAGGCCACTAATGAAGAGATTGTTGACGGAGTTGAACATGAGGGAATATACATCTAGTTATGGTAAGCCCGGATCTTCAATAGCACATCTGCATATAATTAACAGTTGAAAGGTTTAACGGAGACCTCACCCACTTGTTTCAATGCATATACCTACGATACCATCGATACCCGTCTGACGACCGTTGGACAAATCCTTCCACATCTTCGAGCGAAAATCATCGATCGAGATGGGAATATCGTCCCACAAGGTGCAAGAGGCGAACTTTGTATTTCCGGATACTCGCTGCAGAAAGGCTACTGGAATAATGAAGAGAAGACGGCCGAAGTGATGGTGAGAGATGAAGATGGGATGTTGTGGCTGAAAACCGGGGATGAAGCCTCGTTCGACGAAAGAGGATATTGCTCCATCACCGGACGATTCAAGGATATCATTATCCGAGGTGCGTAATCTTCCGATCGGGTAATGCGACGATAAAACTAACATCTGTGCAGGTGGTGAGAATATCTATCCCCTTGAAATAGAAACACGTCTCGACGCCCACCCATCTATCTCCAGAGCCATAGTAGTAGGAATTCCGGATCCCAAGTATGGTGAGGTGGTTGGAGCATTCCTAGATACTCAGGAAGATTCGGCGGCCGTCAAGCAGAAGTTATCAGATTCGGATATACGTGATTGGACAAGAAAAGAACTAGGATGGCACAAGGCTCCTCATCATGTATTCTGGTTTGGAGAGGAAGGATTAAAAATGGATACCCCCAAGACTGGTAGTGGAAAGGTTAAGAAGTTTGAGTTGAGGAATGAGGGAGCTAGAATTGTGAGAGAGAGGAGCTTGAAGCCCAAGCCAAAGTTGTAGATTTTACGGGGGAAAAGCAGACCGTTCTTCAAGAGTTTTGATTACTTGTAGCGCTTCTAGATAGATTATTTTGTAAATGTAGTATATATGATATGTAGTTCGTCACTTTCTCCAAATTTAGCGTGCTTATTAGGCTAGTGTATCATATAAGGCTGATTGGTTAAGTCTGAGCTGTACATTTGATCCATAGTTGTCAAAACTCAACAATATCAAACTGGATGCTTGATTATAAACGCAGCATAGAGATAGAATCATGACAAAGCAAATACCTGGGGTCGAGCTGGAAAGTAATGGCATTCGGACTTGGCCAGTGAAAACGCTTGATATGGACCGAATTGTTCATAATATTCGAGAACTATCGACATATTCAATGTAAATTCATCTGACATGAGAGTTTTACATTGAGAAGGAAAAACGTATTAGTTTGGAAAGAAAGGAGAGCTGGGCATCCTTCCCGGTCGTAAGATATATTCGCCCATTCTCTGAGGAAAGATCTCGAGTATTTGACGATCTACGCGTTTTTGCAAACTATATAGTATACCTCCAGAATGTTGCTTGATCTCCTTCATGTTGTTGTTCAAGCTTCATTTCCGGTGTATAAGAATCCGCCGTAAGCCCTCGCTCAGCATCTCGGGCATCCCTACGAGTATTCTCCAACTTATAATAACTCATCATCAAGGCTGTCAAAACGAAAGACAAGGATAAAAGACCGAGAAGAGTTGCATGCCCTACAATGAACCTGGATGTGATGGATAGTAAGCATTAGTTCTCCAAATCCTCACGGAGTACGTATAGGGAATAAGTACCGCGGGGAATCATTCGATCGATAGGCAAAAGCTGCTACGATACCCCCAAAGTTGGCGAAACCAACAACCATTCCGAAACCAACACCTCTTTTTAGACTTCCACTCAAATTGTTTCCTACCCAAGCGGTCATGAGAGGAGTAGTGGGGAAAATGCCTGGACGTTTTTGTCATTAGTATGTTCTTTGATATAGTTGTATATCTCCTTTGCGTACCTGAAATACAGATAAATGCACCTGTATATTGAACCGGTGTTTTGTCACTTGATATCAGTAGTGCAAATCCAGCAATTGTGAGAGCCAAAAACCCTAGAATAAATATTCCTCGCTGCTTGAATTTATCGGCAATAAAGCTTGCTGATATTGTGAGAAAACATGCAACAACGTAAGGTGGAACTGTCATAAGCTGTGCCGCGTTACTTGTGTAACCCATGTCTTTAATGATGGTAGGTAAAAATAAAGACAACGAGTACAAAGCTGTAGACATGCAGAAAGAGATCAACATTTTGACATATATTTTCCAATCTTTCAATGCTTGCCATATGTATTTTGAGTCCCAGTCATCCGAAAGATGATGTCGATCATTCGCAAGTCGCCTCATCACCTCCTTTCGTTCTGGCTCAGATAGAAATTTGGCACTAGTTTAAGTAAGTTTCATGCATGATGATAGATATGAAAATTTGGGAGCATACTATTTAGGATAATCACCAATTGCCCAGTAAGATATACACCCAACGCAAAATGAAAGGATACCTTCGATAAGGAACATCCATGACCATCCATTTTTACCCGCTACTCCAGACATTTCAGAGATTCCACGAGCGAATAATCCACCAAAAGCCCCTGCGGCTGTAGCCATAGCAAAGAACAATGCCATACGAAAGCCACACTCATGCCGAGGATACCACATGGTAATATAATAAACAACACCCGGATATAAACCACCTTCTGCAACACCCAAAAGGCATCTGACGACAAGAAATCCTGCAAAGTTATGTACCAAGCCCGTACATACCATTACAATCGACCAAGTCAATACAATAGTGGCCAGCCAAACACTTGGACGAAGTTTCTTCATTATTATATTGCAAGGAACACCAACAATGATGTAAAAGGGAAAGAACACAGAAAGCGCGATGTTGTAATCGAGGCCAACCATATGAAGGTCTTTTTCCAACCCCTCAAGCCGGGCATTTCCAACATTGGAACGATCTAAGAAGCAGACCCTGCTTAGTGTTAGCAACTATAGACTCGTGGACATGAAATCATACAGATAAATCGTAGATAGAATTGGAATGAGATGAAGATCAAGCTTTCTGACCAAACTCTTTGTCGCAGCGTTATCAAAGCCAGTCGAAGATAGGCTCTCACTGGAATGGGAATCAGACATCTTTTCTTCTTCATGAATCTGGGCTTGATCGGGTAATCTAGAACTCGTTCTATTATGCCCCCCTGAAATACTTTCTTCATCATGGGAAAATATTCCAGCAAGTACCCTCGAACTGATTCTATGTAAATTTGTCGACATATTGCGGAAAGCTCAAGTATTCAATGCTGGCTGCGGAGTATAAAGACGAGCGCTCATAAGATGATGGGTTACCCTAAAGTTGAATTAGGTGTCTTATATGAAATCAAGTGATAACGTGGCGGTTCACTGAGCATATGTGATACCCCCAACCAACTACCTTGATATGAGATTCAAATGGGTTATACGACACAACAGCATGCAACGCAGCCGGACACATGTGCATGATAAACGAAAACTGCGAAACATGACGTAAGCTTCCTAGATAATTGCCTATGCAGAACATCTCCTCATAGAGCGAGAAGAGGTATAATTATGGTAGATCATCTACGAGTTCTCTCGAACACCTCATGTGGACACCTCATGTGTGAATAGGGTGAAGATGTATAGAATAGTAACTTCTCAACGTCCCTCGGCAAGTAGAATCAAAAAGCACACATGGGGAATAAGACAGTCTCTTTCTTTATCGACCCTGATGTAGATGAGGGATCTCCAAACTTCGTAAGGGTCTAAAATTCCTCAATTACACAAACTCTCGGATACAACGTGACGAAGATATCAAATGTCTGACAATTGACGTAGCTATCCACTGGGACAAACATGTTGCAGATGAATTCATCCGAAGAGAGAAAGTAGTCTTGGGGAAATACGTATTGTAGGAAATTTATTGAGTTTCAGATTACTAGAACAATGAAAAAGCTTTACATAAGTGACTGGTACAATGGTGAAGCCATCAATATCGTAGTGACATCCATGATATTTTTGGAATGCATATACACACAGTATGTATGACCATACATCAGAACATTCGGCTTGATTTGGTGTATGGCAAGAATGTACCGCGGTTACTCTAACGATAAAGAACAAAATGAACCCTCGAATGAGTTTTGATATAGATTTCGAGCAGCTACCTGCAGTATCTTGATTGGTTGATCATGAGGCATGTCCCGCAGATGGCAATGCAACTTCTTGCTCTAGTAACCTTTACATCTCGTGGTAGAGCTAAGGTCAACTCTATGTATAGAATCGTGGATAGGGAAAAGAGATGCGAAAGAGTTTGTTGCCCGAGTCAGCGGAGGTGGTCGACGTCCATGAAGTTATTATAACCTAATGTTAATGCCTGAGGCTTCAAGATTCTTCTATTCGAAACTCGTCTCGTCCACCCCGTTCTTAATCACATCGTCATGTACCCGAGCAGAGCTCAAAAGTAACACAATTCGAGGTCGACATGGCTTTACCTTTACCTCCCGGCTTAACGCCAATGGAAGTTGCATTTTTATGTGAAATGGAAATGGTTACCGTCGTTCCTCGACAACGACTCGAGAGCCTCGATTTATTAGGTGTAAGCTACCCCGCCATTTACCCCTCCAAGAACAGTCAAATGCCAAACTATAAAGCTCAAAGCTTATAACAATGTGACATCTATGGATAGGGTAAAACACTTTCTCTAAGACCACCTCATCGCGCACCTTTACCTCTATGGTTGGCTCTCTTACTCAAAAGACAACGTCGTGCAAATATACTACCACCGCCATGGCTCCATCCTCAATCCCTCGATAGAATACTCAAAATAGAAACCGATAATCCAGAAGGGTTTTCTCCCCCTCCTCCTATCGATCCTCGCACACCATCTACCGTCTCACCACCATTCATACTATCGAATACCGCAGATTCATTACCGGATTATTTACCATACCATTGGATTGATATGGGCGAAATCTTACTAGAAGCCGCGAGCGATGATATACAGGATCCAGATAAGGTTCGGGAATTACTTAGAGATCTGCGGGAAGTAAGAATGGCGAAAATGAGAAGCAGTACATTGGCAGTAGAAGGAGGTGGACTCACCAGTTTACAAGGTGTTGGTGCTATGGAGGTTAGCGAAGGACGAGGATTTATAACAGGCGTTATGGATGGACTACGAAAATTGGGAGCCTCTAGGGAAATATCTAGGAGAGAAAAGGAACAAGATGCTGGAAGTGAAGGTGATGGCAATAGTGAGGATGAAGATATGGAGTTATGATCAAGATACACTCAGTTCTGTAACATTTATGAGATATTGCATATTTCACGAGCATTTGGCGTTGGGAGGATATCATGATATATACCAGGGTTATACTGTATATTTGGATGCTATGCAAGAGTTTGCTGCCATTAGGAGGTTTGATTGATCAAAATTTTAACAAAATTAATTAATGTCTACTTTTTTTTCACGATGGAGTGCTCACCATCTACTGATGACTCTCATTCTTCGGGAAAACTCCAACATGATTGGACGGTGCAAATATGCTCAATCTCCAATGCCGAGATGCACAATAAAATGATCTCCATCTCATCCATACCCTTATCGTTTGGTATAACCGGTTTATCAGCTTCTATGTTTGTTCTTCATCGATGAAAGATGCAGCAGTTCTGCGTCAAACATATTGTATTGGCTGTCAAAGTTGGCTTTTATGCTTGTATGGCGCCTTGCATGATTAAGATGCATACCTACTTGGGCACACCGACTCTTATAGTATCTCTGCATGACCACGCGTACGATATTACTTGAGGTCGGAGTTTCATCTGACATTCATCCTCCATTATCACTCCACCAATACAGTTTTCGTGGTTGCCAGCTTTGATTTCGGCTGTAATCCTGCCCCATCGCCACAAAACTGCTCGTCAACTTAATGTTTTAACGTTTCGCTAAGCAAGTGCCGAATCTTTTGTTCTTCAAGAGATCTAATTGGTTGGTCGGCAATGCTGATCCTCAAAATGTGTCGGGGCGGAGTTTCGAACTTCAATATGGTCCCGAATTCAACACAGGTACCCCGTACCCTCTGAGATGAAACCGTAAAGGTTGAGATTGATGTCTCGGTGTATATAAGTCAGTCATATATCCACACATTACAGTGCGCTTTCAAAGCTTTTGAGTTGTAGTAACGTTAACGCAAAATGCATTACCTTACTATCACCATCACAGTAGTCGGGGTGTCCCTCGTTTACTTTCTCTATTCTTGCATATATAATATCTTCTTCCACCCACTGAAATCATACCCAGGGCCAAGATCATGGGCAGCTTGCAGGATTCCAATGACATATTACAAGCTGAGGGGTGTTCTTCCCTACAAGATTAAAGAACTTCATGACAAATATGGAGATGCCCTCAGAGTTGCCCCTAATTATCTAGATTATAATTCGTCTGTCGCCTGGGAAGATATCTATGGATTTGTAAAAGAACACCACAAGGCGAACTTCCCCAAAGACATGGGCGAACGAGGGTTCTTGAAAAATGAACCCAGAAGTATGTAAGTCATTTCACCTACTCGGATGTCAAAATTCGAAGAGCTAAAATTTGTTACTCAAAAGAATAGTGGCAGATGAGGAAGATCATCGAAGATTTCGTCGTCTCCAATCACACGTTTTTTCTGATAAAGCCCTGACCTCCCAAGAACCCCTCATTCAAGATTATGCGCGGCGTTTCATCTCTGGACTCATCAAATTCTCTTCTCTTAATTCTGATAACAGTATAAATATTGGCCAGTGGTACAATTACGCAACTTTTGATCTAATCGGTGATCTCGCATTTGGCGAACCTTTTGGCTGTGTTGAGACTGGGGAAATGCACCCCTGGATTCAGCTAATTTTCAAAGTCATGGAAATCAGTACACTGATCAATGAGTCAAAACGATATCCAATCTTAGGAGCCATTGTCTATTTCTTTATCCCAAGAGACATAAGAGGGAGATTTCAGAAGCATAAGCAACTTGCCAGGGAAAAAGCATACCGAAGACTAGATACCCCCAGAGATAAGCCTGATTTCATGAGCTATATCATCAAACACAATGAAACAGAAAAAGGCATGACCCGTGAAGAAATCGGAAACAACGCAAGCATATTAATTATCGCTGGTAGCGAAACGGTATTGATCCCATTCTTCCTTGCTTTGTTCTAGAGCAATACTAATACAAACAAGACCGCATCTCTTCTAAACGGCTTAACATACCACCTCCTTCAATACCCAAACATCCTTCAAAATCTAACCCTTGAACTAAGAACCATCTTCAAAAATCAAGAGGATCTCACACTTCATGCTCTCGCTGCATGCAAATATCTCAACGCAGTCCTTGAAGAAGGTCTACGCATGTACCCCCCAGTTCCATCCACTCTCTCCCGTGTAGTTCCTGAAGGCGGAAGTATCGTCTCGGGGCAATACGTTCCTGAAGGTGTATCTGTCGGCGTCAATCAATGGAGTGCTCATTTCTCCAGCTCTAACTTTCACCTCCCCTATGAATTTCATCCTGAACGCTGGCTCAGCATAGAAGATGTCAAAGAACTCAAAGAAGCCTACCCAGATATGAAGCTTGGAGATCCGACAATCTTTGAGAATGATGATTGGAAATCAAGGCAGCCGTTTAGTTTAGGCCCGGCTAATTGTATTGGGAAGAATCTCGCTTATGCGGAGATGAGAGTTTTGCTTGGGAATGTCGTTTGGGGGTTCGATTTGGAAGGTGGTGAGGGGTGTAGTACTTGGTTGGAGAGGAATAAGATTTTTACGCTTTGGAAGAAGCCGGAGTTGTGGGTTAGGTTGACAAGAGTCAATGTTTGAGTTAATGGGGTGGGGGTGGGATATTGAGTGTAGAGTATTTTTTATGCATTTCGATGCATATGTGTGAACCCTTTTGATCTTTGTTCATCTCTGCTCAGCTTTCAAATCGATATTGGAGTATTGGTTAGGGCTAGTTATGGTTGTTTATTATTGTGTCATAATATATGAATATCAAAAGGAACATCGAAAAAGTAGTGTTTATGTATATACATTGCTATACTGAACACATCATCGGATGCTATTCTCGGGTTTCTGGCTGAAGTAAGCCGTTTACTTGAGGTTTAAAACTCGTCAGGACGTTAGTTATTCTCCAACAGCCCTAACAGCTTTCAAAATCATTACCCGATATCTGAATGTGCGTTGAATCTCTAAATGTGAGTTGAATCATCCATCTCTATTTGCCGCTTCATAGCTCTCTATCACAGAATAATAGGGACTATCTTTTACTCGTTAACTTTTGATCTAGAATTCTATACTTTTTTAATTTCTTCTTCTATCTGAATGATCTGATTTTATTTGAAGAATACATGATAAGATCCTAGCTCTTATATATGCAATGCCCTATCATATCACAATAACTTGCCTAACAACTGATGGTTATCTCGGTTTATTATGTAGCAAACTAATGAATATACTAAAGAAGTTTGAAGAACAAGTGAATATGGTCAATTTCGAAGCACATTTCTTGAAGCATTAAGTATATTGACATTTCAGATAGACCGGCACAATAACCTATCATTGTGACAAGACTTTCAAACAAGAAGTGGTCCATATTTTGATTCCAAATCGAGAATAGCCCACCAATATCTCAGTTTAATCTACTTGTTATTCTTACATACACGAGTATATCTTCAAATGATCTTTCTACCTATGTCTTTGATGTCTAGGATTTTATTACCCAGTAGCTTTACTCGTTATAAGAAACTCACCATCGCTACTAGGAGAGATTCAAACCCAAAATTACATACACAACCATTAATCGCTCCTCCAATACTCACGTTCAACCCACGTTCCATATTTATGATCCAACATATTCACCCCCATCCACATCGAACCATTTTCAACCACCACCAGGAAAAAACAATGACTCATTCTCCCTCCCATCTATCTTCATCTCTCCCTTCAGACCTTTCCCTTCCTTAAATTTCTACCCACTCTCTTCTCCCTCACACACTCCAAAACCTCGAACAGTACAGTACCCAACCCACAAAATGTCACGCTCCTACGAATACCGTACCACAAGAACCTACCACTCTCCCCAACGATACTCCTCTCCAAGCCCACCTCCACGCACCATCACATATCGATCCTCCCGTTCCTCACCATCTTATTCCTATTACTCCCCTTGGAGCAATCAATATTACACCGATGACGATGAAGACGGCGATGACGAAGATGAATATTGTCATTCTCCATCTCCACCTCTACGCTCATGTCTGCGCCCGGGAATCTCAGTCTCGACGTCTTGTGCTCCTGATCCCGTTCCCGCTCCTACTCAATACATATGTACGCCGTACAGACCTCCTATTGTGCGTCATTCTGCGCGGCGGGCTGCTGTGATACAGGGTGGATATCAGGGGGTGGATGAATGTTGTGCGGCGCGGGAAGCTGGGAGGACAAGGATTGCTGTTGATGAAGGGGGTGGGGTGAGGGTTAGGGTTTGTGTGGAAAGGGGGAGGGGGAGGGAATGTGAAAGGGGGAGGGGGAGGAGTAGGGAGAGGAGTAGGAGTTTGAGGGATAGGACGCCGACGCCTTATTATGAAGATGGGGGTTTGTATCGAGGGAGAGGAGGAAGAGGTAGAAGGGGAAGTGGGGAGAGGGAAAGGGAGAGGGTTGTTGAATATCAATATGTTGAGCCGATACCCGCACCGGTTGTTAGGGAGAGGGAAAGGATTGTGGAGTATAAGGAGGATTCGAGGATGGGAAGAGGCAGAAACAGAAGCAGGATTAGGAGTCGGAGTCGGAGTATAGAGAGAGAGAGAAGTAGCGAGAGAGTGAGATATGTGGTTCGAAATATACCGAGACCGAGATCGAGGTCAAGGTCTAGATCGAGGTCGAGGAGTAGGAGGAGAACTGTATATTATGTTAATAGGGGTGGGGACTCGGAAAGTAAGGGAAAGAATAGAGATAGATCTAGGGTGGAAAGTGATGAGGAAGTAGAGAGGGAGGTGAAGGTTAGGAGGAAGTATAGTGTTGGTGGGTTCGGCCAGGGTGAGAAGGTGAGGTTTACGGTTTAAGGGGACTTTGGGGGGACTTGAGGGAATTCAGACATTTGAATCTAATCATATTGTTTTGAGGCAGTTTAGGGGTATATTATTTGTTTGGTTGTATACTCGTATATAAGATAAAATATTATCGTTGATTTTGGGGAGAGTGTTTCAAAAGAATATCAAAGGAGATGTATTGTTAATAGAAGAAACATATTTAATCATTGAGGGCTAGGTGAACATTTATCGAGATCAGCTGAGGACGTCGAGGAAAACTTGACGAAACAACATGTGCCCTCTTTAAATAATACGTTCCAACTTAATCCCCCAGAAGCCAGACCTCCAATATAATAGAAAACAGATCGTTCAGAATTCGTGAAGCAGTTAATTCTCAACATATTTTCCGGTTGTTGCAGCTTTGCTAGATAAGATTTGAATTCCCAATATATAATCATCCCGCTAAACACTTTGGAGCATCCCTTGCTACACTATCCACAGCCAGACTTGCAAACCCCAGTTATGACATTGAATAAATCCACCATTTGGACTCTTCATCATAACAAACCTCAACCAATCGGCATAGTCTAACTATCCAACAGGATTTTCCAATCCCCAAAAGATAATCCAATACTCCAAACAATCAACTAAACATCAACAAAACAATACCGACACAATCCCAAACAGTCAAGTCCATACCAAAGGAAGAAATGAATCCATAGACTACCAGAGCCAATGCTATCCCCCCATTTCCACGCTCTAACGTTAACATCTCTGCCGAATCTACACTATGGTGGATTTTTATATTTGCCATCAAGCTTTGTGTTTGATCTACCAACTACAGAGGAGACGACTAAAAGCAAAGAAATAGATTGATTACATGACAATCAAGTGAGAATGCTTCCTCGCCGCAATAAGCACCATTCATTACTTCAAACCCCCCACCAGCTCAACATCCGACCCAACAATCTCACACACTATATACGTATATGCATACGTATACACAAACTCCCGAAATCCATCCAAACGGGCCGTGACAAATGAATCTACTACACGCATATACATCAACCCCCTCGAAAGCCCAGCCCACGCAAGAGAAAAAAGAACTAGAACTCAAAAGTCGCTGGTTTAAAATAATGTGGTTATCAATACAGGGGAACGTACCTTTAGTTTGTTGAGTACATTTATGACAATACTGATATCATCTTTCATATGGTAACATGACTCTCACTTCGGAACTCCAGAGTGGTTGTTCGATTCGTGATGGATATTCAATGAGATTAGATGTATGTATGTACATATCAATAACAACCCACCCTTTAATCACGAATCAATAATATTCGAGATCCAATTCGGTGTACTAGGTACTCTTAAGAACTACTTTCCATCTGGGTACGGTTATGAATATAAAACCATGTTCATAAGCGAAGTGTAGGATGAAAATGAAATAGATTCCGATTTAATAATCGGGTATTTACGCAGGTATGTAACGGGGTTTGGAGATTGAATCCCATTCTTCGAGATTGATGTTGTGTAAACATTGACTGATGTTTTCGAGTTCGATTTTGAGCTTGTGGGCTTCATTCTTTTTGTTTCGTTTAACTTATAGATAGCCCCCTTTAATCCTTCCATTCCCTAATCTAATCATCCACTTCCACCTCCACCTCCCCCTCAAGCTATCTCTCGCTTTTCCCCTTTCCCCATATTCTCCATCTCCTCACATCCTCACACCCTTAAACAAATCACCAAATCATTTCCCTCCAAAAAATTCTGCCCCTCGCATTACATATCCATCACATCCACCCCAACCCAACCCACAAACCTAACCCCCTAATCTTTCTCCTCCTTTCTCTTCCCCTCTCCAGCCCTTCCTTTAATCCCTTTTACCATTTTAATCCAATCCAATCCAATCCAAATACAATCTAAAACCATACACTCACCCACTCTCCCATCCCCTTCCCATCCACCACATCCATCATCCCATCCCATCCCATCCCATCCCATCCCATCCCAAATCTAAGTAATCTATTTCATCTTCAACTTTCCGTCTCAAAAAAGAAAACACAACAAATACAAAAGATACAACAATTTTCATTATATTATCTATCTACCTATATACATTATACCAGCTGATCAATCAATCAATCAATCAATCAATCAGCCAGACAACTACCTAGTGATCAGCCAACCAACCAACCAATGAACCAACTAATCAAAATCAAAATCAAAATCAAAATCCAAACAATCCCCAACCAACACCTAACATCTTCGCCAAACGCAAACGCAAACGCAAACTCAAATCCATCCATCCCTCCATATAAACAAATAAACTCAAAAACAAAAAAGAAAGAAGAAAAAGAACACCACAAGCAACTAAAAAACCACATATGCAATCTGTATGCTGCTTAATCCGAAGTATTCATAATACGTAAAGGGTAATGCAACGCAACGCAACCCAAATTAACCCAAATTAACCCAAATCAAACCAAACCAAACCAAACCAGGTCCGGTCAAGTCCGGTTAAGTCTGGTAAAATAGACTTTCTTAACGCCGTTCCTTTCTTTCTTTCTCTCATTCTTTCTCTCGTTCGTTCGTTCGTTCGTTCATTCTTTCATTCTTTCATTCTCTCATTCTCTCATTCATACCCCCACAAATTTCCCACCTCGTCCCATCCCGCTTCTGATTCATATATCAAATTACAGCTTCATTATTTCGTTTCATGCCATTCGCGCCACTCAATATAAATCCCATCTGCCATCCACGCCACTCAATATACATCTCATCTCAGCCACCACAAAAACGCCCCAATGACCTAACCTCTTCCATCAAACACATCATCATCATCAATCTCCATATCTGCCACTGTTGTACCCAGAGCCTGTGTACCCTGTCTAATCAAATCCTTCAATTGTCTATCAAACTTTCTCATCATCTCATCTTGTTCCCTCTCCTCTCTCAATTGTTTGGCTTTCCATTCCTTAGCTTCTCTTGCCGCTGGACTTTCATTAGTCATACTTGTTGGTCCAGTCTTGGGACTATTTGGCGTCCAACGAGGGATACGGGAACCACCTGGCGAAGAAGTGCGAGGGATGTGAGAGGAATTTGTTCGAGATGGGGTTGCGTAGTTCGTTGTTCCATAATTTGAGAGGTTTGGAGAGGGGTTTAGAGTTCGAGTGGGTGGATAACTCGGTCTTCGGGCTGCACCCATATTGCTTGATGCAATTTGAGGTGAAACTAATTGTCTCCTGCTCGATGTCGTAGTTGAAGGCATACTATATCTAGCAATTCCACTTCTTTGTTGTGACAATCTGGGTCTCGAGGCTTGAGATTGTGGGATTGCGAATGCATCTGCTGGTACAGGAGGCATGGTTGGATATTGTTGAACTAATGGGTAATCCGGTTGCGATGATGGAGGTTGAGGAACAACGACCCAGTTTCTTGACATGTCATCTGGACCCGATTGAGTAGTAAAACTAGTTTGTCGTCTCTTTGCTGGTCTTGGTGGTGTGGTATCTTGTGGTTCAATATAATGTTGATCCATATAATTCTCCACCATCCCACCCATTGAAGCACCACCCGGTACAGGTGTACCAGGAGATTTCTCATCCTCCCACATGTTTTCTTTCGATTCATCCATAGCGACCGGCGCAATAGGTGTAGTTGTTCCAAAAACATATCCGTTACCACCACCAGCTTGAAAGCCTTTAAAAGCCACACCCATCTTGCAAAATTCCCAAACCTTTCCAACCACACCACCCACAACATTAAGAGCAGGTTTAATCCATCCACCACTATCGTTTCCTTTTGGATTTCCTCTGATCCTCGCCCTACCATTCTCATCCCGATATAGTTGACCCTCGCCATCCACCTCAAAACTTTCCTTCACATCACTTAATTCTCTTCGATATTTAATATCTCCATAATCACTCTCTCCTCCCAATTCCCTATTTTGTATATCGGCTTGTGGTGTATCCAAACCTCCTGCCAATCGATATTTCGTATTGACAAATGGCATAGGACTTCCAGGAGTAAGCAAGTTGGAATCTCCCTCATCAAATTGATTTCCTCGCTCGTAACTATATTCGTAGGGTAAGCTATCTCTCATTCTCTTTCTTCCCACCATTGCACCTCCGCCATTCAGCATATCCGTACTAGTCGTTGATCTCGTATCGAAAAGGTAAAGGGAAGAAGTCGCAGATGCTGAAGGAGTTGATGGAGGGAGATAGATATTTGATTTTGCACCCGACATATGTTGTTGAACATCATTTTGAGATGATGAATCCGTACCTAGATTACCAGAAGTATTTTCCGATATGGGAGGAGAATTGAAGAAAAATGACATTTTCTTCGAGATTAGATTTATTTATGTATGTTGTTGTTTGTTGCGTTGATTGTTTGATGGAAGAAAATGGATTTGGATGATGATGATATTAATAAAATTGAAATGATATAATTATCGAATTATCGAATTATCGAATGTTGAATAAATCTTACGGTGGATGATGAATGGAGAACTGGATGGAGTCGACTCCAATAAAATCCCGAGGCTGAGAATTTATCAAACGAGGCGAGCGAGGCGGAGATGAAATAATGAATATATAAAGCTAAGCGGCGTATAATAAATATATATTATATTAGGGCTTATATTATCGTTAATATAGTATTAATGCTTATTTATAGTATAGTATTTATTAATACTATAATTAATACTATAATTAATATAGTTTTAACATTTATAATATTTAAAATAATAAATATTAATATATTAATTAATTTAAATTTTAAAATAATAATAAATTTATAATATTTCGTTAATTAATAAAATAAGCCTATAAACCTCTTATAAAACAAATTAAATCCTCCTTATAATTAATTAATTACTCTTAAAACATCTAATTAATAACTAAATAACTAAATAATTATATCTATTAATTCTATTTTATTCTATTCATTCTATTCATCCCATCTACTAACCCCCTCACAAAAAGCAAAAGCAAAAGAGAAAGCAAAAGCTAACCAACCACCCAATCTACATACTAATAAATCATTCATTCATTCATTCACTCCTCACTCCTCACTCCTCACTCCTGACTCGTCACTCCTCACTCATCCACTCATCCACTCACTCATCCACTCATTCACCACAGCAACCAAACTACTAGATAAATAAGTACATAAATAAATAAATAATCCAATCCAATCCAATCCCTTAAACTATAGCTACAGTAGTGATACATACATACATACATACATACATATATATATACATACATATATACATACACCTACCTACTTACCTATCTACCTACCTACATACATAAACACAGCATGAGCATGAGCATGAGCATTAGCATTAGCATTAGCATTAGCACTAGCACCAGCACAAACCAACACCCAGCCAATACAACCCATCCGCCCAACCCAACCCAGCCCAACCCAACCCATTCTCATCTCTACCTACTACCTGCCCACCCACCCAACAACCCAAGCACCAAACAAAATCTACCAAAAGTTTGATAGGCGGGGATCAAGAGAGGGATTAAAACCAAAGAATAAAAACTAAAGAATAATGAATATCATAAGGGTTCGTTCTGTTCCCTACTCTTCCCCTCACCAAGTACCTACCTAAGCACCTACGTACGTAGGGAAGATTGATTTGGGTTAGGTTGGATGGTCGGTAGGGTAGGGTAGGGTAGATCTATTATGTAAGATATCTAGCCGGGTTATGAAGATGGATTAGATTGATTAGGTTGGATTGGATTGGATTGGGTTAGACGTAGATGTACGGACTCAGTACTCAATTAGTCAATGTTGACTAATCACATCACGTTTCGTGAGGTTGCGGGGTGGTATCAGATGAATATTGACTGTCCTAATAAGTGTAGTATAACAAGTACCACGTATTTGAATGATTGGTTGTTTCTTATTTCTGTGTCCTCTTCTATCTAATACTCCCCATCTACCATCAAAGGTATGTTTCGAAATTGCCATACTGGTATCTGGTATCTGGTATCTAATATCTAATATCTATTGCAAACTGCATCATATCTACCACCTAACGCCT
Organism: Monilinia laxa; assembly: GCA_009299455.1. Lineage (NCBI taxonomy): Eukaryota > Fungi > Ascomycota > Leotiomycetes > Helotiales > Sclerotiniaceae > Monilinia > Monilinia laxa. Next base: position 1,533,216 of record VIGI01000013.1, read on the forward strand.
CTCATTCATTACTTCCTTTAGCTACCTATCAATCCCATTAAGCCCTCCCATTCGTAATCTCATTTTCCTTTCCTCCATAATACTCATCAGCTTGAGCAACTTTCTTCTCATCAGGTTTCTCCTCATCCGTGTAAACCAGATGTTTCCGTCCAGCCCAAAACTCCTCTCTCTCCTTCAATATTTCCTCAGCCCAGGCTTGAACTTCTGGAAGAACGATCTTTGTAGCAACCCATGTGAACTCTCCCAAGTCCAGCTGTGGTTTCTCAGAACGTTCATATTCCACCATTTGAAGAATTAATTCAATCTTATCCACATCGTGAACAAATTTACTCTCCAATGTAACAGAATCTTCATATTCTTGCCAGATATCTTTGATTTGTTGACCGGTAAGTCCTCCATTGACGCGACCTAATAAACTCTTGGTAAAGTAATCCATAGTTGTAGCTTCACGTCGGTTCTTTTCGGCTTTTGGTACTCCATCAACTGGTGTAATATCTCCCACAAGTGCTTCTGCCATATCATGAACGAGAGCCATCTTCGTACAATGAGGAATATTAATCTTCGAAGCGAGGGATTCGGGTGCGCGAACATGGTGATTAAAGACATTCGATACATATGATCAGATATGGATTCCCCTCTCAAAATATGAATTAGCTTATATCAATCAATCCGTTAATATTTCTTGAAAACATACCGACTAATACCAAATCTACGCCATCCTTCACGTTTTGTAGTCTTTAATCTCTCCAACATGTGAAAGAATGGTACAGGTGACTCAGTATTCTCCTTGGGAATGATTGGAAACTCCGTCGCAATAACTTTCTCCACCGACCATGATTGTTGAGCTTTGGTAGCTTCAAGAGTAGGTTCTATTAGCTTTGGTTAGGACGTATCACAAATGTCATGCAGATAGACAAATGGTATATGAACTAAATGTAGTAAAACCCAAAAGAAGTTGTGCTACTTACCACCAGCCTTGTCTCTTGCTTCCTTGGTAATATTAGACATGTTCCTCTTAGCTACCCCGCGATTTCGAGTATTTTGTATGAACGAGGGTTTGTTTGTTGGTTAAAATTCTCCGACAATCTGTTGTGTAATGTTTTGTGAAAATGAGAGTACAGATTTTGATTCCAATACCAGATATAACAATTATAGAAGGTAGGTGTGAAGGAATGAATGAATGTTATTATTCAGAAGAAAATGGGTTTGGTATTTTGTTTTGGTGGCAGTTTGGTTGTAGTAGGTGTTTACTCTACTAATCATCTTTTAGGATGGAATCTTCCGAAGAAGATATACGGAGTAATGATGATCCATTGAGGTCTGTGCTCATGTGCTCATGTGCTCACGTGTTCATTGACGAACCAAAGAATACCTAGGTAGTAAGTGTGAATCAAGCATGAGATAGGTAGATGGAGGTATTGATTCATGTTATTGATATATATGATATACTCAACTATTGACGTGTGTTTATATCTTCATTCAATTTCATTCACAGGAATCATGTGATATATTCTTCATCTTCCTTAAGCCTGAAGTAACAAGAAAAGTTGAGAATATTGGAAGTACTAGTAGTTCTTTCAATCACCCAGATACCCTTCTCTGAAGCTACATCACTTCAAGTCTACACCTAGTTTTCATATGAATATCATCTACAGTCTTTCCATCAAGCTTCTTTTATATATAGATACCTATCTCTATGTTTTCATAATTCCAGTTTGCCACTTGTATCATTTCTAGCAATCAAGCATTCTCTCGTCAATCTTGCTGTCTACTAGGTAGTCACACCTTTCCATAGATTGCCTTATGTTCCTATACATTCAAACCATCACAAGCACAAATCCATAGAAACGACTACTCTTCAAACAATACAATGTCTATACTTGGATCATTTGTTCCTGCAAACCTATGCTTTTGCTTATAGTTAACGATTATGTTTCCATGGTAAACTTCCTCTTGATTTTCTTTCTATACCAAATATCTTACAGGAATCAGACTTTTTGGCTAATACTAGAAGATACTAGAAGAAATTACCAGCAGAAATCAAGTCTTGATCTCTTGTATTTTTATACAATTCTTCAATGTCTAAGAGGAAGAATAGATAAGTATTGACAGATACTTATACACCTATCTGAAGACTAATAACATAAAAAGTATCCCAAAGGTCAACTATCTCTTTGCGATCTGTACATCAAATCACAAAGTCACCGAAATCCCAATCATCAGCATCAGCACCAAAACCAATTCCTCAAAGTGGAGAAAAGTAGAGAAACACTACTTAGAGAAACACTACTTACTGCATGTTGCCTTGCACCTTGTTCATAAGATATATGACCATCTAATCAGGAAACATGCAAGATGTATCTGTATTAGATCTCTCACTACGCAAGCTTGATTTCATTTGTAATAAATCCTCATTTGTTCTATTGATACAATTTCCTTTTATTCCTGCTTTACTATTAGTATGATTTTCCAGTTTGATGATTTTTACTTGCTGTCACCATGTCTACTGGGTATCTTTAGTCAATGATGTGGATTAGACCCTTCTTAAAAGAAAAGGATGGGAACTTCACTGCACCTCACCTCACTTCACCTCAATTCATCCCATTTCAACCAACTCAAACAGCCTTTTTAATTTTTTTCAGTCTTTCTCATCCCCTTAGAACCTTACCCAGTACCCAGACTTAAGTGAGTGACAAGGTACTCAAGTGAAATATTGAAGTGGAAAATATATTGACTTAATAGTAACATCAATAGTTGAGCTACGACGGTTCTTACCTGGAGCTTTCATCGAAATTGTAACTTTATAGTTCTTGAATTATCATTCTAATATTCTTTCTTGTTAAAATTAGAACCACAGTATCTTTTTTACCAATGAATCTCATAAATACTCGCATTTCATTCATTTTCTTCCTTCCCATCTCCATTTCCCTTTTCATTCCCATTCGTCCTCCACAATCTCAAATTGACTTAAAATCGGCCCTTCCTCTGAATATCCTCCTCTAAATTACTCCAGATCTGTTCTTCCACCGTCATTGTACTACTCTCGACCACCTTAGGAGCCTTATCTACTTTCGAAGGTTTAGAAAGCTTATCACATTCCTCCTCAAGCTCACCTTCAATCAGCCTTCCCCTAATATTTCTACGCTCCTTCCAAAGCTTTTGATGTTCCCTAAACCTATTGCTAAGATGGCCTCGTATGCTACCAATACCACTAGTGACAATATTACTCATGGGTCGATATAGTTCGAGCATCTTTGAAGGCAAGACTTTGGAGAGAGGAAATAGATAGGTACGGGGCTTTATGGCGTGCGTAGGGTGAGATGTATTGTCATGGGCTTGTTACCGTATGTTGCGGGTTCCGACAGCGCGGGAAATAGAGAAATGAGGAGTTTGGTTGGTCTGCGTCTGGAGACGTGGATGGAGATAGGGGAGTGGGAATGGTGACTCGCACTTCTGTCTGTGGATGACTATCTCTGGGGTTGTTGTTGACATATTGGAATTGAGAGGTGGTTTTGTATTGCAGTTATTATTTCTGGGAGGAAACAAATCGTCAGTGCCAGGTTTCGGTGGGCGATGAACCATTTTTCGTGGCTGGATCTTGAGAAGTCTCATCATCTCTCCCATTGATTTGTGGCCCCAGAAAAGCTCCCATTGTAATAGGGCCACTTAGTTCAAAAAGAATACCCTCGATAGTCGAGGGTTGATCGGGTATCACCCTGGGAAATAAATCATCCATCAACCTCTCTTGTCTTTGATTAGCATCCCGAGCAATTCTTTCTCTTAGATTCATTGATTTAGTTCTTGCTTTCTCTCCAGGTCCCCCATTCCTTTTGAACTCCTTAGGACTAATAGATGGAAACATCGGCGAGCCATCATCCATCCCCAATCGTCTTAGCTCCCTTACATGAAAGAGGTCACTGATCATTTGAAGTCTCGGATTCGGTCTTGATGTAGGATCAATCAATACACCATCATCCTGCCCATTCTCTGACAGCTCCTCACTATCCTCCTCCGGCTCACTAACCGACCGATGAATAATTTCTTCATCATCTCCAAAAAAGTCGTAAATCTCATCCGTCAATAACTCTCCATCCCCCGCACTCCCCTCCACATCCTGAACCCAATCCATCACCCACCCAAACTTCTCAGGCTGCGCTCTCCAATACATATCCACATATTCAAAGCTCCAATAATCTGTAAACTCAGAACCCCAAAGAGAAGGCAAGGAAACGATAAATGGTCTCCCATTCATATCACCATCAATTCCATGATCCAGAGCCCCAGAATTTATCCATGCCAGGATTTCAGCTCGTCGCAATACACCTTGAGAAACCTCGCTTTTCGTATATCCGGCACTCCGCTCGGCCATCGTATCTTCACGATGACGCCGTAATGCATTTGCGGTAAGGTGGTGAGATGCCTTTGCTGGAACCCCAATTGCATAAGCGATCTCGAACCAAATATTAAGGTTAAATTGGGTGTTTGAAGGACTATCCGATGATGACATATGGGTATGATAATTCACTCTAGAGATTGGAGGAAGGTGCAAATGACCCAGTTCATTTCCTTCACTCAAGGATCGCGGTAGCGTCACCAAAACGGACATAGCCAAATCCTCCGGACTTTCCGATGCAGACCCAATAGCAAAAATCCCATCCGAGGAATCCACCCGTGGAGATGAATCTAAGTCAGAAATGGGCTCGGATAGCGATACCGCATCATCAGCCAACAAGACTTCTCCCAAACCACCCAACGAGCCTACATTTCCCAAAACAGCACTCAGCGGCAAAGCCAAAGACTCGTCACTCCTTTCTTCCCCATGCGTCAACACAGGTTGAAAACCCTCCGAAGCCCGAGGACTGCGCGCCCACTCCGGTCCCCACCCGTCGAAAAGATTTATCTCGTTTGCAAAACTTGCTAGATCGGATAAATCGGGTGACTCTAATCTGGAAATGCGAGGTGTATCGGGTATATTCCCGTGAAGAGGTTGAGCCGCATCTTGAGGAAGTGAATGTGGTGGTGGTTGGAGACTCGATTGCTCGACTCTGGGACTGGGCATGCTTTCGCGTACGTCTTTGGTGGGTAATGCATATGCTGTGCTTGCGAGTGGGGCTTGAGGCGGATTTCGAGCGGGTGGGGCGAAGGGTGCGAAATCTTGGATTTTGGTGGCTGGGCATTGGGGTTTGGGGTTAGGATTGGGACTGGCAATGAGGTTCGAATTTGAAAGTGGGAGACTGTGATCGCGTGTCCGAGTAATAACAGCACGTAGACGAGCCAAATCTTCAATTTCCTGCATTGACATAGGCGGAGGAATTCCTCGTGAGAGGGGGGGTGCGATGGCAAAAAGTCGGGTCTCGGTTGCGTATTGAAGGAGATCATCGGTTGTGGGGCTTGGGGGGGTGGAGGATTGGTCTTGGGGGAAGGCTTGCGGTGGTGGGCTGGGTCTGTTTGGGGGTTCTTGGTGGGTGTTGCGGTTGGTTATTGTGGAGGGTGGATGATTGGGGTTATTTTCTTGGTTGTTGGGATTGTGTTTATGATCTTTATCTTCTTTGGTTGTTTCAAGATACTTCTTCGTTTTCTTGTACGCTATCTTGAATCCTTCTTCTGACTCGCTGGATTCATCGTCGATCGCTTCCTCGTTCTCGATATCGAAACACTCCCTTGTTTGAGAGAAAAAGGGCTCGTCAATTTCGTGATTAGGTGGTCTGATTGAGATGTTGGGGATTTGAGTTCGGTGTGCTGGGGAATTGGAAGACATGGTGATGATTAGCTCGGAGAATAGAGTTCACCTAGTGGTCGGTGTATAGAGTTGGTTTTGGTGTGCTTTATATTCGTGGTTGAAAAAGAAAATGAATGGATGGATAATTAGAGATTATTTTCCGTTCTTCTAGTGCTGGGTTTGAGTTTTTGTTGTTAGTCTTGCTTTTGATTGTTGATTTTGTAGTTAGTTGTAATTAAATGACAATTAATTACATGTCAAAAAACATATCCAACACCGCAAAATTTCAATCTACTTGAGCACTTCAGCGAAGCGAAATTTTTGATACGGCACTTTTTGGATCTTGGGCGCTCGGGTCTCTGTCACGGCTGGGTTGTACTAATTGTGTATGTTTACGAGGATTGAGAAATCGAGAAACAAGGTAATGTCGCCGTATAAATACTGTCGTATGATAATTTATTATACCCATATATTGATCTCCTAGTATACTAAACGGTGAATATGTAATGACACAAGCCTAAAAGCTCTTACCAAGCACTAAGTTGGTACGTGGGTGGTAAGAACTTTCCAGAAAGGGGAGGCGAGATGTGAAGATATTTGAGAATTACAGCGTAATTAGTTACTAGATTTGGAACTATTCGAGGGACCGGGGACCTATTACCGTAGGGAGTTGTTGGTTATTTTGATATCAGGACGTTGTCTTTTATGTATTGTTTAGATTCTGGTTTTAGGGCTTTGGTGTGGATTTTTGGTGGTGGAGGTGGTGTGGGATGTTGGGTGTTTGTGGATAGGAGGGAATTGATGGGGTGGGAATTAGCGAGGTAGGTGGCTTGGTGGCTAGGTTATCTACATTGGTTTGTTGAGCAGTTTTAATTGTCGTATTTTGAATTTTGGCGTTGTGTTGGTATGTGGATATATCATTTTTAGGGGTGAGTAGATGTGATGGTTGGTTCTTTGCTTTGTATTATGGGTTGATGTGGAGAGTTATTGGTTGGGTAGTTAGAAGGTGGTGATTAGGAAGTGTTTGATGTTAAGTTTTGAGGTTAGGCGAAAATCATAATGATTATTGGAGTGGCATATAAGCCTATGATGATCAATGAGCCATCAAATCTTATTGAAATTACATTATGGTTAGGAGATGATGTTGAGAGTTTCTATAAAATGTGTAAGCTGTATACATAGCTGTTGAGATGATTCATAAGATTAAATCGACGACTATGCAACCCTTTGTGCGGCAATTTGAACCCCCGAACGAATAGAGAAGCAAAAGCGCACAGAATCTTGCAAAAATAAAAATTCATCTAGTTTGTGTATTCTAGATTTTAATAGGACGCGTAGTCTCATCCATCATACCCACCTGACATAGCTTCACTTTCCACTCCCCCCCATCCACCACACCAACAATCTAAGAAGAAGCCGCAATTCTTCTCTCAATCATCCACAGACTCGCAGCCAAAACCCCCGTAGCCAACGCCGCCATCTCAGCCTGCGAATCGTTGTCCTGCGCGCCATCATCAATGCTGCAATCAGTACTAGAACTAGTATCCGAGCCACTATTTACACTTTCGGGAGGGGTGTGCTCTTCAGTATTAGTGTCGCTATGTTCGTCTTCAGATTTCGTGTCGTTTTCGTTTGTGCATGTGTCATTTGAGCCTGTGTCTCTGAGATGTAGTTTGATACTGGGAGCTGTGTTGAATGATTCCTCACTACCGCTATCATTTTGCTCGTCAATTTTCTCCTCGTGTTCTACTATCGTGTCTAATTGTGTTATAGGAGAACTCCCTTGAATATCATGTTGGGAATGTGTTGATGTTTCCTCGGCCTTCAAGTACTGTGTGAAAGATGTTTCCTCAGACTCCCCAGAAGATGATGACGGTATGTGCTCTTGTTGACCACCGTTATCTTCAACAATGTGGTCGAATTTCATGTGTCGGAGTGACATGTTGATATTTCGTTGTATTTCAGCTAGTTGCTCTTCATCATCATCACTGTGTTCTTCATCGGAAAGATTCATGTTGATTTCGGGGAATTGGGGCTTGTTCGTATCTGCAGCTTGGTAACTCTCCTCGCTTGTCTCGCTTGCCTCGTATTCCATAGAGTGTTTGATATCTTCAATATGTTCAACCTCAACTTCCTTTTCTTTTTCCTTTCCCTTTCCCTTATCTTTGTTTTCTACTTTTTCATCGTAATCATCATCTTCGTTGTTATGCTTGTTGAAAATACCATCAATAAGTTCATCAGCAGTCTTCCATTCCTCCTCACTAGAACCTGCCTCTCTCTCATTCAACTCCCCAAACAAAGCTTCAAGGATCTCAATAGCATTTTTCTCCATTTCATCAACCTCCGAATTTACTTTTCCCTTTCCCTTTCCCTTAATATCCTTTTTAAGAGCTGGTGTATAAAACACTCTAGGAGCCATTGCTCGCATTTGAGCCCCTGTAAGAAATCTAGATGATTCAAAAGTTTCTCTTAATTTCTGAATCATAGTTTGATATTCTTCTTGAGAATCTGTGGATGAAGTCGAATGGAGAGAGCTTCTAAACTTGTGATTTGGAAGGGAGTTGGAAGTAAATCTTGGATTTCCATTAATGATGTTTCTGGTTTGGATTTCTTTGAACTTGGAAGTAGGTTCCAGGAGACCTTCTTCAGAGTTGACGTGAGGACGAGAGTGCTTAAATGGATAACCATCTTGCTGATCTGAAGTCATGGAAGTTGGGGAAGTGGGTGGTTCACCCGGGGTATTAGGTAAGTCTAGCATAAATCTTGAAAATTTGACTCTAGATCTAGGTCTTGAGTGTGCATCACTAGATTCAGCGATCATGATATAGGAAGAATTTATTGGGTCAGGCGTATTCAGTTGATCCATTTCGTCAAAGAGATCGTTCAAAAGTCTTGTTGCTGGACCAGGACGAGGAGAATGATCGGTAATTGGACTTGAAACTGGGAGAGAGAAAGAATCATAGTTGTGTCTTGGGGGAAGAGGTGCCGATGAAGACATCTTTTTAGAAATTGCTTGCGTGATTGCGAAGCCTTTGTTAAATAGAAGTCGTAGGGTGGGATTTTTTTCGCGAGACATTTGGTACATGCTTTTGAATCTATCTTTCAATGAAGATGAATTTTGGGAGAGTTTAAGTTTCCGACCCGGCTCTTATATGTGTTTGTGGTGGTCATTTTTTACAGCACTTGGGAGATCAGTGCTGGCGTCTACGGCTGTATGGTTGTCAGTGGATAGAGATATTATTTCCATGGTTCTATCAAGGATAGTCATTCGTGAATATTGGTTGGTGTTATAGAGTAGCAGAAGGAATTTCAATTCCAGATAGATCACCAGGATGGTACTACATAACTAGCCTCAATCTGACTTATTTTATTCACAAACTTCTTTGGTTTCTCAAAATCACGTGTGAATAACTTGTGATTCAACTAGTCGTTTGATATTGACGAAAGACATGAATAGCCAAGTGGAGAAACCTTCGCCTAGTAGTGTATTGATAAAGTTAAAAGTGAGCCTACAATTAATATCTTATTTTCGTTTACCAAGCCAACGACGAACACAAAATTTCTGTGGTACATCCCTGAAGTTCCTTCACTACTTACTTCATATAAACATACCTAACTTGTAGAAGACTTCGGTGCTATCTAACAACACCGCGTTTAAAGTTTCTCATCATCACGAGAGGCTTGGTGAAAAGGATATGTCGAGTTTACCTCATTCTGGAGATGAACCACTTCTGGTATACAACTTCTGCTTCTCATATAAAATGGAATGAAAGTATTGGTGCTTATATTGTTGAACTACCAAGCAATTTATCTATAATTACAATCCGGTTCATCTTGTGGGATAATCTTTTCGGTCTAGCAAGACAAAACTTCAAGTGCTCCTACAAGTGATGTCAAATAGACTTCCATTTGCAATGGCTCTTCAGTTGTACCCGGACCACATGAATCCATATACCCAGAACTAAAAGCTTGAAAGATCCGGTTACAGCCTAATCCAAAGACAAAAAGTATATTAGTACTGCATAAGGAAGGATGTAAAGTATTTGTTGATTGGACTGACTTCCGTCCTCCATTAGCATGCCATAAGAGCGCTGAGCCTTTTAGTACTCTAGATAAGATATATGATCCGTTGAAAAGCGGAGGTATATTACTTTCGAGTGTAAAGTTATCATGATCTTTTTAATATTGATATGCAAAGCTTCCAATCGATCTAACACATCTAATATATGGATACGAGAAGTGAAGGAAGAAATATGATTCACAATTGAGCCCTGATTGATACCTGGAGATGATAATGGGTGAGATATATGAAGTAAGATGTATTATAAGTTTTCAATTTAGTAACTACATGATAGTAACTTATTATATAATCGATAATAGCACTTCATTGATGAGAATCCACGCGAACGTAAGTACCAGTGATCAGATTATACTGCAAATAACAATCGTAGTATTCTTTCCAATAGTGACCGACCCAAAGGCTTCAAGTGATGAACTATTACATGCGGCACAACGGGGGCCCGCGGGGAGGATACAGATAATCTGCGGATTATCCGTACGGGGCGAGTTACGGATTATTTTTGCGCAGCCTACCAGGACCATCATACCTTGGTATCATGATGCTTTTCCGCATAAGACACATTCGTCTTTCAACAAGATGATACCATAAGATGATACAGTTCCAACTGTACTCACAAGAAATTCATCGTCTATGATAATATATACGCGAATGTGCATTTTGATTTTCCCACCTAAGGTTATTCATTTGGCCGGAATATATATCTGATAAATTAAACATATATATCATAACTTATGCGAAATTCTTTATTCTTAAATCGGAATTGAAAGTAGAAAAACCACGACAAAGATGATCTTTGATTCCCCACGGACTGAGCCATGAAAGTTCTCATATTGCCGCAGGATAGTTAGGCGTGATGGCCTTGGATGCTGGTATTAGGGAAATTCTAGAAGCTGATAAATATGAACTCAGCCTGCATCATGATTTATGAGAATAAAGTGTGATATAGTTATAAGAAGCAACAATTCAATAACAATGTATAGAATTCTTATTCAAAATTGACAGTGAAAGACAAGTCGGATGAAAAACGTTAATTATACACATGCCAAAAATACTGTTATCTGATGATCAAACTGTTCAAAGTAAGATTTTACGTTAATGAAACAAGCTCAACTCATTCCTATTCCCATCCCAAAGCTTCCAAATCCCTACGTACTCAATATATCAATCCTCCAGCCCTCAATCCAACCAAAGACAATCTACAAAGCAGGCGACGAAAAACTTTATTTCTCTATCCAAGCAGCCATTCCAGGCTCTCATAATCAATCAATACCAACTCCTAATCTGCAAAAGCGAAGCAATCACTAAATAAGCCATCCCCAAACAAAGCCTCTCATAGAAAACCTCCACCTAAACCATAGCATGTTACAATAGAGTATTTCCTAAAGCCTACTCCTCTACTCAACAGACCCAGGAAAAAACACGCCCAAAACCCCTCTGTATTACTTCCCGCATTATCTGTTCCATACCAATGGCAGTTTTATTCTCGTCATAAGAATCTTTTCATCTATCCCGAACACTAGTTGAAGTTAGTTTAACCCCCCCCCCTGGTTTAAGCGAAATAGCGAATTGTAAAGTTGTTACCAACTCGAGAATTACCTAATGAAATCTTGCAATCTACATCTGCAATTCGCGGAATATACTTATACCTGCACCTATCAACATCGCAAATATATGGCAAAAGCTAAAACAATCAAATAATGACTACTCTTGTCGTGGCAATGAATGTAGGGAAAATGAATGCAGAAAAAGTTGAGAGGTGGTAGATTTAAGTCCACTTTAGGAAAATGAAATTTGCCAGATGTCAAAATATGTCATTCTGCAGATTTTTGATGGATGTTGGCTCTGGGGTAATTATCTATAGCACTTTTGTCAGTCGAGTAATTGTAAATTCGTGGTTTGATGATATTCGCTATATCCGGATTCCAATAAGAAAGAGGCACGCCCGAGGACTGAAGTTTACTTCATGCAGCGTACTTGCTGTTGGATATATAATCAGAATAGAATAGAAAGGAAAATAGGTAATTAGATGATGGATGGATGGATGGATGGATGGATGAATATATAGTGTGATGATTGGTGAGGTTCTAGTGTGATGTTGATGATATGTATTAAGGGTATGTTATATTATGTTATGCTGTATGTATATTTTGGAAGTTTGATAATCAGCAATCACCTTTTTACCAACCCACCTAGATAATGCAAACAAACACATGCAAGTTTACAAACGCAGAGTAAGAGTCTTTATTTCATTTGATTTCATCTCATTTCATCTAAGCTTAACCCTAATACTAATCCCCCACCCCCCCCCCAAATCGCATCCCATCCTACAACACAAACACCCATCTAATTCTTCTTTGCATCCTTCAACCCCAACTCCTTATAAAATGCCTCAGTACTAGGCTTTCTCCCCAAAAACTGTTCCAAAGTCGTCATCTCATCTTGACTACCACCCTTCTCCAAAACCGTATGTCTATATCTTCTACCTTCCTTTGGATCCATCGGATTCTTCTTAAAGACCGTGTAGAACATATCAGTACTATAAACTTGACTTGAAAGATATCCATAATAACCCGCATCATAACCACCAACCAGATGACCAAAAGTAGCTTGACCATGTCCCCAATCACTCTTAACACCTAAAGCTTCTGGGCCTTTGAGACCACAAATTTCAGTTCGAAGATTATTGTAAACTTCACTTAGTTTAAAGGCTTCAGCTTCCTCATGAGTTTGAGGGGTATGAACCGTCATATCGAAAATACCGAAATGAAGTTGACGAAGATTGAAGAGAGCAGCATTAACATGTTTGGTGCTGATTTGTTTTGCAATCAACTCATCTGGGATTGATTCGCCGGTAAGGTAATGTTTACTCAAGTTCTTCAATTGACTTGGAGTCCAACACCAATTCTCCAACATTTGACTTGGAGCTTCGACAAAATCTCGTACGGTATTTGTACCATGGAAACGAGAATATCTTGTGCGACCAGACAAATCATGAATACCATGACCCAATTCATGAAAGAGAGTAACAACCTCGTCATGTTTCAAGAGTGATGGTTTCTTATCAGTTGGCTTGGAAAAATTGCACACAAGTGCTGTGGCTGGGTATCTTCTGGTGCCATTTGGATATGAGAAACCTGGTTGAAGATTGAAGTTTGCAGCATGACCATATTTGCCTGGACGTGGGTGTAAATCCAAGTAAAGATATCCAACAAATCCACTACCTTCACCTTCATCATCCCAAACACTAAAGAGTTTAAAGTCTGGATGAGGCAAAACGTCAGACCCTTTACCAGTTGATGAGATCTTGGCCAATTCTTCCTCGGAACTGATATCAACAAAGACGAATCCGAATAACTCTTCAAAAATCTTCAGCATGCCGTCAATAGTAGACTGAAGAGGGAAGTATTCCGCAATTTTATTCTCGTCAATCGAGAATTCATTCTCAACCATCATTCGATCATAAAATCTATTATCCCAAAGATAATAGTTATTATCATTAGTCGATCCCAATCCTCTAGCATCCAGATCTTGTTTCTTGATAGACTTGAGATGATCAATTTCCTTGACTCCACCTGGAGCAAGTTGAACCTTCAAATCATGCAAGAACTCATTAACCGTCGCTGGAGTCTTTGCCATCTTATCCTCGATCCTGAAACTTGCATGATCAGGGTAACCCAACAATCTAGCAGCCTCATCTCTAAGAATAATAGCTTCCTTGAACAATTCCACATTCTCCTGACACTTATTCTCATTTTGAACAAAGACTTGCTTCCTCGTCTCGGCATCCTTGGCAAACTTAAGCGTAGGAAACAAATCAGGATACTTGAAAGATAATTTCAACTTTCCTTCATTCTCTCCCGTTCCTTTCTCCAACCCAGAGATAACGTCCTCAGGAACTCCATCAAGTTCCTTCAAAGTAAACCAAATTCCACCATCCTCTTCATTCAAATTCTTCTGAAACTTAGTTCCAATAGTAGCCAACCTCTTACTAATCTCCTTGAACCGATCTCTCTTTGGACCCTTCTCAATCCCCAAGCCATTCTTAATATACCCTTTGTATTCCTTCTCCAACAATCTCTTCGATTCCGGATCCAAATTCTCTCCCTTTTTATAAACGGCATCGACCAATTGAAAAACATCTTCCCTCATGGCCATTTCGATCTGAGCTTCATCCATAATTTCCTCGGCTTTCGAACTAGCATCACGAAGTTTCGAATCGGCAGATACGGCTTGATAAAAGGTAAGAATGCTGGTTTGAAGGGAATCAAGATCATCCTGGTTGGCGGTCGGCAAGAGAACATTTTCAAATGTTGCATCTTCAGGTTTGACAGTCGCAACGAGGTTATCGAGAAGGGATCGATAATTATCCATCAACCCTTGAGCTTCATCGATAATCTGGGATTCGGTATGCGTAAAGAGAGGAGGAGATTGTGGAGGTTTTTGATATTGAGAGGGGGCCATGGTTGCGGTAGTGATGAGTCGTGTTGAAGTTGGTTTAATGGTTGAGAGAGGGGACCAAAGCGGTTTTATATTTGTAGGTCTTAATTGACTGAATAAAGCTCCCAACCGGGGTCCAATTCTTGAGGTAGCCAGTATGGCAGTTATTGAAAGGAAGACAAGAAGTAGGTAGAAGATTGAACGTAGAATTTTTATGATAGAAGCCAGAGTGATGAAAGTTGTTGTGTTTGTGAAATGATTGTATGAAGTTTAGAAGTTGAGAAGTTTAGAAGTTTAGAAGTTGTCAAGATGACAAGTTTTGGAAGATGTGGTGGTGGTGGATGTGGGTAATTGAGTGGGTGATGATGATGGTGGGTGGGTGATGGGTGATGGATGTTGTTGTGGGGAAAGCTCTACTGTAGGTGAAGTGGACAGCTGTAATATAGAGAGTATATCTAAGGTATTGATGTTTCTGTCTATCTATCTGTCAACCTGTCTATCTGTCAATCTGTCTATCTGTACGTGTTCCTCCAACCATGTGTTTCTATCCATGTATTCCTCCAACCATGTGTTTCTATCCATGTATTCCTCCTACCATGAAGATTGGAATAAGAGTGAAGGGTAGGGGGTGAAAGCGAAGGGGTAGGGGTATATAAAAAAAGGGTATTCAGAAGTATAAGAGGGGTAAATTAAATCAATCCAATCATCTCATTCGGAATCCCCAGTTGCCATCCCAGTTTCTAGCTGTTGCTTTTGTGATGATGTTACTACTCCTATGACATCGTAATAGCTGTATATGATACAGTTAGATCCCATAATCGAAGTGAACAACAATTAGTTCGATCGTCTTAGACTTTGGTATTATTCAGCTTAGCTCTGATGTAGCTTCTACTAGTTACCTCTACAAGCTACAAGTGGAATGGAGAGAGGTGATATAAACGTGACATTATTTATTTACTAATATTATCTTTACAAATAGAACGCAGAGGAAAAGGCGATATAAACGTGATATTATTTACCAGACCAGACCAGACCAGACCAGACCAGACCAGATCAAACGAAATGGATCTAGAATTCGTATTTATATTTGTATTTGCATCAGCATCAGCATCAGCATCAGCATCAACATTAGCATTGCCAAATACACAAATCGCTACTTTTTACTCTTACCATAACACAAACCACTCTCCCACGGCCATAGCCACCCAGCAAATACACCTCCCCCTCTCCCTCCTCTCCCTCCTCCCCACCACCACACCACCACACCATCACCCCCCTACTCCCAAGCCGCCACCCCCCCTCAACCCCAGCATCCATCTCCCCAACCCTCCCCCCCCTCCCAAAACCTCCCGTACTCATCAACCCCCCCTAAACAAACACAACACCATCCCCTCCCCCTCCCCTCCCCCTCTCCCTCCCCCTCCCCCTCAACCCCATACCCAACCCCCACCCCACACCTCCCACACCTCCAAACCCGCCGAACCTCAAACCCATCCACCCTCCTCACCACCACCCTCGCCCCCTTCCCCGGCCTAACCAAAGAAACCAAGATCGTAACCCCACGACTCGGCAAATCTCTTTCCTCCCCCTCCACCCCCCAAACCGGCAAAATCAAACTCCCATCCCCCCTCCGAACCGGCAACTCCGAAAGCGTATGCGTAGTCGCTAGTATAAGGTTTGTGCAAAAGGTACAGTGGTATGTGTTTATCTTGGGGGGAGACATGATGGTGTGAGGTTGTGAGGTTGTAGGTTTGCGTTCTGATAAATATGTGAAATTTGAGCTTGTGAATTTTTGATTTTGATTTTGATTTTGATTTTGATTTTGATTTTGATTTTGATTTTGATTTTGATTTCGTAACGTTGTAACGTTGTAACGTTATAATTCAATCTTAATCCTTCATAATAAATATAACCATAATCACAACTCCCTTAAACATCTTTAGACTAAACTAACTATTATCAATTTCAATCAAATCACATGAAATCATAAAAAATTTATATGAAAAAAGAAACCAAAAAATAAATCAGATCACCCTATTTATCTATCTATTTATCTATTTATTTACCTTGAGCTATTATCTAATCCTCTAATCAACTATTCATCCAACTACCCAACTAGCTTACCAAGTAAATAGATACCACAATCAACTCCCTCAGCCTAATTCTACTTCTAATTCTAATTCCAATTCTAATTCTAATTCTAATATCATATATACCTACCTACCTACTTATCTATACATTCATTCTACTTCAATAACTATAAATTTCATTTCATTTCATTTCATTTCATTTTACATTATACATTATACATTATACATTATATATTACACATCACACATCACACATCATACATCACACATCACATCCATCACATCCATCACATCTATCACATCTATCACATCCATCCCCAAAAAGGTAGAAAAATCATAATATCTATTCTTGCCCTTCCCTTCCTATCAGAAAAAAAAAAAAAAAAAAAAGGTCAAAAAGCTTCATACAACGCCATAGCTGGCCATAGCCATAATCATAGCCATAGCCATAACCATTATCAATGTCAATGTCAATGTCAATGTCCTTCCACTCCACAGCTCCTATTTATGCCGTGAAAAGTACTTCTTACAACTCATATAATATCCTTATTTCTCCCCAATTTGTATATCTTCATCCTGCTCACCCTTCTCACACTTCCCCGCCATCCACTACTAATATCATATCGTTTCCTGCATGCTATGTCATATTGCCAGGTCGTCATGTTGAAGAGTAAATCTAGTTTGCGAGGATGGTTCGAACGAGATCTGTTGGGTGATGTTAGCTTTGTTTATTCCTTCTTTTCCTCTTTCCTGCTGAATCTTCATTCCCATGCCCCATGATTATCTCCCTACTCTCTCTCCTCCCATCCAAATATTCCTGCATAATCCCCCAAATCCCTCCATAAATAAAATCCGACAACTTACCAGTATAGTTAATCTCCCCACTACTAGTGTCAACCGCCTTCAACAACTCATCGACCTCTTCATCACTCATCTTTTCCCCCAAATTCGTCAAAATATATCTCAATTGTCCAACGCCAATATATCCCGTCAAATTCTTATCAAAAACTTGAAAGCCACGGCAATATTCCTCAGGTTCACCCGGATCACGGAATCCACCTGGACGGTTAAGAATTTTGGAGAAGGTTTCGAAATCGACTGTGAGATAAATACGTTAGTGAAGATTCAAGTATTGATTATTTGCGCGGTTATCAATTATCTTCCCAGGGGTGATGATATCTCCAACCGGAAACCCCATCCTTCGTCCCCCCCTCAATCATCCCAACCCCTAAACTTCAACCCTCCAAAAACAAACGAAACTCGAGAACGAGGAATAACTCACACTCTCCACCAACGTTCTTCTCCAACTCTCTAATTTCACTCAATGTAGGATTTTGACCACAAGCTCTCAGCAAATCACCCAGTTGATCCAATTGCACACGTTGCGTACCGCGTTTATCGAAGAGTTGAAATGCTTCTCTGTAGTTTGTAGAGGCCTGCGCATCATATGGTGGATTAGTGGATGTCATGTTATAATGTATGCGAGTGGTAATGCGACAGGAAAGTAGCCAGAGGGAAATGTGCGCAAGGTGAGATTGCAACAGTGATGTATGTGTAGGGTATGTGAAACAAGTAAAGAAACGCAAATGCTATAGAATGCAAATGTATGATGCTTGTGCAATATATTGTAATGCGAAGAATGGATTGAATCGTTGTGAAGCTGTATTGAATTGCGAATATTGTAATGTAATACAATACAACAATCCAAAGCAGGAGTAATAGAGGAACAACCGAAGACAAACAATGATCAAATAAACAAAAACAAATCCTCATTCGTCATTCGTCATTCGTCATTCGTCACTACCTGCCTCAACCACTCACTGGAGCATTCACACTTTTCCTTTTCCTTTGGCTTTGCGCCTGGTCTCATCTGGTCCGTAAAAGCAGCAGACAATGACAAACCAGAAAGCGAGCCAATAAATCGGAATAGGAATAGGAATAGGATTTGAATGACAGGTTTCTTATTGGAGTGTATGCAAGGAATGTATATGGTATTGGAACGTATTAGGAATAGGGGATAGAAGGTAAACACTCACCATTGTGATTAAGATTGGTGGTTGATGCAAGATGCGTTCGTTGCAAGAGTATGTGTGCGACAACAATGATGATTCCGTAGAAATGATGTGTGAACTTGAAGATATACTTCTAAGTGATTGTGAGAATGTATGCCGAAAGAAGAGAAGATGTAGTTGTAGTTGTAGTTGTATGTAGTTGTAAGTTCTAGAGTAGATATTAAATTCAATTATTGGTCCGTGCCATATTTATGTATTTATGTATCTATGCATTTATGTATTTGTGTATGATTTACATAGAATTATATAGAATTTATATATTATTTATGTATTATGCTAAATGTCTTACTGCTGTGTTATTCTCAGTATAATTAATGAAGTGGGTTGTTGTGGATATGATGTGGTGGAGTTCTGGCAGGGCAACCAATCTATTAGTTGGGAGAAGGCGGTGAGGATGAATTCAATGATATCAATACTCCGTACATGCGATACTATAGTCCACCAGGTCTACGCTGCATATATATACTACGTACGGAGTATACTCTGCAGGTATAGTACTGGGTACTAGGTAGTTACTAACTGTACGGAGTACCGAGTAGCCTATATACAGTACCCAGATAAATATCTTCCAATCGATTCGAGATTGATTGGAAATGCACATATATTTGATTATATAGTCTCCTCGAGCTCAAGCTCAAGCTCAAGCTCAATAAGTTGTCAAATTCATCGGCCTTGTTTTGAGATTGAAGAGGGGTATCTATAATATATCAGGGGGTGTACTCTGTACTTTCATATTCGTTCATAAATCAGGACATGAGGACTTGGGTGTTTTATATTAGAACTCACACTATAAAAACACAACACCATCTCAACCCAAAACTCCAAACTCCTTACCCACCCTGACCACCCCCATCCCCATCCCCAACCCCTCCCCAGCCCCCTATAACTTCCTCGCCAAAAAGAATCACAGTTCCCCACTCCGTCTCCACTTCCACATCCCTCCAATCCTCACCCTCCTTCCCCCTCAACTCCGGCTCTACCTCCAGCATCTCCCCAAACATCTCATCAATAACATCACCCTCCCCCCCCCTCCTCAACCCCTTCCTCTCAGGGTGCGCCCTCACCCACTCATGAAACGCACTAAAAGTCCTCCAATACCCCTCCAACTCCCCCAACCTCAACCTCTTCCCCATCAAAACCTCCCAACCCCACTCCCCTCCCCCCAAACCCCGGCTCATACGTAACCCTCCTCACATCCCAAAACAGCCCCCCAGGCGGCATCATCTCCTCATCCCCATACAAACCCCTCAACCTCTCCCGTCCAGGCTGTTCCCAAAACCCCCCATATACCTCCCCTCCCCCCATAACAAAACCGATCCGCGACCGCCGACGCCCGCGGAAAATCCACCAACAAATTATCCTTATACCCCCAAAACGCGACCGTCCCGCCCCTCCTCAGCTTGCCATACACCTCCGCCCACACCCTCGAAAAATCAAACCAATGCGCCGCCTGTCCCGCAACAATCATATCGACCGACCCATCCTCGACCCACGATAAATCCTCCGCAGAACCTTGTTTCCACCGTATATTCGGAGCGTTGGATGCGTGAGCCGACGCCTGTGCGATCATGCCCGCACTGGGATCCGTGCCCCAGACTGTGGTGAAATGGGGCGCCAAAGCTCGACTTACAAGGCCCGGGCCACATCCTAGGTCTAGGAGGGTGGTGCGGGGGCCATGGTGGTGGGAGAGGATGGTATTGTATAGTTTGGGGGGATATGAGGGACGGAAGGTAGCATACGAGGAGGCGGAGAAGGTTTTTTGCCTATGGGGGAGAGGTTAGTGGGGGGTTGATGAGTTTACCGTAGGTATGTATGATGGGAAATTGGAAAAGGGAACTTGCGCGAATGTAGCCATGGGTAATGGATGCAGTCGATATTTGGATATCCCTCTGGATCCTGCGAATCTGATACCAATGCAATGCGCAAGTCCCTTTATGCGCAAGCAGACGATCAGGTGATGATCAAGTCAATCGGCATTTCTCTTACAGGTAAGAAAGTAACCTGACCCCTCTCAGCCAACAAAAACCTATCTCAAATCTCAACCCTCGAAAGTTCGCTAGACCGAGGATTCCCTCCTATACATCAATCATCAAAATGCACACAAAAGAAGATATACAACAAAACCATCCACCTCCAGCAGCAGCAACAATCCAAACCACAAATAACATTGATAAGATAACTTCGAACTACTATTGTACCTACATACCTACCTCATCACACCTCAACCAATTGCAACACACCCAATACTATCTCAGATAAGATCACCAACCAACAAATAAACAAGTAATGACATCACCCCCTCACCCATACCTTACAACACCTACCTCCCTACCTTTCATCCCTAGCCCTACTCATCCGATCCAAAAAGCGAAACCGCACTTCCGACCGCGACATCGGACTTTCGCATCATAGCTCACCTCATCTCATCTCACCTCATCACATTATATTACATACAGCGAAAGTAAAACCATCTACATCTACACCAACCAACTATCCACCACACAACAATCCAAAGCCATTCACAACTCAAACCAAACTATCCATTCATAGATCCCTAACAAGTAAATAACCCTCCCAACGCAAATCCCATCAACCAAATGCCTACCCATCCATCCAACCAACCATCCCCTATCTCCACCCCCAAATCCCCCATCAGAAATCCACACTCCCCACTCCACACTTCATATATAAGCATTTCCACGTCCAAAAATCCATCAACAACACTTTCCCTTACAATGATAATCATCGCCACAACCAATATCATATACCCGCTCCACTCACCCCCCTAATATAATCATCACCAGTATCACAAAAGGCTGAACAACAAAATCATCAGCATCAGCATCCGCACCCCCCAATAAAAAGAAATGAGGAAGAAGCTCAGAGCTCGAGGTTCAAAATACCGGTACTGGAATTTATTTGGGTTATTGGGTTGGGTCATTGGTTTATTTGTTGGTTGTTGGTTTGTTCATTATACCTCTACTCTATTCTAGATTGGAGTTATTCTGAGGAAGTGGCTATGGATTGGTAACTAGGGAGGCAGGTAGGTAGGTAGGTAGGTAGCTAGGTAGGTAGGTAGGTAGGTAATACCTGTCATAAGATCTACCGATATGAGAAAACTCATCAACTGCACTCCACTCCACTCAATCCATCCCCTCCATTCCACACAACACCATAGCTTAAATCTTCAACCCCCCCTCCCTCTCAACACCCACCCATCCCCTCGAGCTCGTCACCACGTGCCGCGACCCCTCCCCCTCAACCACCCCCCAAACCTAAAAAACAAAATCGGCACCGGAAAAAACCCCAACGCCACAAACCCCCAACACCGTATTGCCCCAACCCAACCCCAAAGCCGCATACAGCGGCGGTCCAGCCAACGGTAAGAACGCGCCACCAATCGACTGAAAGACTTTCGTAGCCGTGATAGCGGAAGCCGCGTACGTGGGAAAGCTATCGACGAGATACATGTTGATGGAGAGCTTGTTCTGTAAGCATATGACTGCACGAGGATTCCAGAGCGAGAAAGAAAAAAAAACAAAACAAAACAAAATGTGAGACTTACAAAAGCGGGGATCAGACCAATGCCAAAGAAACTAGTGCCAATGATCGGAACGATCCACGGGATTTTCAACTCTGCAGTCCATCCGTAGACGAAGAAAGCAATTGCGATCAAAGGACTCGTCGCCATCAACGCCGGTAATCTATACTCCGGTTCTGCGATGCCGCCATTTCTCTTCGTCAGTTTCTGGAAAAGGGGATCGGAGGCTTTGCCGGAAGTGAAGAGACCGATACCGATACCGCAGCCCAAGCCCAAGTATGCGAGTCCGGTGGTGGAGATGGAGAAATGGTATTGCGAAGCGAACGTTGTGGGGAAGGTGGCGATGAAGAGATACAAGTAGCCGAAGAGCACAGCATAGTATACCGAGAGCAGGAAGACGATGGGGGAAAGAAACAACATCTTCAATGGACGGATGATAGCATTGGTGAAATATTGCAGTGGCGAATCCTTGTGATGTAGTGCAGAGACTTTAGAACTATCACCCGTTTCCTTGATGATGCGCTTTGTCTTCTTCTCGAGAATAACCACCGGATAAGTCTCCTGCAAGAGGAACGAACCAAGAACCAATGTAAGTCCCGCAATAATAGCTTCCAACCAGAAAGCCCATCGCCATCCAGCACCCTCAGCAAGAAAACCTCCTACAATCGGTCCAACGATTGGTCCGGCGAGAGGGTCCCATTCCCCAAATTGCCATGGCCACTCCTCTTCTATCTCTTGGGAACATGTCGCCGATACTCGCGCCACCAAGGGCGGTAGGAGCAGCTCCGGCACATCCTGCTAGGAAACGAAAGACGATGAGCATGTCGAGATCAGTTGATAAGCCACAAGCGAGGGTGAAAATCAAGAACAGAAAATTAGAGGCCAAGTAAACTGGTTTACGACCATACAGTTCTGACATTGGCGCAGCGATAAGAGGACCCATAGCGAAACCGAGGACAAAGATCGAGACTACAAAGAGTTTCTAGAATCCTGTTGGTCGATCGAAATTCATCCATAACGAGAGGAACACCAGGAGCAAACATAGTAGATGCAAGGGGCCTGCAAAGGATCAGCAGACGCGATTGAGATTAGTTATAAGTAGATCCTCACGTAGAAAAAGTCATTGCAGAAATAACGGCAGTGTTGGCCCATCTCTTGGTACTAGACCAATTCATAGGATTCAACTGATCCGAATCGCTATCCCAAGATACAATGCTAGATGGTTCCGGGAGTCGCAATTGCTGGGTGATTTCTCCATCTGCTTGAACTGGAGCATCAGTAGCAATTCCCATCTCAGCATCAGACACGCCTTGGTAAGTAACATCTGTTGGAGTCAATGGTCGTGGGGATGGAGCAATGGTACCAGGGACATCATCGCCACTACCGAGATCGGCAGACGTATCTGGAGGATTTGTGGACATGATTCAAGTTGGCTTACAAACACGAGAGCAGTGACTTGGATGGTTATCGAGAGAAAATGATTGAGACCAGCGCGTCTTATTGTGTGGTGTTGTCGGTGGTCAAGAAAGTAGGAAAGAGCGTGTGCAAAAAAGCAAAAGAGGGAGAGGAAAGGAAAGAGGAAAGCGAGACCAGGTTAAAATTCCAGTCGCAAATATATTGTTGAAGTCTGTTGAAAGTGACCGTGATGAATATCAAGGCGAGTGAGTAATGAAAGAAAGAAAAAATCACTCTAAGCTGAGCATTTCTTAAATTGATAGAATATCGCTATCGGCGTCGGATTGTTTTCGTCATGGAACGGAACCGACGTCTTGCTTGAGGAAGAAAAGATTGAGGATTGGCAACACGTACATTCATCATACCAGGGAAGATTTGAGTAAGGATGAAAATTTGTGCGTGCCACGAAATATTTTGGATCTTTGAACTTCATTTCATGATGCTCAAGGACAGATTCCATCATTCATTCTTTGTCAATCTTATTGCAGAATCATCAAAAGACCAACTATCTATCCAAAGACCTAATACATCCAATTTATATCATAGACATTTAATCACCTGGCTGTACACCCATTCAATACCAATTACCGAACTATCAATCCAATCGATATTCAATGTTGATGAGGATACGAAGGACAACCCAACTAGAAAGGTAAATCTTAAAATTGATGTTCTCCTGTACAACTGAAGGACGAGGAAGGGATCTCAAATAATTTGACCACCAGCGGACTTGATATCGATGAATATATTCGGCTGCAACGCTCAAGTCGATAGACTTGAACGGTTAAGGTGGCACCACACAAAGTGGTCTTGTAGCTATACTCACAATTATGATAATGATGTATTTGTAACAACTATTTTTTGACCTGGTAACTTTTTGTGCATTGTACAATGGAAGAAGAAGAATGTCCGATGATCTAGCATTTGGGAGGGCCATATATACGAACGGGTGAAATGAAACTTAAGATTCTTCAAGTCTTCTCATTTCTTGCCCGAGATAATGAGGATGGTGTCACAAGGGAGCTACTTGTTCCAAGACTTGTGGAACAGGAGTGTGTCATTGGATATTTGCACACAAAACGAGTCTAATACTCTGGATCAGAGTGTATAGATCATTTGATTATAGCCAAGGTCTTAACTTTCGAGTTGAAGGATACTTGTTAAGATCGTCTTCAATAGACTTAAGTAAATAAAGCTGTCCCTTTGCAATCATTGGCTACCTGGGAAGCACCAGTTGTTTTCGAAACCAGATCGTGCCAAATCAGTGGTATTGACGCAAAGAATATCATAAGCTCCTTGTAATAAGTTCTGATAACAAGTGCTGAATGATGAGGGTAACTTAGGGCCAGAAAGTAGTCACTCCAAGCTGAGACCACTGAAACCACTGAGGCCTATTCCCATAGATGTCTCTCACATATCTCTAGGTTATGGAAAAAACTGTATCACCAAATTTCGAAATATACCCGAAGACAACTCATCTTGCTCAGTGTAGCTCATCGTCAGATATAACATCCTTCAACGATATGCCCTCACAACTTCAAATCCCTACCCGCAGCTTTGGCAGCTCTCACCCCATCAACCAAAACACACCAGCCTTCTCCTCCCACAGTTCCTCCCTCCTCACCTCCAACTCCACCCTCGAACTCTTTCAAAGCGTACCCCAAAATCTCATCATCGTATGTTCCGGGCTGCAACCACACACTTTTAACCCCCAGAGCTTTTGCCTCCTCCAGGACTTTCTTGGTAACTTTTGGAGGAGTGATTATAGAGACACCGGTCTCGGTGGGATGTGGAAGAGCAGAGATAGATGGAAGAGTAGAGTATTCGGTGGGACCAACTTTGATGGTGGGGGAGGAGGGGTTGATGGGGGTAGCTGGAAGACCGTGGGCAGTGTACCATGCGAAGACTGTAAGGAATGTATATTAGTTTAAGGCCATGAAAATCAGAGTGCAACACTTGGGTTTGACAAAAGTAAAGAAACTGTTGTGTGATTACTTTTATGCCCAAACTTTGCAGGATCCGAAGATGCTCCCACTACAGCGAAGTAGGGAGAGGAAAAGAAGGTACGAGCTGCTGTGTCTGTTGCCATCTTTCTAAGCATTAAAGAGTATGTATGTATGTATGTCTCCGTATGTGTGAATATTAACTATTATCATAGAAACGATGTTAAAGGTTGATAAAAGGGCAATGACAAATCATTTGTGTATTGTATTGTATTTTATTGATGAGAAAGAAACCCGGGTCCCATATTGAAGTTCGCAATTGATATCAGAATCATCGTGATAGATAGATAAAGGTTCACCAGGTTGAATGAGGAAGGTTGTCGGTAAAGCCTCGGCTATAGAACATTTCTCTGAATGGAGCTCGGGCCGATTTTTACTTCAACCCCATCCATCCACCGTGATCATATATACGTATACGTATACTCCGTACATACATATAAACAAACACTCTTCATAAAGAGGATCCAAAAAGGTCTTTCTGGAGTCTTTCAATAAACCATTATCACACATCATATTTGATTGTATTCAAGATCCATCGCGACATCTCTTGCATTTGTCTGTTCAAATACAAACCGAACAAAAAAAAACAAGCTCAAAGAACCGCCAATGCATGCATATGAAGATAACTTTGTCCCAGTGGACAAGCAGCTTCTGAATCCTATAAAGTTCTGCTGAATTTGGCTTGCTGCATAATAACCCATGATGATTATGAAATCACATCTCCATAAAATGTTTTCTTCAACAGCTCATTTGGGCGTAGAAATGCTAGACTAGCATCAATCAAGGTTCTAATGACTAAACTAATTGATATCTCGATTGATTGAATATTCAGCTATGCTTATGGCACTCACCTCACTCTTGAGCAAGGCTCAGTGAAGAGTAGAGGCAAATATACCTATGGAGTGGGGATACCTAGTAGGTACATTGTAATTTTGGGGGAAGAGGGAGGGGGGTGTTTGAGTCTCTTCGGTAGAATTTGTTTGGAGAAGACGAGGAAAATTTCAAGAAGAAATGAGGGATGGCAACGGTAGAATTTGAGTACAGGAGTTTATGGAAGTTCAAGCGTGAAAACAAAGTCGAAGTTCAAGCAGACGGAGAGAAAGGGAAAGGTAGTTGGGGTCCATACCTACTAAGTGAAGATGGATGTAGGATCATGGAGACCATGGGCATTCAGGTGAATAAGCTGCCAAATACAAGATAGGTTGCTTCTGTGCAGTACATAGATAACAGGAAGTGGAATAATATGATATTTGCCTATCACATAAGGTTCACGCTCCTTGTTTGAACTTTTGAGAGCCTGTTTGGTTTGGGACTAACAAGGCAGATCGCAAGTTATCTCTTCTGATAGTAAGTAGGGCATATATACTGATACATATAAAAAAAGTATAAAAATTTCCAATCGAGGTAAATCAGGTGATGATACAAGTACCTCGCTTCAATTTGATCCGAATATTTCATCATGAAAATTCCCAGTCCGAGCACAACATAACAAAACGGTACCACCTTAACATGAAACGCATCAATTTCCAGTTCAAACTCACCTCCCACGGTTCTGGTTTGATCCGAATTAACATTTTCCCTCTACGTACTAGAGATCCAACTTCAATCTAAGTAATGATCACTACAAGGGTTGTAATTGGATAATCTTGCTAGTTGTGCTACGTTTTATGGACATAGGTCGTCTGAAAATGCAAGTGCATAAACCTAAAGCCCTATGATATCGGAAGATTAACTCATCTCGGCGTTGGAGGAGAGTTGAGGGAGATGGGACGTATGAGAATGTATGTGATGCGGAACCAGATGGGATTCTTCATATGTTGAAGCCTATTTGGTTGTATGAAATGGAATGAATGTTCGTCTCGAATGAATTCAGTGTTTAGTCAACTTTTTCCTTTCGCATTATTTGCCAATTTATATTACCTTCTGAATTGTTTTAATGACAATAATGCCTTTGATTTAATCCATATTTTCTATTTTTGATTCAATTCTTTAAAGACTGCTAGACAGTCGATTTATTTGTTTCTTCGTTGTTATTTTTTATTTGAGAAATCATCCATTCTTTAATTTGTGTGGTCGATTTTTGAGAGATCACGAGTCATTCATTTGAGGATTTAGAGATCTAAATCAAATTAGAGGATTTTACAATTGATAGAGAATCGTTTGGGATTTTTTGGCCGGCTCTATTACTACACAATCGAATGTACACCTGGGAGAAGGGAAATACATCAAAGAAAGACAATCGGCAAAGAACTACGATCAAAATCAATACGATTTAGCGGGTTGTGAAAACACTTAACAGTGCGCATTAATCATGGCATCTATAACTGCACCACAGCCGATTCTGCAAAAATCGGGATATGCAGGAGATGGAATCGAAGAAACCTGGCTTGGTGACAACAGTAAGGGGAGAATGAAGAGAGATACTATTGGTGGGCAACTAAAGTTTTGGTCTGGAAACCGTGCAGTTAATAAGAATGAAGGGTTTCAGAGAATGGATGAGGGTAATTCGAAGGTGGATGTGGAATTTGACAATTGGTTCGATACCGAGAAGGATATGGGGGAGTGGGGAGAACAGAAGTTCAGTCAGGATTCGAGTGCAGACCCGTTGGTATGTATTTCTCTGTTTTATTGACTCTTCTGATGTTGAATTGGAAGGAGAAAACCACGTCATTCAAGAAAGAGGTCTTAACATGAAACAGAACAGGCCACCCCACCGTAAAGCGCTCGCGTTTTTTGCCCTCTGTCTGGCCTTCTCGATAGTTGGCATGCAACGACTAATGTTCGTTTCCGTAAATTCGATCATCACGTCACAGTTCTCGATATCTTCTACTCAAACTGCAGCTTTAACTGGTATTGCTTTTATTTTCTCGGCAATTAGCAATCCTTTATGGGAGATGTTGAGTATGAAAGTAGGAAAAAGAGGGATACTTATTCTTGCGTCAGTTTTGATGTTAGCAGGCAGTCTGTGGAATATGCATGCCAGGAGTTTTGGGGAGTTTTTTGGGGGGAGGATTTTTGAGGGGCTAGGTTGGGGAGCTTTTGAGGGGTTGATAAGAGGAGCTGTTGGGGATATGTATTATGTAAGTTTCTTTCATTCATTCCTCTTTTTATTATATCATTGCTTTTGGCATGAAAAAAGATACATGCAAGTCAAGAGAATATTAACAAGAAATAGGAATCACAAATTCCTGCCCGCATGAGGATACTCTCCATAGTTGATCTCGTCTTCACTTGGGGTACCCCGATCATCGGCGGGTATTTAAGCCAAACGGTCGATGGCTACGGAAACCAAATTATGGTTATGAATATCGCTCAAGCTATTTCAATATTCCTTTTAATCATAATTTTCCCGGAAACAGCCTTCAACAGATCTACTCACCCTACTCCTTCCGCACCAATTCCACCAACCCGATCTTTTAAAACTTGGTTCAAAACATTGCATACTATGCCGTACTTAGGAAGCCCCTCCAAAGATGAATTGTTGAAGCCATTGAAGGGACTTACTTCTCCAATAACAATCCTTGTATTTGTGCTGTCTTCACTACCAATAGCAGCTGCTTACGCATTTGCGTTGAGCCTCTCGGGTTTCTTGTCCGCCTCGCCACTATTTATATTTCCCAGTCAAGTTGGATATATATTTCTCGGACCTTTTCTACTCTCCATCGTATCTTACGGCCTTCTATCAATAATCTCACCCGGAAAACCAACCACCCCCACATCTTCCGGGAAGAAGTTAGGAAAATCCACAACAAGTGCCCTCAGAATCGCAATCCCTGGCCTCATTCTCTTCGCTACAGGTACAATTGCGTTCTCTGAATATGTATCCATGACTGTCATTTCACAAACGATGGAAGTTAGTTCGAAGTCTGTTTTTGTAACCTCAAATCTAGACATATATATGAGTTTGAGGGTTATTGGTTTGGTTTTCGGGCTGATGGTCGCTGGGGTGGCGGTTCTGAACTTTTCTGTACAGAGATACTTGTCTTTGCATGAGGGGCCGACGGAAAGCAAGAGAGGTGGAAAGGGGGGACTGGAGAGAGCGCACAATGTGCTGCAGAACCTTTTTACGGGAATTATTGTTATAGCGATGCCGAGTTGGATAGAGGGGGGGATGGGTAAGAAGATGGGTGGTGTGATGGGGTTGAAGAATACGGGGTTGGGCTTCGGTGTGTTTGGGTTCGTTGGCGGAGTCGGCGTTGTTGTTGGATTGTGGATGTTGGGTGATAGGATTGTGGGGTGGGAGATGTCAGGAAATAAGAATGGCAAGGAAGTCCAAGAGGAGTACGTTTATAAAATCAAGCAGTTGGAAGTTTGAGGGCATGGTCTAAATATTGTTCTATGCTATGGAGTTGAAGAGTTGAATGGCATTCAGCTCATCAGAGGAGTTCAGCAGAGGAGTTACAGGATTGACTAAATCTGCTGGTTGGAGTTATCATAATGCACGCTTTAGCTTTGAAACATACCTTGCTTCCAGTTTGTCATTATTTCTTCGCGCTATTCAAGCACTCTTCTACTCCCTAAATTGGCCTTTCCGACCTTTCAATCCACTCTCTTGCAACACACCACACCAGTCCCCAGATCACTCATTCGCTTCCACATTCCTCCATCAACTCCCTCCTCACTCGCAACACATCTCCATATAAATTCCAACCAGCCCCCAAATCTCCCCATCACCCAAAAGTTAGAGAACTTGATCACAATGCAGGAACTGCTCCTAGTATAGCCATAGATCTCATGATCCGTCCCTCACAATTCTCCCCTCCCATAAATTTCCAATCGTGGAAATTCTTACTGGAGTCCTAGGATGTGGGATGAGCGTTGTACTGTTAAACTTTACGCGATCATTTTGTTGTCGTTTTTACTGTATCTGTAGTATTGTTATTGCTATTACCTACTGTAGGTGTTAGTCAATGCATCCTCGCCACCATCGTACTCTCCCATCTCCCACATCTATATACCGGCTTCTTTTCTCGAGCTCGGGGAACCGCGCATTTGACTCACAGCATAGGGTATTGGGTGTATGTCAAATCTACAATTCACGACTAGCCCTATTCTTTGAAAAATGATGTTCCTCTGGATGCAAAATATGTACGAGCGCTGCATATATAGATGATTGGGAATTCGATCTGGTGAGCTCATCAAGTCGTGGTTCTTTTGTGTAGATATGTATATGTACATGCACGTGTGGATCTGGGTGTTTATATAAATTTCTGGATAGGTGGAGTGGCTTGCTCGGAAGGGTATGTTGACGGCACAGTTGAATGATTATAGTGCGTCTGTCCATTGTTTTCTATTTGAGTTGGTTTTTTATTTTGGTGGTTGAGACTCCTGGTAAGGCCTTTGACTATAGCGATTTGTTAAGTGGATTTTTTGGTCTTGTTGTATTATTCTCAGATGGCGATATCGCTTTAATTGTTGTTGGAGTTATTATTATCATTATTTGTATTACTGTTATTATTATTTTGCAGTGAAGTTCATTGATTCCGGGCTGCAAATACTTGAAGTCTTAGATGGGATCATGTCAAGATTTGAATTCGGACTGTTGGAACAAGCCCCTTTGCACTACATTATAAAACCTTGGAGCATACGAACTCTTCATGCTGCTTGAGGAGAAAATACTCTTGGGTGCTTGGGGAATCAGAAAGAGAATATTGATACTCTATTTATCCCTTCAGCAGCTCGCTCCTGCTGCGAGGTACTGCAGTGAATTTTGATTCAATTATCTTCATCTCACTTACAACTACAGGATCTCACAGGTGCAATATCGACCCGTTTCATGACCAGGCAAAAGCCCTCGCGTGTTTGAGGAGTCTACCGAATTAAAAAACAAATTTCATGGGGTATTTAAAGATATAGCATGGCCTTTATTCTTTTACTTCTTCATGCTCTACATTTCAAACGATCTACCTTCGTCCATTAGGAGGTTCTGCCTCGTTTTCCATGTCAACATTGCGTGTAGTTGTCGACTTTTTATGTGAGAGACCGCGTTAGATAAATGTTGATTGCATTTGCTATTGATATATACAGCTTGATATTATGCTTTTCCCTCCAATACCTTGAGAGTAGAGATGATAGAGTCCATCGGACTAGAAACTCTTACGGCGCATATAAAATTGGCGAAAGGGGAGTGGTAATAATTATGTTTTGGATGATTTCAGACAATACACATTTTAGGTGCTTCTTTTCTTTCTGGACTGCTGGAAATAAAGTGTTGTCTCGAAGAATCCTAGTCGATGAAGCCTTCCTATACTCGGTGGACCAAGACGTTCCAGTGGAGCGGAGAAGTGAATCAGGAGAATGATCTCTGATAGGTTAACCTTATTGCCCTCCCCATTTTGATTCTTCAATGCACTCAGCCAACTAGAATGCCCTGGCCCTTTATTTCTACTTAGAAACCCTCGCATTTTCAAGGGGTTGAAGTATTCACGCTATATGCCTCTTTTCACGAACAAACAGTAAAATTCATCTATCACAATAGGACTAAACTAACACCTACCATAATGTAAGGCCATTAAATTACTGATAAATTCATACAGAAGTGCATCAGAAACCACCCATGCTGAAAACATACACACTTTCAAATACACGATGGGTTATTGTAATATGTATGTTAGTATACAATTGATAACGGGGCTTCTGGTCTTCACTTCTTTCGAGTTTGTTGGTACTTGAAGCGCGTCTCACTCAAAGCAAAATAATCATTTAGCCGTTTGTCTAAACGGTTGATTTGATTCATTGGCCGAATCTTCGACCGGTTACCTCGACCGTTGATTCGGTTGATTGGCTGGACCTTTAACCAGTTGCTCAAACGGTTGATGCAATTGATTGGTCTGACCTTCAACTAGACAAACGGTTAAAAATCCAAATAAATCATCTTCACATCATTATAGAGCGTTCCTTCAGAATTTCATATCAGCAATATCAATCTATTGTCAGTATAATGAGATATGTCTGGATATCATCATTGGTTCATTCAGTTTCGAACCATATGAATATTTGAAAGTTCCTCATCCCTCCTTATATAATCAACCGTTGAAGTGAATATCAAAAATGGCAACAAGCTTTAGTCTATTACATGCCCCCTCTCTTTCTCTTCCCCAAGCCCTGTTCCCAAACCTTACTCCCCCAAAGCGATTATCCTATAACTAAACGCAAGAGAAAAACGCCCCGCCCCCTTTAATCCCGTAGTGCTAACTAGTGTATTGGCTTTTTAGCCGAATGCTACCTTTATTCACTCTCCAAGTACAATATATGCACATGAATTGCCAATCCATTTCTTACTTCCATTTCACCCTTCAGAATATCTGAGTGTTTTATCAATCTTTGAAACAAAGACAGATCTTTGTTAGAAGTATTAATAAGTTCAAATTTCAGTGAGTAATTAAACATAATAATACGTTGTTAAAGTAACGATTAATAATTGCTCAACCTCCATCATGATGTATTGCGAGATGCACTATATTATCTATCAATGGACTTAACCTGGTAGTTCAAAAGTATGTGGTCATTGATAACGTCGCGAGTTTCGACCTCAATCATGTTGCAATCAGAAGGTGCTCTACCTTCCATCGCCCAGAGAAGTTCCAGCCTCTGTTGAAAATGTCTCAATATGTACTTAATTGTCCTTCAAAACCTCTTTTCGTCACATCCTCTATGTTTACCCACCATCAAGTAATTATAATACACTTATCCCTTGACAGATTGACCAAAACTATATCTTCGAACCCAGAGTTTACATACATATATTTATCTGGTGCAAATTTCACCACAGCTCGCAATAAAACGAAGTTCCATACTTCTTGAATTCATCTAACTTTCAATTGTGTTTTCTGTTACTTATATCATTCCAAAATAAGATACACCTACTCAATGAATCAACTCTATACGCCATTTTCTGGAACAAACGCTTATCATTATAAGCAGTCCCCATCTCTTTCAGTATCTCTACTTCTATCCTTTCTCCAATCTCCAAGCCCATTCCTTCTTCTACGCCGTTCTTCATCTCCCCCTTTTCTTATTCCCCTTATTGCTCCTCGTCACTTAACTTGTCTTTTTTTTGTTAGTTGTTAATCTCAAACACCTGAGTATATTATTGATGTATCGCAAACATCTTGTCTTGTTTCTTTCCTCTTTCTCTCTTTTTACCTTTTCTTTATATATCTTACCCGAGCGATGACGCTTGATGGGGAGCGCTGGAGAAGAGGCCCTTGAAGATGGGGATGGTTGGGGTGAGGGTGAAACTCGAGCGGGAGCAGCTCACTGTTTTTGAAGCATTACAACCGTATACCAGACTCCATGTAATGATGTTTCCAACAACTTGAAGATGGGCAACATAGTAATCAAATGATATCTTGTGGATTGACGGTACATAGAATATTGGATTTAGATAACATAAATAGATGGGAAGTCGAGCCAGATATTGCAGATGAGAAGTATGGTTAAAGGTATAGTCAAAAGTATATCTTTAAGATAAAATAGAGATATGCTTTGCAATCCGGAAATCTCCAGATCTTAGTCAAGACTACATCTTGAGCGTATAAATGTTGTGGCTGTAGATTATCTATAGATAACAAATTGTTTTTATTAATTAATATAAAATTGATATAATTTTTCTGATTAGTATAAAATTTAGTATAGAATCTATTGTAAAATTTAATCAATCCGCAAATAATTCAACAACCTATAAAAAATCTGCCAACAATGTATAGATTAACTATTAATCCGTTAACCTATGGATTGTTTATGGATTGATAGGTTTTTATAATTATCTGTACTTGCTCTACGAATCATTATTAGATTTATAAATAAATTGCTTTGTAGAACGGTTTATTTGCGAATAATCTGTTGAAAGGAAAATTTGTTCCGTGAAGTTTTGTTGTACAGTCTAATTGCTTGAAAGAATCCAAATTAGTGGCAATTCATTTATACCAAAAAGGCTCTGGATACTAATGTGCAGTATGTATGAGATTATCTGTCTAAAAAGTACCTCCTATTCGACAACTTCGGGTTGAAAGAACCAAATGCATTTAGACTACTTGAGATAATCACCAGAGTATTTGTACCTGGCTGGAAATACCAGAACAGGCAAACAACTCAATTGATCTAGACAAAGTAGCCAAAAAATATCCCTATTTCTTAGATGCGCTAGATAGTCTGAACGATGCTTTAATTAAGTGTCTTCTCACAGGGAAAGAGGATCACGTACCGAAAATAGGTTACAACGATCAGACTATCAACGAGCTTTCCACTTTGAGACAGCCCAAATTTATTCTATAGCCTTGCATAAATCGCTGGGGCTGAAAGTAAGATCTTGGTATGCCGCCAAAGAACCAATCCAGGTCCAGATATTAACTTTACTTCAAATCGTCCACCACCTTTGCTATATAGAAGAACTTATGATAATATCAGAGTATATTGCAAGGAGAGCCAGCCGCAAGGATGGATAGGAAGGTGTTAGAGGCAGAGTCAAAGGTCGTAAACAAGGAAAGCGGGAGGATAGAGGTGGAATTATCATGAGAGTAGGTATGTGTCTCGGAAGAAGAAACATGCACATATTTCTGCAACACAAAGGGCTGTATGACATATTCGCCATATGGCATATTGCCATATTTCTGGTACCCTAGGGAGAGTAATGTAAAGGAGTGAAGGTAGGTAGGTCGGGCAGGTGAATAGCCTTCGGGTTTAAGATGTATGCTAGCGTCGAGCTGTCAGTGTAGAACACCGACAATGGTTACGATAGATGAGAGAGATGGTATGCAATACAAAGTGCAAAGGTAGGGTATGGTAGAAGTGGTATATTTTAGAGCCAGCGAGAAAATTATCCTCCGATATGTAAGAGAATTTATATAGCGTTAAGTTTAAATGGCGTTAAACTTTTATAGCATTAGATTAATTCTATATATAGCATAAACTACATACAAAATTTTATAGTCACGTAATCATGTGGTTATATAAT
The DNA here is from genome assembly GCA_009299455.1 of Monilinia laxa. Taxonomy (NCBI): domain Eukaryota; kingdom Fungi; phylum Ascomycota; class Leotiomycetes; order Helotiales; family Sclerotiniaceae; genus Monilinia; species Monilinia laxa. The sequence continues at coordinate 1,568,569 of VIGI01000013.1, forward strand.
TACGTGACCTATATTTCAATATCATAAAGACAATAATATCTTATTTATTTTTTAGAGTAGAGTGCTCTAAAACAATAGCGAGCATCGCTCGCCCCCAATAAAGATATAAATGAATAAGGGGGTTCATTTTTTGGAGTAGAGGGCTTTAAAACAGTAGCGAGCATCGTTCGCCCCTAATAGGTATTTTAGACTATGAATAGCTACGGTACAAGTACAATATAAGCTATCACGTGACCATTGTTCTATATGCGACCATGTGATTCTCCCACAGTAAGTACCTATCGCAGTCTAAAAACTCTCCATTGAGGTCAATGTTTTAAGTTTTGTATTTTTTATCACTTTTTCTTGGTGTTATGTTTCACATACCACATTTCAGGAAGTTTTATGGGGATGAATCTATAGTAGGAGACGGTATCGACCATATCGAAATCGAAGATATAATTGCACGAAGAGCTGTTGTCAATAATCGAGCGAAGTAAACTCTCACTATTGTCTATTTTTTAGTCCTCACAATAAATGGCTTTAGAGACCGTACCTATGTACTTCACTTAAAATTTCCAAGTCTATGTACCGTTTTAAATTGCTCTCCTGAAGATCACCCTCCACTAGAAGAGGTCGATTGCAGATGGGGAGTTGCGGAGTCTGACACCATCGTGTCTTCCGTATGCCAAAACATAATTATATGATGTGATAGTTTCTTCATGGACATATCACATGTCTCCGAGTGGATATTCCTGATTCTCGCTTCTCCACATCCGGAACGCTTTCTGCGTCTAAGACTTGTTTATCAATAAATTGTATTCAAGTGGTAGATCTAAAACAATGATGGTCCCTCCATCCATCAATATTGATAGTCTACGTTTTTTCGAGACGGAAAGGGTCTCAAATTGGTAACTAAAGACTAAATCGATAATTCTACTATATTTGAAGGAGCTGGTACTGGCAATTTGGAAAACCATCCGGGATACAGATTGTTGCCAGAACATACACCTAACACACTATATCTTTCTGATTCTTCTGATTTGATTGATACAGGGTTATTTTTTTTTTCTTTGGGTGCTCCTCCTAGCCGGGACAACTATATTTTGTCTTAGATTGGTTAAAGAACTGGGTGGGGAATGCAGTGGGTTTAGATGGAGATGTTTGAATACTACCACCTCGAATAAACGTTAAATGATGGGTCCTCTCTAATTGGCTTCACCTAAATGGCTGAAATCGCTTGTACAAGCCAGATTTTGGTCTTTTAGACAATCCAGAGTAGCATTTAACAAATTTTCATTCTTGCTTTGTAGCAAAATCGAAATCGAATGATAAATTTTACTCACTAGATTTATATAGACTGATCTATACTTTAACGTTTATTTAGGGGAGGGGATAGTACTGATGGAATCTTCATCAATTTCCCGAAAATGCTGGGGATGGTGGTGACAAACTTGAGAAAGGAGGCTTTGAGATCTACATGGGATTGCAAAGAGAGTTTTCAGTTGCGCTGAGAGAGAACAAGTCCTTCAGTCAATCTCCCGAGTTGAAATGTTCTTTAAAGTTGGGTGTAAAGACTAAACCCTTTTAGAATAACTCATATTTCTATAAAAAGTTTGATACTAGTTCATAACCTCAATAACCATATGCCAATCCTTTCTTCGCATTCATATCTCGGGTTCGTGCAGTATCGTTAGGTCTATTGAGCTTGCTCGCTGCCATGAAACACAAGTGCAATATCTTAGCTTATGGAAAGCTACCTTACTCCTGAATTTTATGGAAGTGCTCCCACACCACAAGTATTCTTAAAATATGAGAAATTGACACATAGGTGGTTGGTGCGCAAGGTCACAAGAATAAAATTCAAACAATATATCAGAGATAATATGCCAACAAATTGTACGATCGCGATATGTCCCATTTCTAATCAACGCCGCTATCAATCAACTATTGGCCATTTCCATCATTTGGAGTCCATCATTTGTTCATTTTGTACACATTTGTCATTAAAGTCAACGAGGTTCCGGCTCCACTTGCCTGTTCTCACGTCTACGCTTATCAACAATTGAATTTTGATGATATATTCGGCAGTGTATTCGGCAGTGAATTAAGTTAATGGTATTCTTCAATAATGATAACCTTTGATATGCCTAACTGAGAAAAGTTCCCCAGGGAGTCCCATGGTATTTCGGAAAGTCTGATATGATCTTTTCGGAACGATAATTGGTATATTTTAGCATATAGAATCAGTGCTAGCCGGATTATTAAATTGCAACATTCAGTCTGTTTCTCCCTTCGACTTAAAGCCCCAATAGACAGATATCTTTCACTGTCGTATAAATATAGTATCTCCAAGTTGGTGGAGTTACAGACAAAAAAGTGTTTGTGCTTTTGGTGGGTTGGATAGTTCTGTCGTAGAAATGGAATGACTTTAGAAAGGAGAGGTTGTGGATTGATTAGATGAAAAGTAGCTGCTACTGTTGGAACTAGAAGCAACACTAATATAGGTACATTTAAGCTCATCTAGCTATCCCTGTGTCAGCTACCCCGGGTTAGCTCAAGTGTCTCCGACTTGTTTTCGCTTAACCTTATGGCGATGGGTAGTCTAGCGCTAGGCATTGATAGTCAGCCTACTTCGCTTAATCAATTGGCGTATACATCGTCCAAGCCAGCGGGTAGGGTTTGACAACTTGACACAGACTAGGCCTATACTTTGTGCTTAAGGTAAGGGACGGGATGAAGTTACCCAACACTGATCTGCCAATCTATAATGCCGATATTGTGATCTACCGTGATATTATGGACAACCACCCATGTCGTAGGTCATATTGAATTGGTTTTCAGCTTTTTCACCTGTAAAGAATTTGAATGGTAGACATGGTAGATATGGCCGATATGAGTGGTATGAAGTATTTGGATTACCAAACAGGGGTGATGCATTGCGATATATATAGCTCCGTTCCTCTTGACCTTAAAAAACTTCATTCCATCATCACAAACATCAATCCATCATCCCACACTCAAAGAACAATCAACAAACCCACTTCTTCAATCACTCAACCATACAAATCAAAACCAAAGACTCCAATCATGTACTTCTCAGTTATCTCCGCCATCTCCCTCGTTGCTATCATGGCAAGCGCCAGCAATGCTCTTCCTGTCTCCAACACAGTTCGTATTAATCTCAGACAATCATTACGAATTCTTTGCTAACAAGTCTTTCAGCAGATCGCCGCCCGTATTGCCGAACCTGTGGCCTTGCCAGACTCAGACACAGGATGTGGTGGAATTTCGATCTGCAACAATGTCAGCGTGATCGATTTTGGCGATAGTTAAAGGATAGCCCGATTTCTGTGGGTTAGAAATGCAGAAAAGTTAGAGAGGTGCACGGGCGAATGTCAAAACTGAGAGCTGAGGTTCAAATTGGATTCAATTCGGGAGAGGTTCTATTTATGTATACGATTCATTCTAATACATCAATTACTTCGCAACTACTTCTCTTGCTCTCTTGCTCCCTTGCTGAACTGCGTAATTTGCGGTTTTTGTTGAGTTTCGTAGGTATGAAGTGACAACAAGAGGGAGTGGAAACCATGAAAATTTTGGATTTTGGGGCCCGAGTGAACTTTGTGGCATGGATGAAAGTCCTCTCCCTAAATAAGCATCAAGTGAAGCGTCCCTCCTGGTAGACTTTACCTAAATGTTTGACTCTGGTATATAGCAAATCTTCATTCTTTATTTGCGGCAAAGTCTGAATCTAATGATAAATCATACGCCTTAGATATTAGTGCATGTTGCAGGTATATTGGTATACATGTCAATATATTTCACTCAATAATATATTATTTAAATTTTACGGTGAACTCTAGTAATCATGCCTGTGATTATTGATGTGCAATATATCACAAAGAACTCAACAATACCACTCTATGACCTATACCAATCTCATCAATTTCTTTTCAAATAAGAAACATTCAAGTTGGCATTGCAATATTCTGGGCAGTGTAGTGATTAGTGTTTCTCGCATTCCGTATGTTGATCCATATAGTAGTATATATGAATTACTTTCGATATATCTATGTATATAGTATCAAACCTTATATTATTAACAGAATGCAAGTTCATTATAATACCAAACACTGTTAAGAGTATACTAAAATATTGAAATCTAATTTGGAATGAATATATTATACCAAATTGGGCTTAGAATGCCCATTTTGTATTCATCCTAGATCTTAATTGGGTTTAGAATGGGCATTCTAGATTAGATTCCAGTATTTCAGTAGGTTTCTAGTAGTAAGATTCTATGATATCTGCTGAAGTATATGTAAACCGTAATTAAACATACGGAAATAGTGATTCAAAAGTCCAATATCAGCCACCGTTTCATTGGCGTATACTAATCATAACACTGGTCTTGGGTTCTTGAAGAATGAATGAAAGTAAGAGAAACATGTATAATTTTAAGGGCTCCGTGTATTCTTCGCATTATACAACAGACTCAATATGAACTACCGCAAGTACTATAGTCATTTTCGCATACTGATGGAATATGAGAGGCCTCAATCTCAATCACTATGATATCAAAATGGCCTTCTTTCATGGCTGAATGGAAGGTGATAGGAAATGAGTCTAGACTGGTGAAATCAAGCCCATCACTTCACAAAGTAGAGTAATGTAATTCAAAATTCCTGGAACGTATTAATTGTTTTGTAGTAATCTACCCAAATACCAAAATAACTCCGGTCTATTACTTGGTTGTCTATACAGCGATTCGAATATCCGCTTACCATGCAATTTAATCCATTATCTTTAGAGAGCAGTAACCTTTACTTGGACACCATCTCTTGGTCTCAAAACTAATCTCCACATCTTCAATTCCTCCGGATTCTGTACACTCTCATCACGCTCAAATTTATACATGCTCAACAAGCAGCATAACAGAACCTTCATTTCCGTCTCTGCAAATTTGCGTCCAATACATCCTCTTGGGCCTTGCAAGAAAGTCATGGAAGCATTGGTCGTGAATGTAGCTGGCAATTTGTCCCAACGATCTGGATCAAAAACATCTGCTGTAGGACCCCAGTACATAGGAAGATGGTTGATGGCATTAGCGAGAATATAGAGGATGGTGCCTCCAGGAATTGTGTATGGGCCTAGCTTATCTTCTTTCAAAGATTCGCGAACAGTCATTGGAATAGGTGGTATGAAGCGAAGAGATTCACGACAGACATTGTCCAAGTACGGCAAAAGATCTGGATCGGTCTTTTCTACAGATTCTTCGTACCGAGTTGTCTGATCAAAGAGAAAGGGCATGTTTTCGCGAATTTCGGCTCTCAGTTTTTCTTGAATTTCGGGATGAGTTGAGAGAAGATGGATTGTCCATGCTACACCTGTTGCAGTTGTATCATGGCCTGCACCTAGGAAAGTCTATGAAAGGACTTATGTTAGCTCTTTGAACAGATAAATGAAATCTTCGAGAAAGCTTGCTTACCATAATCTGGTCGCGCATAGTTTCGAAAGTAAGACCTTCCTCTCCAGCCTCTTTCATCTTCAAGTTATCTTTGACAATCAAAGCGATAATATCCTTATGGTTGGTGCTTTTGGCAGCTTGGTCTTGCTTCTCGTGGATGATGTTTGTTGAAGTATTGAGTATAATGTTACGAGAAATTTCCATATCACGGTTCATCTTGGCTGGAATCAGCTTTGTAGATGGTATGAAAGCCTGGAGACCATGCAAGATGCGCGATGCGATATCAAATGAGAAGACAAGTCTATAAGCCTCACGAATTGGTATTTCGGGGTTTTCGAGGGAGTTGATGTCGGTACCAAATCCTGCCAGGCCAATCATATCGAGAGTGGTGCGGTTCAACCACTCCAACACCTCAAAGGACTTGGTTTTGGTGGACTCCGCCTCCATCTCATTCTTCCATAGCTTTGTGAGGAGCAATGACTTTTTCCAGAATACAGGGTAGAGGGCTCTGATGGATTGAATGGAGAAACCGGGTGCCAAGGACTTTCGTTGATGTACATGTTCAGCTCCTTCGGCTAAAAGGACACCGTCGCCAAGAATTCTGACCATCCACAACTTTGCGCGCAATGGTTTTGGGTAGTTGTATGGATTTCTTATAGTCATCTGGGAACTGCATTAGAATATTTTTCGAGAAAAAAAAAAAAAAAGAGGTCTGTTATGGGGAAATATTACCTGTTTAAGTGCATCATCATCTGCGATCGAGAGACGCTCAGATCCAAATGGGAAGAAGTATCTAATGATTGGACCGTGGACTTGATGCCATTTGCGCTGCGGAAAGCCAACCTCGGTGGTAATGATCTCGAAGCATTGACCCCAGAGAGGAAAGCCAGGGACAGTTGGAATATGTCGAAGCTCGGAAATGTAGAATGGGAAGATATAACTGAGGTAAAAAGAATATGATGGCAAGAATATTCCAAACACAACTGAAAGGGAATATAGCGTGCTCCACGAAGAATTCTTTGCGATCAGAAGTGAAACTAAAGTCGCTGCTCCGGAAAGGGAGAGAAAGGAAACTTGGATAGCCATGTTGTCTCCGAAGTGTTGTTGAGGTGGAGGAAAAAGTCAAGTAAGGGCATTGAAGAGTATTAGTGATAAAGGAAACCAGAACTAGGGTAAGGGGTGAACTCTCGGTATCTGCGAATCATAACTCTTGAAACTTGATACTACTTAAAATATCTCAACTAGATGGTATTCTCGATAGTTACTCCCTATGTCGTAATCTAGTTGAAGGTTCTCCACAATTCAATCATAGTGCGCTTCGTCAAGAATCTAACAACTTTTCAATAGTTTTGTATATAACAACAATCAATAATTCCTATCGCCACGTCGAATATTACAACTGTGACAGGTAGCCCCCCTTCCCTAGAAGGCATACTCGGTCGACAAGGGAAACTGTCGTGTGGGGCATATACTTCGAGAGGTGAGCATGCATTGTCAACATGAATTCATTCGAGTGATTGGATTCGACTCAGTCAAACATTTTAGCTCCAGAAGTGAGCACCACTTGTAAGGACTGTACTAGCCGTCAAAATGATCTGCAGCACCTAGTGGGCCCCCTAGTTTGAGCGGAACAGCACAACCGAATTAGGCCACCGCACGGCTCTCGCTTGTATCCGCTTGAAATTGACATATCCCGAATAGGCAGGAGATACCCGCAAAAGCTTATCTCTAGCTGGGGATTATCGGTGGGTCTTTGCAGCACATCATCTATAGATCAGCACTAATTCTCCATATAGAACGAACTAGTGCACATACGTGGATGACGTTCTTCTGACTAATGGTGTTATTGCACGCAGGTAAAGCTACCATTGCTATTCATTGATTTGATCGGCGTTCGATCACACATCCCCGAGATTCGCTGAAGTCCTTTTTTGCAAGAAATTATACGATATGACTATAATCGAGTTTGACAAAAGAGTCAACCAATAGGTTGGATGGAGGTGGGGACCCCAGGCATTCGAGAACACCTATCAGGTGATCAGCTCATTGTTGTCACTAGCACCATAATCTTGGCAAAGATCATCAATACTACGTCTCGTAGGATCGATTGCGATCTTTTAGAAGGTAAACTAATAATACCATAGAACTTGAATATAGTAATATATGATAATTATGAGGGAGTTAGTGAGATTGGCTGATATATACTAAATTCATATATTTCTACTACTAATGTTCATTCAGAATTAGACTAAACTATAATCTAAATAAGAATAGCACTATATATATATATACTATAAAATTTCATTAAAATGTTTCTTTTTCAATCTTTAAATATTAAATGCTATCAACTACTTCATTAATCAACTGGAATATAAAAGCGAAGTGAACTTATAGTCTATTGGATTTAAATGAAGTATTAGGTTAATATTACTAGAATAGTAGATGATATTAATAGAACAGAAAACAATGAATACAATTAATTCATATATATTGGAATCCCTAATTTAGTTTGTAAACATGTGCTAATCCGGCATATTCCCAACGGATCTGCTTTATTAGTCTGTAGTATGTGATCTTCCAGTTTTCGAATCTTTGGGAAGTCCTTAATCTAACTAGGGGTATCACAGAATCTTCACCCGAAACGAAAATCTATAAGATATCATTCCTGGCCCGTAGCTTACAGTATTAAAAGTCATCTTAAACAGCAAAACCTTCGCTTTCGATCTTCATTCTTCTTCACAATCTTTTCTTTCCGGCAATTAGGGCATCAGCAAAAATGTCAAGCACGATACCTTTCTTGCCGCCTGTCGGGGCTGTTAAGTTTTCACCATGGGAGGCCTTCGATCAGGTCTGGACTTCGGCGGTAGGATATCCTGCTGAAGAGTTCAAGTTCATTCCGGGGGAGACTCCAATGGCTACCCTACGAGAAGCTGTTAGTATGGTGGTACTTTACTATGCAGTTATCTTTGGTGGTCAAGCTTGGATGAAGAACCGTCCAGCATATAAGCTAAATGGCTTGTTTATGGCACACAACTTGATGTTGACTGTCCTAAGCGGCACATTACTTGTTCTATTCGCGCAGCAGCTCATTCCAACTATCTGGAAGAATGGCTTGTTTGACAACATCTGCGGTGCTAGCGGATGGACCAAGCCATTGGTTACTTTGTATTATGTACGTTTATGAATCCAGAAGTTCCAGAAGATTGTATACTAATCAATAAAAATAGTTAAACTACATCACCAAGTATGTGGAGTTGCTTGATACTGTCTTCCTATTTCTCAAGAAGAAGCCTTTAAGTAAGTCATTATTCTTAAGCAGAATATAACTTGTACTAATCGTTACATCAGCTTTCCTCCATTGCTATCATCATCCAGCAACAGCTCTTTTGTGCTATTCTCAACTTGTTGGAAACACTCCAGTATCTTGGGTGCCTATCACTTTGAATCTCTCTGTTCACGTTGTCATGTATTGGTACTACTTCCAAAGCGCACGTGGAATTCGCATTACCTGGAAAGAGTGGATTACTCGTCTTCAAATCGCCCAATTCGTCATTGATCTCATCGCCATCTATGTAAGTTTTAACCGGTTCCTCGATCAAAAATTTGGCTAATTTTGTGGGTAGTTTGCTTCATACAACTACTGGGCTAGTGCTTACCATCCATCTTTCCCCCACGTTGGAACATGTGCTGGAGAGTCATATGCTGCATTTGCCGGGTGCGCAATCATCAGCTCATATCTTTTCCTTTTCATTTCCTTCTACTTTGCTACATACAAGACTACAGTGAAGAGAACTACGATCAAGCCACAAGATGTCAAGAGCGGAGGAAAGTCATAATCACTATCATTTTGGGGTATCTAATAATTGCCCAACAAACTTATTTTTCTTTTTTCGAGATTTCTGGGTAGGGGGAGAATGGTTCTAGGGAAACATGTTTGAGAAACAATCTAAATCGGATTTGTAGAAGGAAGCTTATATTTGAAGGATTTTATTTTTTAACTTAATGTATTTTATTTCTCGGTAAGAGCAGTTTGGGTTAGAATTTAGAAGAGATGTTGACAAGAAGTTCATGGAAGTTTATAGCTGAAGAATTTTACTTTGTATAAAGATAACCACTCACTGAGGGAATTATTGCAATGTCACTTAATGAAGCTCCGTATTCGAGTGGCACATCGAAAATATTCTTTGGGAGGTCTAATGCCACGTCCTTGGACAAGCCCTCGCAACTTAAACTATCAAAGCTGGAAAAGGTCATCAGAGGTCTACTTCCTTATGTTCGGGACAAACTTGAGAATATAGTATTCTGTTAATCATATTTAGAAGCTTCACCTCAACCATTGTTAGTGTGTATGATTTTGATATTCGACTTCTTCAAGCCACCCTACACCACGGCCATATCCTTTGATACAAATTTGATGTCGAGATTCAGTCTTATGTTGAAATCATTTTACAACAATACAATCGTGCAATTAAGAGACTAAAAGTCGTCAACACAAAAGTAGATGGCAGAATTCATTGGCATCAACTCGGAAAACGACGGCTTTGAAAGCCTCGAGGGTAAGGCCCTTACCCCTCATTTAGCTCACTCATTTACATCAAAAAGAGCCCTTCTGAAGTACTAGTAACTTTACGAAAAGTTGATGTACCCTTTTCAAGTCTATTATTATGTAAAAACTGAATTAGAATCTATTGATATTCCTTAAAATTAAGTTTCATATACAATTCATAATTAAACTAAATTTCTAAGTTTTCTAAGTTGTTATTGAAAGTTATTAAAATTTTGTACTCTTTACTATTTATCTATTTATAAATATATAAACAAGCAATATATTAAATTTTAAATTCTGATATTCATCGATCGAAAAATCATCAATTCAAAATTAATACCTTGGTATGAAAGGTAGCCCAAAGAAGTGGGTGCCCCGAAAGTGAGGTCGTGGATTTAGGCATTTTCAGCCCTAAATTATAGGTAGTATTTTGCCGTCTAGACCTTCTATCGAGTCACATACATATTCGGTCCTTCGTCAACCTAATATTTGGGTACTAACTCTATACATCTAGTTGGCAGATCTTTAAACTACTAATGCTTAGTACCCCTGCGTACATTTCCAAGAATGAAACTGGAGGTTAGTGGTATCTTGCTCAGGACTATTTTGATGTATGATCTGCAAATAAATGGGCCTGACTATCTATTTCATCCTCTTTTATTTATCCATGCATGAAGATCCACTTGAGAAGGAAGGCTTTTGATAGTACAGGTTGCTGAGGCATTGTTATGCATGAAGATCTAATGCTTTCGATTCCTACGCCAAGGACTTGAACCTAGATTATTGGCAATTTTGGATAGAGATTTGATCCATTGGGGCGCCATCTATGACATCGATGTAAAGTATCGGCTTGACTCTTTTCCGATGCATCTTTGGCGGTGAATCCAAGAAGTTCTAGCGCTGAGAGATATGTTCTCACAATATTTCCACATGAATGGTTGCAGCATAGCTATTTGCATACATCCAAGAAGTTTTGTTTTCCACAGCTCTCATCACCAAAATTTAAGATGGAGAATTTGACAGGCAGCGGTGCTGCCATTGCGCACTCATTCACAGATTCTATCACTCAGAATCAGTTTCTGAGCCAAAGCCCTCTCTTGAACGTTACTGCATACCCCGTACAAATCCTTCTCCAATGCTTCATTTACCTCTATACATGGTCAACAATATGGAAACTATTATTTATCATTCTCGCAATCGGAAACCTCAAAAGCCTGCCATTGATGTGGCACTTGCGTCTTGTCAACTCTTTTCGGTTCTGTCTTCGCTCACAGCGTCCAAAAGTAAAGCCTGGACCAAAGCAAATTTTCCAGCCTATAATCACAGAATCTCATGCTCCATTAATGGAGATTGATATCAATTTCCATAGTAAGTTCTGTATTTGAGCCTTCAAACTGAACAGCTGCTAACTTAAACAGAAACCAACAGTTCTTATTTTTCCGATGTCGATGTCGGCAGAACTCACTTATTCTGTACCCTATTTTCCGAAGGAATTGAGAAGCTCCGAGGCGGAACTGGACCGATTACAGGGTCAAGGAAACCTGCGTTCGGTATTGCCTTGGGGGCAGTAAACTGCAACTTTAAGAAAGAACTCAAGCCCTACGAATCATATGAGGTATGGACAAGAGTTCTGACGTGGGACGAGAAATGGATATATCTTGCTACCCATTTTGTGCAAAAGGAGTCAACAAAACCAAGGTCCTACAGCTTGTATCCACAGCAGAATCCAGAAGCACAGGGCGAAAAGTGTAAGGCGCGGGATTCAGGATCTAGCGTTGTGGCATCTGCTCTGAGCAAATGTGTGTTTAAGCAGGGTCGGAAGACGATCAGTCCGGAACTCATGTTAAAAGCTTCTGGTCTGCTACCTGAAGCTGGGAAGAAAGTTAATGCTGAAGAATGGACGCTTGAGAATGTTGAAGAGGAGAAGTTGAGGGGTAAGAAAATCGCCGAAACTTTGTCCGCAGAAACCAAATTGGATATGGAGCAAACATTTACCGGAGAATCCGAGGCTCTGGGAAGACATACTGATGGTACAGGTCTGCTTGGTATCTTCTCTACTCTTGCTCAATTGTCAGGGTTGAAGAAGAGCCAAATTTTGTGAGCAAACCATCGTCACCTGTTCCGGAAATAGGGCTTAAAGGGACTCAGAATGTACCATAGTTTTACTTGAAAACAAATAGATTTTAGATTATATAATGTTTTATTGGCAATAGCTAGCTATACACACACAAATCCATAATATTTTCTTAATGATGCTTATACACGGCAGAAGCTTTCACAGTATTGGTCTATCGAAAAATACGAGCGGGACCTAAAAACAACCTAAAATGTTAAGATGAACAGCCACGGACCGTTGTCCTGTAGAGATCTACGAGAGGAGCTTTCTCTCATTTCAATTGGTGCAACTGACTAGCTACTAGCTCAATTCTATGTTTAGCCATCCCTTAACACTACGAATCCGTAACCAATCCTCCACTTACGAAAAAATACGATACTCACTACATCATAGTTTGAATTGAAGTATAGAACAACTTGAGAGAAGTTCCGTTGGAATAATCACTCACAACAATACACTCGTTAGAATTCAATCATGTTGACTGCGGATGATGAAGAGAAGCGTTCAGCTGAAAATACGACCCCCAATTCATTTCTTGTTGACCTTGCAGCTTCGCGTCAATACCCTCACCCCGAAAACCTTCCACCTGAAACTTCGGATGATCAGGGGCATAAATCGATGGCACGTGAAGCTGTGAATTTCTCTCTTCCTTTAGAGAAAGTTGTCAGCAACCAAACACTTGATGATGGTCAGGAAGTGCCATCAGTGGAGATCAAGGATGAAAATGGAGACAGTTTGTCTCCAGATCCAAAAAGAGGTCTAATATATCAATATTTTCGCGATAAGCTGACTTACGAGGGGCATTCAAATTCCGAAAAATCTAAACGGAACTCCCTGAACCCCCAAAGGGAAGGCAGTGAGAAGTCTTTTCGAACAACCAGAGCTTCTTCAATGAATTCTAAAAGCGACGGAGGTAAATCGCTAGAAGATGCAATTGAATTGCAATCTTCCAAAAACCCAATTGGAGGAACCCGTGGGCGCTCATTCCTGGGTCGCAGCAAAGGCAAATCAACAAAGAGTTCGGACAGCCAACGGAGCGCTGAACAATCGCACGAAAACGATTCCCCAAGTTCCCATTACTCTCTACCTGACATCAAGGATGAGTTGAAAGAAATGTGTCTAGGCTCGCACCCCAACACGAGTCAAAGCACAATCAGCTCTATCTCTGCAGAATTCAAACCCGTTTCCGAATTCCGCGAGCCATCCTTCGTCGAAAAATACCCCCAAAAAGCATCAGACGGAACGCCAGAACCATCAGATGAAACTGAATACGAGATCATCGAAAGCTACCAACATAGTACGACTCCGACTCCCATCGACATGTTTACAGATAGAATATCATCTACAGACCCGTCAGTTCGAGATCTAGTATCTCAGGGCACTCACGAAGTACCTGAATCTAGAAATGGAGAAATTGAGACTTTTCTACTCCCAAAACGTCAGTTAACTCCAATAGAAGAGCAACCCCATCCTGGGAAACCGGGTTTATGGAGCGAAAGATTCACCAAGAATATAGACGAAGTTGTCAATTCGAATTCTTCAGATCCAAACGCAATATCATTAGCCTCTACTAACCATCCGGATGCTTTTGCAGCGTGTGAACAGGAGAATGACGATTCATTGCAATCACCACAGGAACTAGAAACTGAGCACCCGGGGACTGCTGCGTTGGCGTTCCTCACCATTGGAATTTGCTTGTCGGTCTTTTTAATTTCTTTGGATAGGACTATCGTTACAACTGTAGGCCTCCATTGCCAATTTCCCTAATGTACATGATTCTAACACTTCTCTAGGCAATTCCGTATATCAGCGGAGAATTCAAGTCATACGCAGATGTCGGTTGGTACGGAAGTGCATACCTACTCACGGCGTGCGCTTTCCAACCCTTATACGGCAGGATCTTTACGCTGTTTAGTATCAAATGGACATATCTAACGGCCAACGTCTTGTTTGAACTGGGATCATTAATTTGTGGAGTTGCTCCAAATTCTGTAACATTGATTGTAGGTCGGGCGATTGCCGGCGTTGGAAGTGCGGGGATTTTGACCGGTTCTTTTGTTGTTGTCGCTCATAGTGTACCGATGCATAAGCGTCCGGTTTTCACGGCGGCTGTAGGTTTGATGTAAGTTCTACGTTTCTCAGTTCAAGACTTCGACTAATCAAAGCATAGGTTTGGGGTTGGTGCAACCATCGGTCCGTTATTAGGCGGCACCTTTACTGATCTCGTGACGTGGAGATGGTGTTTCTATTTCAACCTTCCGGTTGGAGGTGTAACCATCTTGGCCATGATTGTATTCTTTAATCCTAAGAATAACATGAACACACAAAGATCGTTCATCGCTAGGGTTTTGGAGCTGGATATCGTCGGAAACGTTCTCTTGCTCGGTGCATGTATCATGTTATTCATGGCTCTCCAATATACTGAAACTGTAATTCCTCCCATCTCTTGTGCCGTGGTGCTTTGAGAGCTTCACATACTAATTGCTCATCAGGGACATTCATGGTCCAGCTCCATGATCATCGGTCTTCTTGTCGGCTTTGGCGTAACCATATTCTTCTTCGCATTTTGGATTTGGTGGAAAGGTGACAAAGCTCTAATCCCACTTGAAATACTCAAGCAACGCAGCGTTCTAGCAAGTTGTGTCTTCTCATTCTTCATTTACTCGGCTTTGATTATTCACAGCTACTATCTACCTCAATGGTTCCAAGCAATCAAAAAGACCTCGGCCATCACTTCCGGTGTTGATATGATCCCCTATGTCGTCTGTAATGCCACCTTTTCACTCCTAGCGGGTATCGTCGTCGCGAAATCCGGATATTTTACCCCGCCCACCATTTTCGGTATGGTCATCGCGACAATCGGATGCGGACTCATCAGTACCCTTAAAACCGACACAAAGACAGCTCAATGGGTGGGTTACGAGCTTATCAGTGCTGCAGGGTTTGGAATCGCAGTGCAGCAAGGATTTACCGCCGTCCAAACAGTGCTACCTTTGAAGCAAGTCCCCATTGGAACCGCTGCAGTAGTTGCATGCCAGTCATTTGGTGGCGCGATCTTTGTCTCTGTTGGCAATAATATCCTTCAGAATCAATTAATATCATCTGCTAAGGAGGGAAAACTTCCAGGGGTTGATATCCAGGCTGTTTTGGATGCAGGTGCCACGAATTTCAGATCTGTCGTCGATCCAGCTCATCTTCCTGCTCTGTTGGAAGAATATAATGGGGCTCTGCAGCGGGTATTCCTGGTTTCAATTCCTGTGTCTGCACTGGCGTTTATAGCTTCTTTGTTTTTGGAATGGAAGAGTGTTAGGACTCGGAAGACAGGCGAAAAGGTCTAGGATATTAAGTTGTTTCGTTGGTGTTAGGTTAGGGCAATTCTGGGAAAGGTAAATAAATTGTAAATATGATTCTTTAGCATCATAATGATATTCAGGACATTCATCATGTATTCCCAATGAAGGGTTGCTTACCCTGCGTTGACTTGAGTTTAATGACAACGTGAAAGTTGCAATCTGTTGTCTCAGCCTGCCAAGGTTGGCTTAATAGTTCAATTAGTCGACACTACGAAACGCGTACTAGGCTATTATGAGCGTTACCCAATACTTGTCAATCAAACACTCTTACTTATATCTATAAGTGGAATTCAGGAGAAAGGTAGATCTATTCCTTACCAGCAAACCAATCAAAACTCGTGTGTTGATATCGTGGTGACCCTTATGCTGTATTAGCTCTGTATAAACGGTGGGTATATATTCTGTATTGTTGACCGAACCATCACCTGATTAGGCACTTTGGCGGAGTGGTTAACGCGATGCCCTGCTACTTCGTAGAAGAATAGTCAGGCATTTCCCTCGGGAGCGTGTGTTCGAATCACACAGGTGTCGCTTTTTGCCAATTCTTTCTTGGCCGTTTTTTCCACCATTGTTTTGATACTTGGTCTTGATCCATGAACCTTTTTTCTTGATGACCTTTCAGAATGTAAGATTTGCGTTTGTTTGTTCCTATCTTTTGAGGCTTAGATTTCGGATAAGTGGGGGCTGGCCGGATAAGTACTTTAGATCTGCACATGGTTCAAAACAAATATGAAATCTCAAAACCCTCCGGACTTCCACTTCCACTTCCACTTCCACGCGCTTCCACGTAGCTCAGTATACTGAGCTACGCTGCGTAGTAATACGTGAAGCTTGGGAGAATAGGGAAAACCATCCCTTCATTTCGAATATAAAGATGAAGTTCGCAGATAATCTCAGACGAGAAGTTAAACTATACGCCAGATATCGAATTACTAAGACTTGAGGTTCGCTCCACTCTCGTGCATATATCGAAGGTTTTCTCCGGAGCTGCATACCGCTCACGAGTGACACGGCGGAGAAATCTATCTATCAATTGAGCGATGTTGAGACAGCAAGTTTAAGCTGCATTATCTGAATGTTATATTTCTTTTAAGGGACAAGAAAGATCTCGTTACTATTGGGGAACAATAATATACCGGTTGGTAAGAAAGATTGCGTAGTTTCATCTCCCTCAGAGAAGATGCTATAGTGTAGCGACAGACTCAACTCATCGATGAGAGGGAAAGGGAAGGGTTGTTGACGCACAGTTATATTTCCATCGTTCAAGCATGGGGCTGGGAGATGAGGAAGGGGATGTAAAGGAGGAAAGCTCTGTGGCTTGTAAGTTACAAGTGGAAGTTATAAGGAAATAGTGTTGAGAGGCAGTCGTTAGCTGCTATAGATTTCATCAAGAGTTACCTTTAGTCTTCTCCAGCGGATGATTTGTGGACATAATTGAATGATTGGGAGATTATATGTGTCTAGGTAGTTGTTATTGTTGAACATCTGCTGTCTGTCATTGAAGGAAAATTCTTACTCACAGGTGTGAAGTACATGATAGAATGATTAGGAGATTGTATGTGTCTAGGTAGTTGTTATTGTTGAACATCTGCTGTCTCTCATTGAAGGAAAGTACTTACTCACGGGTGTGAAGTCGACGTCGTATTCGAGTTATCTATCGTGCCGAGACATCCTTGGCTTTGTTAGATAGAGTACTTGTGCAACATACCCAACCCAATCATCTTTCCAGGCCACACATCAATTGTGTCTCCTTTAGAACGTCATGTTGCACTCAAATACATCTGAGACGGCTGAAATGCGCCTTATATTCGTGATTCTCGCGGGTAGGACCAGATGTAAGCGGTACTTGCCCTGCGAGTTCTTCATTTACCCATCGAATGAAATATTTACCTCCTATCGATGAGAATGGAAGGAGAGAATAATCGATTCATAGTCAAGATATTAACTTCTTCTAATCTCAGAATACATCTTACTGCCACGAATTGATGTTGCAACACAGACATCGGAGCTTTTGATACAAGACTCCACGGACAGGTTACCCTTAGAATCTCTGTATTTTGATCGTGGAAGTTGGAATTTAATTCGCAAGTGCAAGATGTCATACAACCACCGGCTCAAAGATCAGAGATTGCTTGGAATATGCTCAATGTTTGGTTGGATGCTTATGGTTTCCTCCTACTCGATTATAAAAAAATCTTCTGATATTGACCTGCACGCTTCGATTTGGTTATTCGTACCAACAGCTGTAAGAGCTTTTCATGCCTGCTCCCATTTCACGCAATGTCTCTTGTACTAATTAAGTGGCTTTCAGATTTATTTCTTTGTATGCTACCGTGTATATTTGCATCCATTGGCAGGATACCCTGGCCCTATTTTTGCCTCCATTACCGACTGGTACAGTGTATATCATTGCCTGAAAGGTGACCGGCACTTGAACGAATATCAACTTCACAAGATCTATGGTATGCATCTTCATAACTTCTTCTCCTTGTATGCTATCATTCACTCACACTTGAAAAAGGACCTGTTGTACGAGTAGGACCAAATCGATTGGCTTTCAACAGTACCACCGCTGTTCACGATATTTATGGCTCCGCAGCCAACACTCAGAAGTCCGACCTTTACACCATATATCACTACTTTTTCAAAGTTCCACCGATTATCACAACCATCGACAAGCATGTCCATGGATCCAAGAGACGTCTCATGACAAAAGCTCTCAATACACAGGCCGTTCAAGGGTTGCAAAATGTAATCTATAGTAATAGTGAACGATTCTCTGAATATTTGCAAAGAGGCAAAATTGAGAAAGTACCTACAGGTGAATGGACACAAACACATGATGTGTCGAAAGCTACGGCATATCTACAGGCTGATATGATGGGCGATATGACATTTAGTCGAAGCTGGAAAATGTTAAGGGATGAAGAGAACCATCATATTCTAGAAACTATATCCCAGGGGGCACTTGCAATGAACACGGTATGAAACTTTTCCAATGTGCTCCCATGTAGATGTTGATAGAAACTTCTAAAATAGCTCGGACACATGCGCAGCATCGAAAAGCTCGGCATTTTCAAATTAATTCCATCATTCCTTATGCATGGCATGAAGGAATTTTTCTCCCTCAGCAAAGCTCAATCCGACTGGCGCACATCTACAGGAATAGATACCGACCACAAAGATTTGTTTTCTACACTGATCCAAGCTCAAGATCCAGATACTGGGCAGAGATTAAGTCATTAAGTCAAGAACAATTGGTCTCAGAAGCCGGTCTTCTCATAATCGCTGGCATGGATACAACTGCAACTGCGCTAAGCGCCACGATTTTTTATCTTCTTCATTATCCGCTGGTTTACGAAGTATTAACGCGAGAAGTTAGGCAAACTTGGAAAGGGGTAGAGCAGATAAGAGTGGGAAAAAAGTTAAATGACTTGAAGTATCTCACTGCGTGTATAGATGAGGCGTTGCGGCTTTCTCCTCCAGTACCAGGAAATGTACCAAGAGAGGTAATGAATGGCGGGGCGATGATCGATGGACAACATGTTACGGCGGGAGTTTCGGTCGGAGTCTCGGCTTACAGTCTTCATCACGAAGAGCAATATTTTGATCATCCTATCCTATATCAGCCGGAGCGTTGGCTTGAAAATGGTGTGGAGAACGATGGAGCGATTGAAGATTCGAGTAGCTCCAAAGTGGCCCTTCAATCAGCATTCATACCATTCGGATTTGGAAGAACCAGCTGTATTGGGAAATATCTTGCATATCAGGAGATGAAGGTAGTGTTGGCAAGGTTAATCTGGGCATTCGATATGAGGTTAAGTAGTCAAAAGAGCGTTGGACTCGGAGAGGGAAGGAAGGGAATGGGAAAGGGTAGAGAGAGGAAAGAAGAGTTTCAAACTTGGGATCAGTTTGTTAGTCGGCATGAGGGTCCCATGGTGGAGTTCAGATCAAGAGGTGAGGTTGAGGTCGAGAATGATGGGATGGATATGGAGCGTATCGATCTGCCGGGAAAGATTTAAGCTTCAAGGTGTTTAAGTCCTGAGAGTGGAATGGGAATCTATTGGATAGGTGCTCGCTCTTCTTCCATATCGTCTTCTTCGATTTTGCAAGTAGGTCGTGGGTGCTCGAGTAAAGTTTTCCTTTAGATATTCCATCAGTCTGCGAATTTTCTTGGTATTCTTTGACGAGCTCCGTAACTCGAGTGATTAAATAATACGGAAGAAGCGTGCAGATTTCCAGATAGAAGCTTTTGGAGTCAATAAATTCTAAACTTATTTATTGGTTACACGGTAGGAGGATGTCCTGCCCACATGATCCAGTTATGCTCTATCCACGTGATAGCTTTCCCCCTATCTGTGACTCGGAATTTCCATGTGTTATTGTACCCTCTTCAATCAAAATAGATAATTAAAGGATAAACCAGGTAACCATAAATTGTATTCCAAAACAAAAGGATCCGTTAACCTTTTTTTTTTCCTTAAAAACAAAAAGTGATCACGAGACCCTGATCGAATCAATATGGTATTCGTAAACGGTAGATTTATCGGTTTTAATTCCGTATTATCTTCTACTATAGAAGCAAATTCGAAATAATTTATATAAAATATCGAAACATTTTATATAAGTTATCAAAGTATTAAAATATTTTAATTAAATATTATAAAAACTAAGCCTATCTAAATATAGTAAAATTTCGATATTGTATATATTTTAATATAATTAATGTATATATTTAAAAGAATTTGAATACTTTCTAAGGATACGAATATGTAGGCAATGGAATCAAATGCCGAATGACGATATGAAAATGCCATTTTGATTTGGAACCTGCATGGGGAACTATACAGTAGATCTGATCAATGGCGGATGTCGATCACAATAGTTCTAGAGTACATAATATGCCTCATATATGGCAAGCCCTGCTTTTGTTGTACGTATTCTGATCTTTATTGGCCGTCTACATATTGCGGTCCACCAGTGGTTTGTACATTTTATTCCCTCGATAGCTAGCTATCCTTTGAGAAGGGTGTTGTACGATCAAACTCTCAATGAAGGGGCTACTGGCCTTTCTTATCTTATGAGTGGGGATAAAAGTACCAGATATACGCCACCAGAATGATGTCTTCCAACTCTACTCTCCCCTTGTTCCCTCCATGCGAAAATTCGAAACAATGGGTGGCCATTACTTTTGGTCAAGTACCTACATGATTAACATCAAGGATATTAGCTTAACGCTGCTTGCCTGTGAGGAGTTCCCGACCTCCCTGGTACAATTAGTGCATTATTCATCATCTAGTGGCTTTGCAAACTCCACGGCATCTAACTGTTCCAGAACAAACATACATGAAAGAACTTGGAACTTGGTGCGGTCAGGAACCTGGGGGTTCTGGGGGGCGGATCGACTCGATAGTGGCAATAGGGGATCTTTGATGGAGTCATCTCAAGAGTTTCAGACAGACAGCCAAACATCCCGCATCATTCAAAATTATGATCATGATAGCAGCTCTTGTGAAGCATTTCTCTCGGCCAAATCACAAAGTTTTGAGGAAACATGGAGGAACTTTTATATCAACCTCTGTCACCTTGATGATTTAATTTCCGAAATGATTGACACGCGGTGTTAGTCAATAGCATTTGCCCGCAAACTTGTACTCCAATGCGCCTTTCCCGCGAACCAATCGCAATCCCGGTTGGCGCATTTCCCCTGCATTCTTGATTTTCAATAAGGTTAAGCTTACTAAGGACAGGCAGAATTTTATATTCCGTATAATTTTAACGTGTGCTTCCACTTGACCGGAAAGCTTATCGTCCCACGTATAACTCGCCAAGTTCGCGAGAATGGGACGATTTGCATATGTCATACTTCTTAGTCCCTAGGGCACCAAAATTCTGATGTTTTTCGATGTGAAATACATAGATATGTTAAGTGTATATCATTGCTTTCCTATACGATCGCTCCAAATACGAGGGATATTTTTATGTGAAATACGCTAATTTCATATTAGTACTAACTAGTATTTCATGTATTTTAAAGAAGCCTTAAGATTCTATTATTATTATTATTATTATTATTATTATTATTATTATTATTATTATTATTATTATTATTAAAGCTATTCAGACTTTAAAGTTATTAAGATAAGAAATAAAACAAAATAAAGAGGCGAAATGAAATAGGGGAGTAAAAGCGAAATAAAAGAAGCAAACAACTTATTTACTAACTTATTTCCATAAAACATAGGTTTACTTTAGTGAAATATAGACTTACTTTAATGAAATGAAACTAATTATTATAGTTATTAAAGTTAAAAAGGAATTAAAAAATTAAAGAGTTAGATTTTAATACATTTATTAAATATGTATAAATTATTATTAGAATTGGAAAAAGGTTTGTTGTACTAGCATTCCGCTTAGTACGATATATACACCATATATCACTTTCAAACAGTTATACATATAAAAGTGGTAATTAAAGGTCCAATATCAGCCACCGTTTCACTGACGTATACTAATCATAACACTGGCACAACACTGGCTAAAATCAGTATTAGTAGTTGGTACTACTAGTAGGTACGATGAGGATTGCTAACAAGCAGCACAACTACTCCTTAATGCTCGCATCAGTCTCTGACAGACACACTCACACAGACGGACAGGTGGCAATCAGATGCTCCATACAATCTGGAGGAAGGAATGTTCCTCTTCAGAAACGCGATTCAAGCAAGTTGCTATACCTATATGGATCTTGGCGCTTCCACCGTAAACTCTTCTCTCCCAATCATGTCTTGGCTCAAGAATTTCCACCCAAAACTTCGTTACTACTTGGCCCATTCAAGGGCTTTGGTGTTCATCCGCTAACCTTGACAATGGGCAGCTTCATTCACACCAGTAAGAGCTTTAAAATGTGAACTCTTTTGTGCGGTGATCTTCACAATCCGAACGTCCGAAGGTCTTCGACGAGTGCGGAGAAATCTTGGCACACGTTGCAATATGTACATAACGCTTCACTTCCCATGCTCTGCAGTTTGACTTCATACTGTCTTGATTTCTTTCTCATCATCAATAGACCGCACATTTTCTATCATCCTGATCTTCTGCTACCTTAAATTACTTTCGAAATGGCAAATGAGATGAGTGCACAGGCCAGTTCAAGTAACAAACCACTGGAAAAGGACTTCTCGCGGAATGGCAATCACTACAGAGATGGCAGCAACTCACATCACATTAGTGATGCGTCAATGAGTTCAGATGAAGCATTAAAAAGGTTCAAGACAGATGGTAGTTTAAGTATCAGTCCAGAACTCTTCGAGAAGATCTATCTCTCTCAAAATGCCGTGAAAGGCGATTTGAGAAAGACTTTTGGAAACCCCACCCCAGTGTATGTTTATGTGCCTTAATTCATCAGTCTCTCCAGACTAATAGGATATGTAGCGCATTAGCTGGCTTCCTACTCGCTCTGTCGCCATTATCGTGTGATCTTATGGGCTGGCGCGGGGCAGGTGGTAGTGGTGCGGCTTCAATGTATGTACTCATCCTCTTTTAGTTGTCCTATCTTGACATTCACTTAACACTCCTTAGTGGCGCATACTTCTTCTTTGGTGGACTACTGATGATGGTCGGTGGCGTTCTCGAGTTCATTCTCGGCAACACCTTCCCATTTGTGGTGTTCGTTTCCTTCGGTGCTTTCTGGCTTACATTTGCTTCTACCCTCCAACCTTTTTACTACGCCTACGGTTCTTACGCTCCTACCGACGGCATTCCAGCTGATGGTCTCACAACAGTTGGGTTCAACGCTTCATTTGGATTCTTTATTGTCTTTATGGCAGTTCTATGCCTCATTTTTTTCGTCTGTTCTCTACGCACAAACGGTGTCTTTGTCGTTGTTTTCTTAACATTGTTTCTTGGCTTCTCACTGTTGACAGCCTCATATTGGCACAAGGCTAATGGTATCGGAAATACCAATGCGGCTGAATTGGCGTTGGCGGACAGACTACAAATTGCGGCCGGTGCTTGTCTTTTTGTAACATCAATAGCGGGTTGGTGGATGTTCTTCTCACTCATGCTGACAGCCTTGGATTTCCCCTTTCAAATCCCTGTGTGTGATCTCAGCACTTTGATCAAGGGAGCCAGCGAGAGACAGAAGTCGAAGGAACAAATGGTGTAAATGAACAAAATCGCTACTTTCCACACACTCCGATACCTACCACGCAACGAAGTTTACGATATTAACAGGGAAGAAATTAATGGGGAATACAAGCGTCGGAACATGGGATGGCTAGTTTGGGTGTTTATTACTATCTGCTTACACATAGACCTTTTTGCAACTTTATTTGTTACTGCCATACAATGGAATTTTGATATGTGAGCTAGTAACTAGGGTGTGCGATGTAAAACCAGTGCATGTGTACAATTATTTAATTACTATTCATCAAGCTGTTACCATGATACTGTATACTATTCGCCAGTTTGGGAAAAGTTGCTTGATTGTGTGAGTATGATGGGTACAGACTAATAATTCATTACCTTCGCGTCATCTTCATGCTCACTACGAACGAACACGAACACGATATTAAATCCTTCAACTGTCTGTGAAATCACCATTATTGAACACAATGATCTTCTGCATCAAATATCCCAAAATAAAGCCAGATGTCTACACCACTCATCGCAGCAACTAGCTGACAATTACAACCGAAGCCCGATACAGGATGTGCAGGTCCCATCCCATATACATTCATCACATTTACCCCTTGCAGAGCTTTCTCATCTATCCAGAAAACACAAAGAGCAAGCGGCACCTTGTGCAACGCGAGGAGAGCGTGGAATTTCCCTATCGGTGCGATACGCAGGATAGAATGAAGTATACAGGCGCACGTATGTCCGGGCTGCGATACAGGATATCTTGAAGTCATATCAAAGACTAATAGCTCCTACTTTCTATTATCTATTTCTTTTAGTGAGCCGTAGCTCCGCTGTCATGTGACTTTCATGGCATTATTGATGATTTGGGCAGACTACTCACGCAGGGGGAGATAATAAGTGAGTATTTTCCATCCATCTTGTTTCATGCTGGGTCTTGGGCGATGGATATCTCGCCAAATCACGTTCCGGCTAAGCTGGTTGTGGGGAGCAAGCGAGGTCCGAATAGGCTTTGAAATAGGTAGGTTTCCCTTTGATGACAGATTACAAAGAATTGGTGTCATCAATATTCAATGAACTGGTTGTGGATTTTTAAAAGTCTCGTATTTGGTATTTCGCACTATCTCGTAGTCTTCATATGCGGGAAAGTCTCAAGTCTCTCATTCCAGCACCTCATTTATACAGTACTCATCTTTATCCTCCCCTCATGGAGTTCCTGGCGTTTCAACTCATCACGCCGCCTAGCAGGGAAAAGTACAAGAAAACCCCACACCGTCTTTGTACGTTCCTTGTCCGCAATTTTCATGACCCTGTTTGGTCGCATTGTAGAGAAAGAGCGGACGGCCAGTTTCATCTGCTCCAGTGACGGTGATGTTGTAGGGCAGACTTTGAGCACTGATGATGATTTGTCCGTTCTTTGTGGGTTGCTCCAGTTTGCTTGTGAGAGCGGCACAGCTTGTGCTGAAGACTGTTAGATCGGCGGGTGGGTCCATGATGCCGACTGCGAGGCCGGAAGAGCCGTGGTGCCATTTCATATATAGCGTGCAGTATTTGCCGGAGCCGACGCAGTCGCGGGTGATTATGGTGGATGTAATACTGGGTGTGAGGGCTAAGAGAATTATGGAAAAGACGGTGTGGATGATATGCATCGTTGGATGTTGTGTTAAGAATGGATTTATCGTGGAGTTATCTTATGAATGGTCAGTATGTTTACACATCTCGCTCCAACATGTTACTTGCCCGAAGTTATTTCTTTCCTTGAGTGGGGCGAAAGTTGTTGAGGTTATGCGATAGCAGTCGAGATATACGAATGTATTTCCTGCTGGTGGTGTTTTGAAATGTTTGAGTTGTAAGTATTGTTGAGTTGAGGTATTGTAAAATGGTTGAGCAGAATGGGAAGCAACTTCTATGCAACCTGGGTATTGACTATGACTCAATATTGCCCTAAATTAATATTCATACTTTGAAGGTAACCTTTTCCCATGAGTAATTCCAACCGATTAGCTGGAGAATTATCATCAATTCCGTCAGTTAATAATATTCATATTGGGGGATTCAAAAATCTTAGATCAAATTCCATCAATTCATCAATTCAAGATTCGAAACTGTGACGGGACACTCTTGGTGAGTAACTGTACAATGTATAAAAAGTTGTGTACAGAATTATGTGTGTAGATAACTCATTGATTTAAGATAAGATCCATCGAAACGCCATATTTGAGTCAAAACGAACTTTGGTACTTGTCATCATGGACTCGGATTGACAGAATCTTTTGATAAAAAGGTTTGGATTTCCTCAGCTTTACCATTCCAAAACTCAAAACAAACAGAAAACAGTTTAAACTTTGCGACATCTCGACTATAACAGAATACTCTCGGGACTTTCCGTCTTCAAACAAAGAAAGCAATTCTCGGTATGCAACGTATCCAGTGTTAGCATAGAAACAAATAATTGACGATTTGTTAGATCCGTCAAACCTACAAGACGCATTCCAAAACCGGTACACTCGTCATGAATTTTATCGCTTCAGCCATTCCAACAATCCTCCTTTTCATCTCGCTTGTGGCAAGCGGGCCAGTAAAACAATCCGTGCCACGAGCTTTAGCCGACAACTGTCACCCTCCCCTCAAAACCTGCTCGTTATACATGAGCTGGCATGTTGCCTCAACAAACCTTTACGACCAAGCAACGCCCCTCAAGAATATGGAACAACCCAAAGATCTAGTCATCACTGATAGGAACTGTACCACTGTTCCAAGTTCCATGAATCAGCCTAAGGCCCAGGGACCAATCACCATTTACATGACAGGAAAAGTGCCCGACTCTTTGACTGTCAATGGAAGTGATGGTCAGGGTAGACCGCTTTTTACATACAATAATAAAGACTTCGGTGGTGAGGATTGTGGATGGGATAACAAGGTAGATACTTCATTTATCTGTTATTTCGACTGTGAACTAGGCTGTTAAATTAAACATCTCTTTGTTCTCCTAGAATTACTGTGAGTGTGGAGCTCTCTGATGATGGTATGGAGGGATTGGAGTACGATGAGCATCGTAATTTTACATACAGAAGATAAGAAATGCGAGAATTTATAGAACTGAGGAATTTCCTGCTTAAAAGTTCCGTCTATTTGACGTACAATGACCCGTGAATCATCCAAAAGCAATGACTACATTGATGAATAATTAATCAGAGATGACTCCCAATCGAAAAAATAATTAGTCATAATAATTAATGAATAGCGATGACACTCGTTTATGGTAGTCATACTTATGACTCGAGGCTTTCCACAGCAAGATACCTGGCACTGAGATATTTGAGTGTACTCAAGGTACGATTTTGATTTCTCGAAATTAACATATTTAGATGGTGGTTAAGATCGATTCCATAAGTGAATAGGGCATAATTACAATAATAGACTTCTAGAAACAATCAACATCCAAAGCTCGACAAGGAAATTATCAGGTGGAGACATATGTATGAATAGTAGGATATTATAAAGCAACGATTTGAATATCTATTCCATCTCTCGCATCATTTATGAGACCCTAAAACTTCCTAAAAACACTCACTATCTCACATACTCTCATAAATCTTTCTCTGGACAGGCTAGTAATACATCATAATCTCACCCACAGAACAAAAAGAATGCGTCCCTGCACCAAATAGCTGTTCCAACAAGCACCCGCTCCCTCATAGTTTCAGTTACTGATTCTGTTCCTGACCTAGCTACTGTCTCGCCTCTACGTAAGCGGGTAGTTGACCCCCAAAAACGGTGCGTGCGCCCACACCAGAGCAACGAAGCACTGCTAGTCGTCAAATTGCGCCTGTGTTTGGCTTGCAAGGAGCTTGTCTAACAAATACACTCAAATGGACAAATCCATGCGTACTGTGCCCCATCCGAAAGATTGTCATACTTCAAAGTGCAATTATCTTTGGGGAGAGTTTCCGTATTCACCGATGGACCACGCTGATGATCTGTTGACTCTTGTCCATCACTTTGGTACAGAGGCATGAAGTATTCTTGATTCGTAGGAGTCCAGTTTTGAGAGACAACCCCGTTCATTTTCACAATGTTGCAACCGGGCAAAGGATAAACCCAATCCGATGTTGAGGTGACGTCGGCAGGAGCAGGGCCCACGGAATCAGATTTGATGACGCAATCCTTGTATACGACGAGGGCAGTGGCTTTGTCACCAAAGAACTGATAGACAAAGGTGCAGGTGTTTGCGCCGAAAGCTAGATCTTTCTGGGCACAGAGTGATGGGGTTGGTGGTGTGGGTGTTGATTTGGAGCGGGCGTCTAGATCGGGGGAGTGGACGCCGTCGGGAAGAGGTTCGGCAACGGGGGTAGGGCTAGCATATGATACAAATGCTGACATAGCCATGATGAAGATGGGAACGTAGAATCTCATGTTTGTTGAATTTTCGGATGTTGCTGAAGTGTAGTGTCAAAGCGAATTATACTTATGGGTGGCTTGTTTTCTTTAGTTAATCAGTTGTTGATTTCAAACTGACTTTGGTATCGAGAACTTGTTTGAAGAAAATATTTGTGATTCAGGTGAAAGGGTAATGTAGTGACATCAAGAGATTTTGAAACTAGATTATAATGGGAATGCTCTTAAATAAGAAAGTTTTGTATGCAAAAGCCCTGTGGGCAAATGTTTCGTGCCATCATAATGGCGACCAGTCATGACTAGCATGCATGACTGTCCATGAAAATTTCGATGACGGTTTCTAAGGATTTGCAATTCACTCTCATTGCATTCGATTATCTGTGATTCATTCTCATTGCATTTGGGAGCCTCGACCATTCATAGGATCCTGAATGCATACATGGGTCATATCGATCCTTGAAAACAAATGCATAAGGTTTCTTCATGTTCGTGATACTGAATTATAGCCTCTACTCAGGATCCAGGAATAATTTTTAGTCCGGAGTTTGTAGATTGGATTTTCTACAAAACTCAGCTACTTTATAGTCAGGTCCTGTTTCTTAATCTGTGATGCTCAAAGAAAAGTGAATATACAAAAGCACACGTTCTTTTGAAGATGATGAATAATGAATAAACGCTCAGATTATGGAACCTGATCTTCAACCTTATAGACTCTGCTCCACGACGAACATTTGACTCAAATTTTGATGCATTCCTTTTGTTCCGATGGCTCATGGCTCCTTGAATAGACTTATTATTGGTCATCTGTATTTTTTGTGGGGGAAAGATAACACTCATCGATATTAATATTAATATTACCGCTCTCTTCACTCGTGGTTGTAATACTTTTTTTTATAAGAAATAGCCGAAACATACACATCATGTCAAAAGGATAAACAAACAACCCGAGAAAACCAAACCCAGAGAGAAAAAGAGACCAAGACGAATAACATCAAACAAAGAACGAAACGAACAATATCTATGAAGCTTACAATATTAATTCAAGTCCTCGCAGCAACACTCGCTGTTGCCCTTCCAGCAGACACCCTTACGGGACGCGAAAACAAGCATTGCGTTACTCAAGGTCTCGGTACCTGTACCTTCGGCTGGCAAGAATTCACGGATGGAAATGGACGTTTCTCCTCTGAGGTCAAACTTTACGACCACAACTGCATACAAAAAGGAGGTATCATCAATGATAGCGCCGCCGACCAGTTCATGACAGTCACATCTGCCGACCCTCCCATGACAGTTTCGATCAACGGATGGGCTTTACCCCCTCAAATCCACACTAGAGCAATCCCGAAGTTCAATTACAAGGATAAAACTTGGGGTGGAGTTGATGGATGTACTTGTGGTGCAGGGGCTGAAGGGAACTTCTGGGGATGTAGATATGGGTTCGATTGTCCTTAACTTAGAATTGATGAAGATTGATCAGGTATCAATTGATTATTGGATGTGAAGGGGAGATTCAGGTAGATTGGAATTATATCTAAGGGTAGTTGAAACTGAGGTAGAATCCAAATTCCCATCCTATGTGTAGAAATTCAGTTGACGTGAGGTGAATGTAGATAAACGTTCAACGTATAGCAAATTGATCAAACAATGATTATTCAGGGCAAACAAACTGAATCTTGTTCTAGCTGTGATAATCGCCATTAATATTGAGAATACATCCCCAAGTTAAAATGCGACAATAGATTGGCCCCTCTTCTTCCAAGTTCTAGCAACCTTAATAAAGGAGACTCGTATGAACACCAAAAAATGAAAGTGGTATCACTTTCTTTGATGCCTTTCTTTTCTTTGAGCTGGAAGACTCGAAGCGAGCATCGCATTCTGAAGGTCAGATCTGTCAGTCTACATGTTCCACAATTCTGGGCTTGTTAATTCAGGTATCGCAACTTGCTAGTAAATTGGCTCTCAGGTTCGAAGGCGATGTTCTAGATTGCCACGTAGTTAAGTTTTGGATATTCTTTATATATGAGTGCGTAGCTCGCTACAGCTACCTTGCAAAGGCTTACTCAATCATATTGGTAGTTCGATCATATGCATGCCACGTGATCTGTTTGATCACACTGTGTTGTGTTGTTGCATATCAGACCAATTCTTTTCTATCAACTTCGTCTGCACACTAGATTGCTAACAGTTTTGATGATATTATTCATTTGTCCCTTCCTTCACAACATGATCTAGATGATAGCACCAATGTGGAAAGTACAACTTGGAGCATTGGTTGTTTATCTCCGTTCCTCTTTTTCCCACGTTCAACTGTTCAAGATATCATTTTCTCTCAGTACAAAACAAGCAAATGATTTCTTAGATCTGCTGTTGCTTATATTGATATTAACATGAGTATTTCTTTACAATCATGCCTTTTTGCCCAATAGATGCATCAGAGCTTCCTAGCACAAGTCTAGCAAAATCCCCTCGTGTTGTTGAAGTCAAGAAATACCAAGACAATCAACCAGAAGTATATATACTTCGAGGGTATCTGGCTCCACTTGATGCAGCCGTCACTTGCATGTGGAGGAAAGATCCACGATACTTACAACAATTTCTCAATCGCCGTTTACCACTATTTATATTTCGTACCAGGCGAAAAAGAGCTGAAGACATTCGTTGGGAAATCTCATTCATGCGGCAAAAAGATTCAAACTCCCTGCACATGGTACAAGTAAGTCAGAGGGCTATTTTATCCATGAGTTACCCATTTGATGATCTATAAATCTAGTTGCAAATGGAAGTGCTTAAAAAGGACGAGCACGGAAAATGGAAATCTTTTGAAATGATGAGGTTGCACTACATCACGGATGGAAACATCCAACGGTTCGAATGCCACGATATGGATGCAAGTGGAGTGCCTAACTTGGACCTGATTACCACGCCAGAGAATACAGATCAGTTGGAAAAAATGAGCGTTGTAGAAAAAGGATATCTCCTCCTTACAGTTGGCATTTTGGAAATAGAGTGCGGAAGCTTATCGGATGCATTTTCCCCTGAACACTTTGTCACTTGCGATGGAAAATGGAAGAAGCCTGATGACTTAATCCTTTGTCCTCGTATAGACGATAGGGTATTATACCCTTTACTTGATTTCTGGGAGCTTCAATATTATGACAATGAGTGTAAGACGCTCGAAGCTATGCAAGTGGAAAATGTACTGGATTTCCCGCTATGGCGTCGCTGTATTTGTCAAGCGCCGGCATCAAAATTCAGCATCGATTTAATGGAGCGAGGTAGTGCAGAGATAAAGATGGAGAGGCTTTTCAATGATGGATCTTGAAGACAGTATTATCTAGTACAATGGTCTGAATTTCACCCATAAGTTAAAATAAACAACAATAAGTGTACAATATACAGGGTTTTAACTGCTGTGATGTGTGAAAGATTTGGTTTAAGATCAAAAGGTTGACAAGTGGTCAGCCATTAGCATCAAGTGCCTCTATGAGTCCTCGCCGAGTCACTGATGAGTCGGAGGCTCAAATTAGTCCCCAATATCTGTGCTCAATGGTCTACCCAATCTAACTTCGAGTACTACGACTTTGAGTCGGAGTTTACAATCATTTAGATATTCGATTCAAGTTCAATAAGGCCAATCGACTTTATTTTGAGGCAGTCATTGACATTCTGAAAGTCATTTTTGAATTCCACATGGAAATCAAATGTACAAATTCGAGTCAGATACTGGAAAATTAAACAATAATGTACCATTTTGAGTCAACAATCAAAGTAAGATGTGTTAAACTTCAAACCCGAAGCTAGAAAGCCAATTTTCGAATCATCTTTAAATCACATTACATGTAACATGCCCGAGTACATGTTTGGAAAGTCACAAATATTATATTTCGAAGATTCATATCATAATTTGTTGACATTTGACATGTGAATGGCCATCCGAGAACTTCTACATAATGGTTTAGGTTTTCCCAGTTCTCGAGTTTTTTCTTTTCCTTCCTTATTACCTCTCTATCCACTACGAACTTCTGCAAATTACATCAACGGCATAACAACATGTCTGATAAAAACAGCCAGAGTAACAACGGCCCGGGAATAGGATCCAAGAAATCTTCTGTGGGAGAAACCTATGAGGAGTATAGATTAAGGATGGAGAAAGAAGCGGATGAGCAGGAAGCAGGTTTCGAGGCATGGCGCGCAGAACAAAGAGCCCCCGCCAGACCGCCAGCTGCTGGAAATGATTCAGACAAACAGGAAACATACTCACAGACTATAAATATGATTAACAGTATAACATCCCCTCTTGTATCCCAGAATTCTGGCTAATAAAACGGTACAAGAATATGGAATTAAGCTTTCTGTTCAAAATATGGACTTGGTAGATTCATACCTATCTGCTCTTGACGAATCCGATGGTATTTGGGTGGGTCCTGCACCCGATACCTCTGGAAGAAGACTATTCCAGTATCAAGGTGCAGGCAAGACAAATGGTACGCTCAGTGGGGGAAATACTAGGGGAAATACTGGGGGAAATGCTGGAGGAAACACTGGGGGAAATACTGGGGGAAATACTGGGGGAAATACTGGGGGAAATACAAAGTGAACAGGTTGATATTCGTGAGGGTGTGGTACAAGGGGGGGCAACTCCCAGGAGCAAATTAAGTTACAAGATATCAATAGCCATGGGCTAATACCCGCTGGCTCTAGTAGATTCGACAACTATTCGAATAGAACAGGCGATTTTCCCAAAAAAAAATCCACTATAGTGCAAGCGTGATTCTTGCAACACCTATTCAATCTTCCAAATCAATGGACATGAAGAACCCCTCCACCTTCCCATTCCCACCTTGAATTCTCCACCAATCACCCACTTATCTCTAATCTAAGCAATAACCATCCTCCCCCCACAAGCAAAGCTAACGTTCCCAACTCCACAACCACAACTTTACCCCTTTCACCCCCAATACTCCAAAAGACCCCTGCAGCAGCCAATCGAGAAACGATTCCGAGTTTGTAGACGGTCCAGTTGTCTTGAACGGCGCCTATTAGCTCATAATGGTTTATTAGGATGAGAAGGAAGGCTGTGGGTGAGTGTTAGGCACTTATTATGTGGTTGGGTGGACGATGGACAAAGATAACAGGAGGGCGTATGGTTGTATGAATACTTACAGATCAATCGTACGGCCTCAGGACTATTGATACTGAATTCCTTCATGGTATTTGATGGGTCGAGTATATCGATAACGCGAGTCGCGATTGTGAGGCTAGTTATGACGGTTGGGATCCATCCGGGTGGTGAAAGCTTCATATTGAAGAGATGTTAGGATTGATTCGTTGATGTGATTGAGAGATAGAATATAATTGTGGTATTTTAGGAAAAAAAGAAGGAAAAAATAAGACATAGAATGATGTGAGGGCATATATAGACTTTGTTTATCTTGGCCGTAGAAGTGCATATCCAACTGTTGGATGGAAGATTGGGGCTGATATAGTGGAGTGAATTTAAGAGGCTACACCGAAGTAAACATCCTCTATACAAATGATGGGCTATTTTATAAAACTATAAAGCTATTATCACGAATTCTTTCCTTTTTGGTCGATAATTCCACTTTATTGCATTGGGAAAGACTCCGAAAGAGCAAGGTGAAAAAGCCTACTAGACCTGACTCTGAAGCTTCGAGCAACCAGACTGTATTGCAGAGGATGGGAGATACACGATATCAAAAAGTATATGTAATGTATGGAGGCATTCTGTACAACCTGCAGGTTTTTCATATTTGAATTGTTTGGAAAGCCATCATGATTTGCACTCAAAAAATGTCATGATTTGTCTATCATGCTCCATGCAAAGTTCGTAATCTCCCCTCAATTCTTGCAACCCAGGCTTAGCTTTGCTGCTTATTATGAACTTTTGTTCTATCTTAGGTATGTTGGTTTGATGTATTATGCCTCCCAGAAAGTTGATATAGGTGAAGAGTGAATATCTATTCCTTAAGCTCAAAAGTCACAATGAAAGTTTTTTGCTCAGTATGGCCAAAATAGACCTCTAAAGCCTCTGATCTAACTATGTGATCAAAGGGAATGGAACTGCTAATACCAGGGAGGTTTATGGTGCGGGAACCAACACCCGCCAATCTTTCTGCACGCTCAATTCATCTTCAAAACATCCGGAAGGCCAGCACATCAACACGGTCTTGTTCAGGAACTCCTTAAGATGCCAGATCACGTTACTCTACATCAGAGCATCTTGCCTCAACATTGTTAGAATAAATTTTGACAGAAGAAACGTGGCCCGCACTTGAGAGCCGTGTCAAAAGTTGAACTAGCATTATATCATAAGTCTCGAAATATTCTACCGCCGGATTATTGTAAATTGACTAATTATAATCCGTGATATATAATATTAATGAAAGAACCTCTAAACTGTCATGAAGCTAAGTAGTTTCATTATTTATTGTCTTCATATTTCATTTGAGACAATAAATATCCCAACAAGACCAAACCATATGAATTCTATACCGTACGGTACGAGGAGTAGTTCCAGATGAGCTGACTTGGAAAGTGAGGCTATAAAACTTCCGCGCGCGCGCGCTGTTTCTCGCGATTCTTGATTGACTTGTATAACTGAGCTTAAAATTCTCACAGAAAATATGGGATTAACGAAGATTTTAATCAAAGTTTTTCGTAGATGAGATGCTACGAAGTAACTTTATACTTGGTGAAGAGTGATGATGATGAGTATAGTTTGCAATTGTAATGGCATGACAACGCTTCTATGCTGCTGTTACACGTGAGATATACGCCTAACCTGAATAAGAGTGTGGGGTCATACCTGCGAAGTAAGCTCGAACTAGAAGCTTTAACCATATTCTGTCTTGGTTGCTTAACAGCTGTATATATACCTAGGTACATATACATGTAGTACCAGAGTATATATATACAACTCACCCTTGTTCGTGTAGTCGGGATGTCATCATAACTCCTCTCAAGGAAGAATATAAGTGTATTCAAACGATGTAGCTGCTTGGGCATCGTTTTACGCGCACTGTTCGATTCTAAATTCGATACTAATTATAAGAGTAACCTCATATTAAAGTAAGGTTACTTCAATTTGTACTTTTTGCTTCTATTATTTCTTTCACTTAGGTTCTTTCTTCTTAAACACCTCGACCTTACGTTATGGGGGTCTATTATTTCCCTTTGTCATGATCAAACACTCCAGGGTAGAAGTTTCTTTCATAAAGGGTTTACAAAGTTTTGAGCATCTCTGCATTGAAGACTGTGTACTCATTGCTTGCATGCTCAGAATGACCTCTTAACACTGCATAACAGTTGAAACATGGCGAGCCCACCAAAACCACCTGCTACTTCTTCTGCGAATGCCCAGCCCGTTCGGGAACCCGATACGGCATTCAAAAAGAAATATGGCCCTCCTCCTGGCAAACCAAACGATAACCATAGTGGTTTAACACCAATTATGCCATACATCTCGTCAATTGGAATTAAGATAAGTAGTGGAAGTATCCTCCGCAGGGAAGAGAGGCAGAGATATTTTTTCCATGGCTTTACAGCCAAACAACTACTTGATTTGGATGCGAATATAACAACTTCAAGACCACTGAAGCCAGCTGATTTGAACTTTCCGATTCATCCTTGCTTCAGAAGAGTCCGTTGGGTTAAGAGAGGTCCGAGACATGATCCGCACAACTTTGGTGCACTAGGACCTGGAAGATGGGTTGGTGGTAATGATCATGTATGGGAAATCTTGCAACCAACTCTTCAACTAGCGTCGCTTATGTTAGGAAATATTAACAGCGAGTTTGTAAGCCAGCTTGACCTTGTCCTCTCTAAAGTTTGCTGATAAAAGTTCTGAAGTATGATTCCCTATTACATGGGCCACGAACACCAATCGACCCTGCCAGATTTCCAGATGACCCTCCCGCTTTCGCACCCCGAGGAGCTCTGCACACACTCCGTTCCTTTGGAACTAGAGGGCTAGCTGCACAAGATCCCGCTCGCCAACAGAGTAAAGATGATTTATTGAGTGGGCTGACACAACATGTCAGATTTAAGTTCAGAGATAAATCTGATAGAACAAATTACAATGGTTGCACTTCTCATGGAATAGAGACAGATGCAAACGGTAACAGTATTCTAAGGACCCTTATCACTTTAGACCAAAAGAACTACGAACCCTTACTTCGGCCGAATCTCACAGCATCCGAAAGGTTCAGTTATCAATGGAGAACGGCAGTAACGCTTACACATGAATGGTGGGAATCATCTTTTTCCATAATCTGAATATCAGTTGACGATCTCCTTTAGTTCACATGCGATGGACAAGTTATCTGAATTCTTTAGAGCGAAGCGGGACAATGCCTTGAAAAATTGGCATACAAGGGAGGAGGTGAGCATCCTAATCCCCTAATATTATTGTTACTAACCCATCAAGCCGTATTTTAACGATAACTGCCTGCAAGGATGTGGATTTATGTTGGAGCAATTTGCTCTTGGGGGTGTTACTAGAGGAGAATGCAACCCAAGAGGCTCTGTGTTTCCTACAATAGCATTTTTTTGGACAGAGTGGCCATCAAAATATTGGGTGAACTACAGAACAAACATCGTTCTAAAAACTCCTCCTCTCAGTTCAGAATATAGCTTCTACCCAGTACCTGTAAAACATTTTGAAGATGTTCACCAAGCAAATTTTTGGAATTATACGATCAAAGCCTTTGATCCGGATATGCTTGGGCTAAGGTCCCTTACAGTAAGGATGCAACGCAGTGACATTCCGCCTGTAGCCCATAAAATGAACGTAGGAAGTGGAAAAATAGTTGGTTCTCATTGGAAGTCTAAACATTCTGCTATGAAGTTAAAGCAGGATATGAGTGCTGATGAACGACGAGTTTGCAATGCTGGCGATGATTTAATTGAAAGGGCAAAACTGAGCGAACGGTTTTTCTACCACAGTGGGAAACAAGAAGAGGAACTTCAGTCCATCCTCGAGTACAATGCAACCCTTAAAGAGAGACTTCAAGTTGTCGCTGCTGCTGCCTATTCTGCAGCTATTACGCCAGGAAATCAGTCAGCAGACGTTGATGCAGCTGCCGAGATCGAAAGATCAATGCAGGATCAACATGATCTGATCTTGACCGCCGCAAAAGCCCATGGGAAAGCTGTCGAATCTTACTTTGCACTCAAGAATTTCGGAAAAGCTCCTGCAGAAGTCCAAAAGAATCTATTGTTATTCAACCAAAGCTTTAGAGGATTTGCCAGAGAGATTGCCCACAAATCATGGACGGACGAACTAATTGAAGATTATGAATATATAGATGAATTACTGGAATTTAAGCGCCAAATGTTGTACTCGCCAGAAGATAACAACAGTGTGAAATTCAAATTAGAATATAGAGAGTTTGAAGAACTTTATACCATCCTTAAAGTCTATAGTACGCTAGGCACCGAATCCAAGGAGATCAAACCGGATATCATTCAGATAACAGACCTTATTGAAAAGCGATGGGAAAGTTCTCGGTATGCTAGAACTTGCGCGAAAATCGTAAGGTTGGCTGTAGATATAGCTACGGGAAAAGCTGGGAGCCCCGAGGAAACAATTCAAAAAATGGACGCCAAGCTACAAGTGCTGATATCATTGATGAATGGGGAGGACGGAGCACCATGTCCCAGCTGGAAAAAGACGCTGGATGATATGATCCAACAAATGGAGAAAATCATTGAAGACATTCGAAAGAGAATGGTTGTACCGGGGACTGAAGATATGGATATAGATGATTATGATCCCCGAGATGAAGATGATATTCCTACAGATAACGAGATGGACTATATTGCAGACCAACCTGCTTGATAGTGTTGAGAGAGGCCATACATTGAAGAAGTTAACGGCATAGGTTATTCTAGATAATTTTGGATGGTCAACATTCTGCATTTACAGACGAAACAAATACCTTGGTAAAATTCCAGCATAAGGCGCCCCAAACAACGTGGGCAAGGATGAATAAGGTTAAGGGGTACCGACTCACGTGACTAGAATATTCCGTGCGGAGAATACGTTTTCTCGTAACCTGAAACCATCAACATCAGTTCACCACCTCAATATGATTAGCGGTTGTTTCAAAATCGCTCAATCTGAGATAAAATGATTCCAGAGTGTTCAGCACCGAGGTTTCTTTCCATATATGCATCATTAGCTTCACGTCAGATATGCAATCCTCCCGCATCATGATTCGCGGATTCCCGCCTTCCGTTCTTTAAACAAAGTTTCTTTCTGCTGTTACTGGTTTTTTACATCTGTTTTCCAATGTCTTGAACTTAGTTTCTCATCTCAAAAATGCTGCGATGGCGAAGAATCAGAGACGGCGCAATGGTAAGCCAATATCCTTCATTGCCTTACATAAATATCTAAAGGTTAAAATTGTAAATGCCATTTACACCATTCGTGCCACTAGTCTTGAATTAGAATCTTTTGATGCTATTCCTATATCTACGAAATACTTGGCTTTACAGTTGCTTGATTTTTTGGTGTTGTGGATAATGTGTGTTGCGAGCTTCAAGTGAAGATGGTGATGATTTTAATGTTGTTTTGCAGAGCTGATCTATGTATATAAGATGGTCATCGACCTCCAATGTATCCTCATCACCCACAGCGATCTTCCAATCTTTACTACATCCCTTCCGAAGGAACACATTCTTTACATCGTTTACCGATACCTTCATTTTTGAACTTTCATTATCATTATACACGCTCTTTTAAGTGCTATATCGTCTCTACTCAATCGTTATCAAAATGCGCACCACTATCTTTACCACGATCTTTTGCCTTACGGCTCTCACTCAGGGCCTGGCTATACCTAAGCGACAAAATACTGATATGGCTATGCCAGCTGTTTCTGAGCCAACAACCTCCATTCCAACAGCCAGTTCCGCACTCGGTTCAGCAGTCGATCCCGAAGCTGATTCAATAGCTAGCCCTTCAAAGGGCTCTCTGGCAACTCCGGCAGATTCAACGTTGGTTTTTCCATTATATCAATAGCTACTTCACAATATTAGAAAGCTAAAATTAGACTATTATAGACCCGCCGAAGGACACAAGACAGCCCCGGGTATTCCAGTTGGTGCAGCAGCCAATACCGCACTCAGTTCAGCAGCCAACCCCGAAGCTGATTCAGCAGCCAAGCCTGCAATGGGCTCTCCAGCCACTCCAGCAGATCCAATGTTAGTTTTCAATACAATTCATGGCCACTTCCCAATATCACAAAGCTGATAAATAACTATTCTAGACCCGCCGGAGGACACAAGACAGCTCCAGGTATTCCATTTGGTGCAGCAGCCAGCCCTGCAGGCACTCCTGCAGATCCTAGGTTAGTTCTTCGGTGCATTCGAAGCCCTGTTTCTACATCAGTAAAGCTAACACCGACCCTTCTAGCACCGCGAAAGGAGGCAAGAAAGCCCCAGGCGCTGCAAGTGATATAACAGGTGCAGTAGGCCTGGGACTAGGCGGTTTTCTCACACCTGCCGGAGCCATCACCAGCTCGGTTGCGGCTGGATTAAAGATGGGCGGGCTCAAGAGGGAGGAGGAGAAGAGTGCTGCTGATGCAATCATGGAGGCACCTTCTGCCCCTACTATACCTACTGTACCTGGGCTCGATGCCGAGAATGGTCTTGGCAGAGCAAGGAAGCCTGGTAACACTGTTGATGCTGGGTAAGTAAAGCTATTATCAATCTCGGGGTCTCTGATATCATTCAGTTCAAGACCAGACCCGAGGTTAAGTGAATGAAATATGCTAACATAACGGAAAATATAGTGCACCACATGGCCCTAAAAAGGCACCTGGATCCGCTGCGAGTACTGCGACTGGAGCTGTGGGTTTGGGACTTGGTGGTTTTCTCACACCTGCCGGGGCTATCACTAGTACTGTTGCGGCTGGACTAAAGGCAGGTGGACTATAGGAGAAGAATTGGATGGATTGTTAGAGGGAATGAAGATTGTCCAGATGACATCTCTTATCTCAAAGGTTCACAGGACAGCTTGAATTATGTCTTCAGCTCCGTTCTTAGGGTAGTGGGGGGCTGGCTCGCTTATTGCTTCTATATCGATTTTTTGGAGTCTTGCTGGATCATATAGGTCTCTTGAATTTCTATTTTTGTTTGAAAGTAAACCTTGTATTTATCTATGATGTGATTTTCCTGTATTTTTTACCAAGCTTAACGTTGGCTTTGAGTGAATGTTCAGCGAGGATGGTGTGATAACGCAGTTTATCTTTGACGATAGTAGTCAAGTACTTTGATTATGAGAAACACTGATATATGACAACAAACAGGTTTTCTTCTCACTGTTTATCTATTCATCTATAACAAAATTAAAAAAAATCAACAGAACCTTGCTCAAAGTCTCACAATGCAACTTTGGAATCAAAATGATCAATAAATGGTCAATGTGCCGCGTCGGAAGGCGTTTCTGATCTCTCCATTTGTATACATCCCAGAACTCAAAAGCTTGTTTATTTTATACACCATTGCGAAGGCTATCATATCATATTATTGTCTACTGTTCTGCAGATATAATTTAAAGTGCTTCAATAAAATCATCTATATCGCATGAGTGTAAAAGCGTTTTCATCCGATTAAACAACCTGCAAAAATGAGGCATGACACAGTCATGCAATTCAAGGTCTCGATT
The DNA here is from genome assembly GCA_009299455.1 of Monilinia laxa. Classification (NCBI taxonomy): domain Eukaryota; kingdom Fungi; phylum Ascomycota; class Leotiomycetes; order Helotiales; family Sclerotiniaceae; genus Monilinia; species Monilinia laxa. The sequence goes on from VIGI01000013.1 coordinate 1,609,264, forward strand.
CTTACCAGACGATAAAAGCCAATCTTAAAGTCCACATTTTGTGGTCTTCAAACCGTGGTATGTAGCTTCGGTCAGACTCAAGGAGGTGAAGTCACGAATAATCGATGATGAGCTTTTATGAACGATGACAACAGAATTATTCGAAGATGCGATGAGAGTTCGTCAACTCAACGTATCGGTTCAGACCGCAAGCCAGGTTCTGAAATCCACGAAATCAAGTGCAGCAATTGGGCGTAGTATGTGACACTCATGAACTGGCCGTACATCACGACACATGATGAGTTACTTGCCCCCTCACACGAGGAACAAACTCAAGGCCCTAATACTGGCATGTATATATATCCCCAGATATTTCCAACAAACTAGCGCAAAACTACGAAAAGACGCTCTCCAAATTTAAGACCACTTTTACGCCAGCCCCAGTGAAATAATAGGATATAAATTTGGACACATCGGCTACCTAGTTCCGGAGCAGCACAATTCAGATAGCTGACATGGTAGCATGCCTGTGTTTTTGATTATCTATTTTGAGATATAGTATTCGTTATGTGTTCTTTTGTGGGAAAAAGTGAACGGCTATGAGATTGATTACTGAGTACTATTGATTTCGTGTTGCTGATTAAAAGTCACGATAATCTCATCAAAGACCACCACAAAACTATGATAGTTGCTTCTAAATCATACTTCCTGTCATATACCCAGCATCACGAACGTGTTATGGGGATATGTTCCCTTCTAAATTAAGAATTGTTGATTAATCCCGAAATCAGAACCTTATACAATTTGCTGATACACCCTAGAAAACCTGCTGATCTTCATTGCTCTTATCTTTGCCGCTAATTTTCAGTAAACTCCCCCAGGCGAGTACCAGACAAGTGCTTATTTAGGTCAAGGAGGAACCAAGCAGATGCTCAACGAACGTTGTGCAGCAGGTGACACGAACTCTTGATACAACACCGCCATGATTAAATTTCGTGACCGTCGAGCAAATATAGCTGGGCCTTTCCAAGAGCCCACGGGGGTTAACAAAATGGTCAGCCCGTCAGCTGAGAACGAGCTATTATACCAGTTTCCAAGGCCACCAGTGGGCGTGCTACGTTGAAAAAGTTGACTTGAAGTTTATAAACCGTATAGATGTAGAGGCTCAAGGAATGAATTCAGCATTGGCATTATGCAATCTGGAGATACGTCGCAAACGGATTCTGTAACTTAGCTGGGCTCATGGGGGATTTCTCTCGGCTATATCCTTTTAGAAGCGTTACAAGAAGACTTTCTGGAGTGGTTGAGCAACGAGTATTGCAAGAGTATGAAAACGCATGGATTTTTCTGTGTTGGGGGAACCTGTCAAATAATCTTCATATTCCAAACCAAGGATGCTTCTTTCTTGTGATTTGATTTTGATTTTCCCTGTGAGACTGAAGCTTGTATCGTGAGTTTATAAGCCTAATTTTGAAGGTTAATCATCTTGAGATGACAAAAGTTTTGTCGTTATTATATCCAGTAAAGAAGTATCGACTACTGTTGGTGAGTATCATGCAAAGGCAACAAGAGTGGAAACAGAGGCAACAAAAATTGTGAGTCTTGCTTGTTCCTCCTTCTACTGCCACCATGAATGTGAAAAGTTTCTTCTCTGTCGTCGATATGTGGATCTCTTTATACCTTGAACCAAACATCATTAAATTTGAGAGCTTTCAATGTCACAGAACTCAGTCACAACGTGGCCTTTTATGAAGATAGAAGAGAATATAGTTCACTATGCTAACCTAATTTGGTTCTCCGTTTGGGTCACCAATTTATATAATTCACCAGATATCATTGTGCAAGAGAAATTACTTCTTATCATCTTCTCATATCAGTTTTAGCAGTGGTGTAATTGAAAAACTCACATGACCTAACAATGTTCTTTGGGTGAGAGAAAATTGAACGCATAAATTGGTTTAGTTTGGGTGGAATTGTAGAATTATTTGGCACATGCGGACTGAGTACAATGGATCGAATGTGAAACTTTTTTCGTTCCCGTAGGCTCAGCTTCAGGTTGAACTCTTCAAGTCCATTCATTTGAATACCACGATTTTGAGTCTGAATGTTGCGAGAAATTGAAGTGTTGCTGTTGCTCTTGTTACTGTGCCTTCTTTTTGGGAGGCTAATCAAGTGAAACATATAAGGCCTTTATAAAGCTACAACGCCGATAATTGAAATTCGATAACCAAATGATAAAGCAAAACAGCAATCACGCTATACCATCTCTCATCCTCCTCTGGGTCTGGTGGGTGTATGGTGGGTAGCTAATTATTTCATCGAGTCGACTTGGGCCTTTGTAATATCTATCATATCACGTAGAATATGCTGTGATATCGATTTGCATGTAATGAGGCCCAAGTCTGTACCCTTCCCCTTATCATCCAACACGCTACAAGTGAAAGTCCAGGAAAACAAAATTGCCCAATCTGCTCTTCCCCTAGCCCTAAAAATCAATTTATCTCCATCCAAACCATGTGTTCACTAACCGTCTTCTATTCTCTCTTCATTTCATGTGACAACTCAACGCTTTTACTGGTTCAAGACTGGTTGTCTCCAGCCTGGTTGATCTTTGCAATTTGGGTTCGCACAACAAACCGGCTGAGCCTTTCCATCACCATTGGTGTATCTTCCTATTGGCATGGTGGCACAATCACCTCCATATATATAGGTTGGGCTACCAGTCGTTGGATCAGGAGTTCCCGTGTTGTTCCTGCAGAGAGTGCCGCCGGTACCAGGATTAAACTCGCAGCAGAAGGCATTACACTAGGTTCATGTTAGTTACTGTTATTCACTATGAATACATATCAAATACTAACGCTTCCCTGGATACCACCACTGCCTCCATTGAATGGAGGACCTTGAGGGCTTGGGACTGAAAGAACGGCAGCGGCGAGAAAGATCCCGGCAAGGACGTTTTGTGTGAGGAATTGCATTTTTGTGGCGTTTCTCTCTTGAAACCTTTGTTGTGAAGTGGGAGTATGTATCAAATAATTGTATCTGATCTAAATGATGTGCTTTTTTCTAAAATGATGCGAACCAAAGTTCATATATATATTACAGCACTTACCATTCCTTGCACCCTCCCTTGGTAGCAAACTTCTATACATTCCATCCTAAATCCTGTTTAGAATTGCTCCTACAGTCGACACAGCCATGATTATTTTACATTCCAAGGGCATCCTTCGAAGGCTTCCCCATCTCTTGAGTTAGATGAGTCTCGATCTCTACTTTTGTGGAATGTGGAATGGCAGCAGAATATGTATCATCGGTACCCCGGTGTCTCAGCCTTAATCTGAAAGGGAGAAATGTGCTCCGCTGGCTGAACCAGTGATGATTTGATTTTCGAGCGTTTAAAAACCAGGTGAGTCCCATCAACTGTAGCGTTTCTAATTGAATGATACTTTAGATAATGCACGAAATTCCAGATGAAGCCCTGTTTGTAAATTTGCCAAGACAGACGTGGAAGATCGAGGCGAATACAGACAAGAAGCCTTTTGGCATTCAATGAGACATAATCGAAAATTTAGAAGCATCAGAAGATCTAGAATGTCACTCAACCACCTTCTCGAGAACCATCACTGGCTATGGATAGTCCCATGTGCGAAAATTTAGATTCGCACGTTCACATTCAGCTTTTGTCGGTTCTTGAACTTAGCCTCAATATTTACTTGCAGGTTTCTCAAATTCCCTATGAAGGGGATATCAATAAACTTCAATCGAGCTCAAAATAGCTTCGAATGCAAAGGAAGTGGCGAGCCCAGTATCATAGGATGTTGTGTTCTAAATATGTATGATCACTAGACCATGTATCTCAGACTTTAGTCCCAGTTCATAAGGTTAAACCCTAAAAAGAAGATATTTCTGTTAACAAAACCTTCCGAGAAGACACTAATCATGTATAGCTTAAGACAAAACTGAACGGAGTGCTCACATGCCTTGGAAAGTCTGGCATTGAGTATTATGAGAAAGTTACATCTTTCATTGCATTGAGCTAACGGTGATATATATATATAGCTCTCTTCTTTCTGTTTCCTCTTATTCATTATGTTCATTGTGGATATAGTAGAGGTTTAAGTTACATCACATTGAAATACATCACATTGAAAATTTATCATGACGCGCTATTCACCTGTGAGGTCCCAACAACTAAACAAATAATTGGAGCAGATATTGAATAATAAGTATTCTCAAGCTATATGCCAGGTTGAAGAAGGTTTCACATTTTTCTTCACTCAGAATCTTTCAATTCCTACTTATATTAAATGTATCTACTGCTCCACGCAGAAGACATCATTTTATAGAATCATTTGACAAGAAGCGACATGTGCCGTAACGCAGCCAGCTTATTCATGCTCTAGAAAATTTCTATCTCCGAATCGTACTTGAATCCTCCGAAGAATAATCAAAAATACTGTAGGTTCTTCTCTCAAGCCTTGATGTCAGTTCCATAGAAAAATGACAGTAATAAGTTTGGAAATAGAATATCACTGCCAAATGATCTAGAATTTGCCCTAGATTAATAGAAATGAAAGAGAACAAGTTAAAGCACGCCAGGTCAAATGGCTGTTCCAGAGTTCAAGGGCTTTCAATGCCACAATCTGTAACTATCAATGAAAGCTTCTTTGAGATCATCTGTCTAGTTCCATGCTGTTGATACCGTTTATATCTAAAAATGAGAATATTCAGGTGAACCCACATTTCGTGATCTGGGAAAATCACTAGATGATACTTGTATTCACTATGGACTCGGGGTAGAAAAGGGGTTCTTATATAGACGTATAACCGTTTCTATTTGATTGATTACATAGAGGCACATCATTTCCTTTATTTGATAAAATTATCCGGATAAAGAGCTCAATATATACTCGATGTAGATACCAGGTCTTAGACACCATACTCAGATACCTTAAAGTTAGGAAGATAGTAGTTATATCGGAGCTTAATCAAAATCTGCAATATCATTCTAACTTCAGCATCCAACATCTAACCAGGTCCCATGAATATAACATCCAAACCTGGTATCCAAACCTAGAATCTGAACACACCACACAAAAAGCCACTCAATCCGACTACAATTCTACAGTAAATCAACTGCCAACTAACCCTAAGATAAAGCGACCGCGATCACAAATCCCCATGCATGAAATAATCACGAGCAATTAATAAAATCCCAGATCGGACGCCGATTCACAGGGCGTATGGAAAAGAAGGTCATAGCAGGGAAGAGGGCCTGATGGGCTCGAACTATCCACCTCTTGTAACCCATTTCAAAAAAATCTAGACATACATTGTCTGATAAATCTTCTAGTTCGTGCCAAGTACCTCAAAAATTATACAACAGGAACGAATGGCAGTGACTGAACTTGGAAACATAATGGCAATAATGGTAATGATAATTGAGCACATATTGACAGATAAGACCAAAACGAAGCAAAATCCACATAAAGCTAATCGACTATCTTGTAAAATCTTGCATAGAAGATATAATTACAAAGTGGCTTCTGTAGGTATATTTGAGCACAATGACGGGAGAGTTTGCTGAATGCATGCATCAGTTAAGACTTCAACCTTGACATTCTTCGCAGTCATATTAATACTAATGCGTCGAACTGTATTGATTATAGGTAGCGAGTATAGTGAAAGTTATTAATACCGCGCGTCTAAATGAGCAAATACTACATATAATAGCTCCCCGGGGCTCACAGAACCTTATGTAGAATTAATTACCCCCTATCCCCATTCCCACCTCCATCCCCAGTACCGGGATCCATACCTCAGCAACCCAACATAAAAGTCTCCCCATCTCATCATCTAGCAACCAGTCAATCGACCCTCCGATTCTATAAAAGCAGAGGAAATATCACCGAGTCTACAAACACACAACTCCAGAAATCTCTCCTTTGGTATCGGGATCTCCAAGTATAAGTACGTCATATCATTCCATCGGGACTTATATCCCATCCAATATTTGTGCTGAAATAAGCAGGAAAATACATTAAAACGACGAAAGATCTTATAATAAGTGATAACAACACAGAAATATAGCAACATAGCAATACATCACGATCATGACACAAAACTATCAACGAGGAGTATGAAAGAAAGCAAATATCTCTTCGTGTCAAATTCCAACCACTCAAAAAACATGATTCTGAGAGAAAACTTCAGAAAATGCATGCGTATGTACTAGAAAAATCCAACATCGCATTTAGATATCTTCTGTATATCTTCCACGATATACAGATTTTGACGAAACACACTTCTCTCTCCTTCCTTATCTATGTACTTACATGAACCCACTATACAATACTAATGTATTTGATTCTAGATTATCAACATCAAGACAAATGCCGAGGTATCTCAGGGCAAAATATTGCTCTCATCGCAAGGCTATGAAATTCGAGATATATAATGGGAATTGATGGCGAAAAGGGGTGATTCAAATAACGTGTGTTGATTAGAAAACAGTGGTTATAGAAACCGAGCGAAAAATATCTCCCTCGCTGGTACACAGTGTAAATATTATGTACTGGTGATAAAATGATCAACTGTGAGGCCACTCCAAACGTGTCACAGGAAATGTAAGTCGATGATGGGGCTCTCTGGAGATGTGGGTTTGGTTTGGATATACTGACATTTAAGTACCGACTTGAGAAACAAAACAATTACGGCCTTTGATGGAAGGAATGAAGTTTGTAACATTGCCCTTCTTCCAAAGTTCCCTGTAGCCAATTCGAATTAAGTGAATGTACTGACATATTGAATACTTCCCCGCAAAAGAACCAGAGTTCACCATATGAGTCCTCAGCTGACATTCACCAAGATCATAACTTTCCCTTTCTTCCATCCTCAGTTAACTTCAAGATATGTTTCAAATTCTCCGGCTGAATACTTTCCCATAACCCAATCGACCCACCACTCTCTTCCCTCAATCTTTTATCCTCCCTTCCAAAGAATTCCTCTGCACTTCTAATCCTCTCCGGATGAATCGTATCCAAAAAATCATAATCCCTCTTCAACAATCTTTCTCTGAATTGAGTCCACCACCCTGTAAAATTTCTCCTAAAAGTCATCGTTGCTTTATCATTTGGATCTGCATTAATACCAGCTGGAGTATCGGCTGTTGGCCCAAATCGCTCGAAATAGGTATCAATGTCTGTATTGATATATTGTGCTGGATGTCCTGTGACTTTTTCGAATGCTTTTGCCATTTCGGTATAGGTGATATCGGCGATACTGACTTCAAGATCCATTCCATTTGTACGTTCAGGGTGATCGAATAGCCATCTGACGTAAAATCCACAATCTTCTAAACTGACGTGCGGGACAGCACCATCACCTAATGGAACTCTCCATGTTACAACACCACCTTCAACTGTAGGTGTCATAACAGTTCGACTAGTGATTGACATCTCAATATATGGGCCTGTGGTAAACAAAGCAGCTCCCATTCCATTAAGATTACTTTGATTTTGCCATAAGATCCATTCACCAATTCTCCCCTTTCCATCATAATGACCAGCATGAAATCTTTCTTGCCATCCACTCTTCTTTAATGCATAATCCAAATTTCCATACACAAAAAATTTAATTCCTTCTTGAATGGCAATTTCATAAGAACGAATTGCCCAGAATATCTCGGTTTTTTCACCAGTATTAAATCCATCAATATTGATGAATGCACCATCGCAACCTTTGTAACCATGACGAAGAGTTTCTTCATCAGCGAAAGTTCCTTCAAGTAATTCAACATTACCAAGAGCAAGAAGTTTTTGAGCTCTGGTAGATGTAGTATCACGGGTAAGGACTCGAACTTGATATTTTTTGTCGGTAACAAGAGCTTTGATGATCGGTATACCTTGAGCTCCTGTACCACCAATAATGAAGATTTTATAGGTTTTATGAGATGGCATTCTGTCTATAGATTTATGATTGCCCTTGCTTGAAAGGAGAAACGAATGGGAATTTTGAAGTACAGATTGAGTTACTTCGATACTCAACATGAATTTATATCAGTCTACAAATACCGATTGATAAGAGATATAATAATTTTTGAGTATGCTACCTTTGACGGAGCTGTACTCGAGGATGATGTTTACTAAACAATTAACCAAGGCCGATGAAATATTCTGTATACGTTCACTAATCATCAATCGAGGCTGCCCGCATATAGAATGTGATATATCAATGTCACTGAACAAAGAATAGTAATCAATAAAAACCAATCAAAATGTGATATTACCAGATAAAAAATATTGGGAATTGCTCAAAGTGAACACCGAACGACAAGGAATGGATTATGGCAACTCTGCGGACTCCGACTCCGTACGTAACATTCATGAATACATTGTAAGAGGAAACGAGCAAGGTAATTAGATAGCTATAGGTCATGTTGAGGGATGATGAGTGATCAATAATTAACAAGACGCACACGAATTTACATGTGAGAAGTGAGAAACGTAAGATGCACGAAAAGTTATCCATTGTGATGCTTCGTACAAGAAGATGATGTTCAATAGGAGATTTGTGGTTGATGTTACATGATATGCGGGGAACATTTTGATCCCCTACAAGATCACATGATCATATATCTCGCCTCTGAGTTACATTTAATTTTAACTGCAGCTGATTCTCAACATCAGCAGTATATTCAATCACCATACAACAAGAACTGTGATCGATCGAAACCATTTTAAGAGGAGAAGAGAAGCTCACGTTGATTTTCACTATCAAGAGTGTCTTTTTCAGATATCACTCAAAATACAATCAAAATGGCGACTTCAATCTTTACACGCAAACTCGATCTTCTTTATCTTGTCTACTTCATTACTCATATACCTGTTATGTTTTGTATGTTTTGTCTTTTCATAGCTCTATCTACTCATCTTCACCCTCTTCACCTCTTCATCTCTTCCCCTCCTCCCCTCCCTGCCCTTAATCATCAACACCCCACACACAAAATCCAACTCCCTCCCCTCAACCCCTCGCTAACCCTCTCCTCTAGTAATGGACCTCCAAGCCCTCTACCCACCCTCCCTCACACCCAGCTTCCTAACCTCAATCAAAAACTTCTACATAACAACCTACAACGATCAATTCTTCATATCCCCACCCATCTACTTCCAACTCTTCATCTGGCTAGAATTATTAGTCCACGTACCCGTTAGCTTCTGGGCTATTGGAGGATTATTAAGGGGTAAGTTTTTTTTTTATTTGGCCGTTTTAGATAACTTTATATTTGAATTGAAGTATCACCCGTACTGTTCAGAAGGGGAAGAAAGGCAATGATGGATGTTTCAGGGAAGTGAAAAATCAGGTATTCAAGAATTTGTGAGAAGTCATATTCGTATCATGATTGCGACACAAGTGTGTAGCCAGTCTTTCCAGGAATCTCCATATCAATCCTATCACATCTATATCTTCCACCCATCTTCATTTAGGTTCATTTAGATAAATATCTATGCATCGATATAGCGATCATATCATGCACGAAGCATCTTGATGAACATTCCCAATTTTCAAACTTCTATCATGTTATCGTCCGTTATTTCCTGCTTATATTATTTCTTCCATATGTATTTCATAAAACGCTATACTAAGACGTAATGCCCCTCTTTGCCTTTCTTATCATTTGGCACATGTTCCTTGTATCCATAGATTACTCATCTATTCCCTTCCGCCAATTCCCCAACCCATCCCTTTTCCTTCTACCATCTCTACCCCCTATCCTTTCTGTTCATAAACTTTTCCTTATCTATCCACCCTCACCCCTCCCCTTCCATTCGCTCTCTTTCCTTTTCATCCTCTCCCCTTTCCTTCCACCTTTCCACATTTTCCCCAACCCAAAACTGACCTCCTCCCCCCACCCACCCAGACTCCCCCCAAACCCCCCTCCTCCTCCTCCCCTACTCCCTCGAAGTCTTCCTCACAACCCTAATCTGCATCCACGAATACCTCTACTGGCCCCTCAGCCCCGCGCCAAAAACTCGACCTAACAACTTTATACGGCCCCATATATATTACTCTGTACGTTATTCTTCCATCCATCCATCCATCCATCCATCCATCCATCCATCCATCCATCCATCCATCCATCCATCCATCCATCCATCCAACCCATTCAACCCCCCAATCCGCCCCAAAACAATCCCAACCCCAACAAATTAACACCCCCAAAAGCTACCATAATGTGCATCGACATGTACAAACGTCTTTTACACATCATCACCACCCGCAGCGCCGAATCTAAATCCAAATCCAACACCAACACCCAACAAAAAAAGAACATCTAATTAACACATCACATCACATCTCATCTCAACAAGCATCCACACACGCCCAGACATCAAACATCAACCTTCCAAATACAACTCCGCCCAAACGAGGATCTCTGTCGGATATCTTAAGTGGAGTTTGATGCAAGAAATGAGTAAATGGATCTTCAGATCAAGATCAAAATTAAAATCTATCTTTGTATCTTTTGATATCTTTATAGTTTGTGATTATGATTCTGATTATGATTCTGATTCTGATTCTGATTCTCCCATTAAAAGGTCGGGCATATTCACTATCCATTATCCACTATCCACTATCCACTATTCACGATTTACATCTCATATCAACCATCTATACATCTACCTACCTACCTACCTACCCATATTATACACATCCACACTCACACTCACACTCACACTCACACTCACACTCACACTCACACCCAAACACTCAAACACCCCCCAAAAAAAACAAGACACCCAGGTATAAAAAGTTCCTCTACCGCCTTGCACTACCATCCCAGAACCTCTAAACTCTCGCATTTAACATTTGATGTAACTAACGTAACTAATCTAACGTAATGTAACGTAATGTAACGTAATATAACAGGATAGAAGATAAAAACCACCTTGTATCATTTACATCTACGACATTTATTCCCCTACTAGCCCATCTCTCCCTCCCTCCCTCCCTCACCAAGAATAAAAAACGTTCAGGTCTCCGTCTCACTATAAAACAATCTCATCCCAAGAATCCAACTCCAAACCACAAATACCTCCCCATCATAAACCCCAAACTTCTCATCCCCCTAATCCCTCTTCCCATCCCTCCCCCCGCCCCCAACAAAGCCCCAACCATTCCCCACCGCCACACCACCCCCACCCCACCCCCACCCCCCCCACAACCACCACCCCATACCCCAACGGCGTCGCCCCCCCCAAACTACCCTTCCCCCCCAACCCTCCTACCCTAGCCAACCTACCACTCCACCCCTCATCCTCCTCGGTACCTCCCACCCCACCATATAAGCCCCCATAATCGTTGCACCAGCCCCAAAAGCCAAAACGACATATCCAAATGTAAGCCAGTTAACATGACCCCCCAGACCATTCCATTCGACCTTTCCATTCTCCCTCGGGAGACTCGCGCTTGGAAACCATCTCACCGACAATTTCAATGGTAATTCATCACCGATAATGAGTTTTTTCGTGAGGGCTGCGGGGCCGGTTATGTGGCTTAGTGGACTAGTACTATATGCCACTCCACTATCTATGACCCCCGAATCGTGCTTTTGTAGATGATGTTTAGGGACGGAATGAAGAAGAACGTTTAGGTGAGTTGAAATGTGAAGATGGGAGAGTTGTAATGTTCCGGAGAGAGCGAAAACAAGAGGAACATATTCTTGTTTATAGTTTGGATAATTACTGATGTGATGAACAGTTGGTGCTGGACGAGAAGGAAGTCGACAAGAAAGGGGGGCATCCGAGTGGATATAAAATTCTAGGAGATGAAAGAAGGGATCCGTAACTAAAGGAATTGTACAATTGAGTTCTGAAAACAGGTCAATAAATCATCAATTCTAAAAAGTAAACTCAATTGTGAAAAAAAGAAACAAAACTAACCTTCTTCAACTCCATATTTTAATTCCAACGGTTTTCCTGTTTCATTACATATCGGGAATGGTATGTATTTTAACGAATTATCGTCTAGTTGAATATGTTCTCCAGTATGACTGATAGATAATCGTTAGCTTTTATTCATAAATATTCAACTCTGCTTATTCATGTCATTCCCCAACATTATTCCTCCCATCTCTTTATATGCCCATTCATCATTCATCCATTGAAGCTCTCATTTCTCAATCCTTCTATCTAGATCTTCTTCTGAACCACTTAAAACTCATATATAGTCTGTATAATCTGTAAAGTCTCCGATACACATATTTCGTCATCGCAGTCGCAGTTGTAGTCGCAGTTGTAATCGCAGTCGCATTCGCATTCGAAATCGTCCAATCCAGTATCATCACTCTCAACACCTCCTTTTCCCCTTCCCTTCCACCCAATCCATTCATGGGGGCAAGCCCCCAAACCCCCAAGCTCGCTACGCTCGAATATCGTTTCGTTCCCATTCCCGTTCCCCATTCCCATTGACATACCCCTTTCCCCTCTCCAATAACCATATCTGCCAAACCTGCCGCCCTCCCAAAACACCCAACCCATACCCCTACATCCCCAAACTCGTAAACCCATGCATCCACGCATTCGCGCCATCGTATAATCGCACATTCGTATATCCGTACCACCGCACCATCACACCATATAAATACACGCCTCCCCTTTCCTCCCATCCTAACGTTCCCTTATCCTCCCCCCACCCCAAAAAAAGAAAACAACAGAAGAAAAGAAAAACAACTCACACATCCCTCTCCATACACTCGACCTGAATCCCCGCCCCAAAATGATAACTCGGCAACGCCAACCTCTCATCATCAATCTCTCCCACCTTCTTTCTCTCTGCATTCGTTCCTTTCTCCACGTCCCCTCCCCCCGCAATCACAATCCCCACTCCCGTGAGGAGCGCTAGAAGCGTGAGCTTTTGTTTGTTTAAGCGCATGGTTATGTTATGGAGTGTTGCGTTGCGTTTCGTTGCGTTGCGTTTCGCCGTATCGAATCCTCCTCCCCTATCCTCCTATCCTATCTCTCGTATCCTATCCCACTATTCCCAAACAACAAACCAGAATCCCAACCCACAATCAATCAATCAATCAATCAATCAATCAATCAATCAATCAATCAATCAATCGTCGTCAGATATGTAGAGAGGTAGCATACGTATATAACATACGCTTCCTCTCCCTCTTCAAATCCCTCTCCAAACAATTCAACCCTAATCTCCCACTCCCAGTCCCAATCCTCAAAGAAGCAATAAACCGAATGCACGAATAAATGAACGAACACCGTTACCGTTACCGTTACCTCTACCTGTACATGTACATGTACATTTACATCTCCATGCACAAATCCTCCTGCCATCCATCCATCCCCATTCCACCTCCAAAATAAAGTATACGCTAGCGGCCGCTGGTGTACATACATGTCAAGTATTGTGTTATCCATCTGAATCCACCTCTCTCTATATCACAAACTACATCAAAAGCAAAGAGATGCTATTACTTATCATTAGATTTACTATTAGATTTACTATTAAACATACCGTTGAACTCACTATTATATTCACTATCAAACTCATCATTAGCTATAGATCAAACATTATTACCTAGATATCATTAATAAGCCTCCTCGTTAATACTCTTACTACTACTCCTACTATTACTACTACTACTACTACTACTACTACTACTACTACTACTACTACTAAAGGAGGTTATACTGTAGGAACAGGGCCATCACTGTTAAATTTAGATATGGAATCAACTTCATGCAATTAACCACTAAAGCTATTCATAAAGCTATATTCGTCAATTTATATCACATCAAACCAATCACAAATAACCCCATCTAGATACCTAATCAGGTATACAACATAAGATAGAGAGCATCATTCATTTCATTTCATATTCATTCATGATATATTTGTTATCCAGATGAACATACATCATTCCATCCTACCACAAAAATATCTTCATCCCATTTTTATCCTCCCCAATATCAACAAGAAGTTCCATATTCCCATTCCATATCACAATTACCACTTCATTTCCATCCTCGGTCCTCATCCATATCCATCTCCCAAATCATCATTTAAATATTAGCCTTTCTCTTAAAAGCGGCAATCAATCCTCCAGTACTACCATCATGCTCTCCAACATTTCCAGAGACATCCAATTCAGCTTGAATCTTCTTGGCTAAACTCTTACCCAATTCAACACCCCATTGGTCAAAGCTGTTAATGTTCCAAACAGCTCCTTCAGTAAATGTAAGATGTTCATAATAAACAATCAAAGCGCCAAGAGTACCTGGAGTGATCTTTTGGGCAAGAATTGAAGTAGTGGGTCGGTTTCCCAAGAATGTCTTGTGCTTGTATAATTCAACGGGTGTGTTCTCTGCCTTTAATTCATCCTCGCCTTTTCCAATCATCAGAGCTTCAGCTTGAGCAAAGAAGTTTGATGCCAACATCTTTTGATGCTTGTTGTTATCAATTGGGTTATGTGATTCAGCAGCCAAGATGAAATCAGTGGGAATCAACTTGGTACCTTGATGAACAAGTTGGAAGAAGGAATGTTGAGCGTTGGTAGCGGGTTCACCAAAAAGAATTGGACCAGTTGTGTATCGAACAATCTTGCCATCGCGAGAAACAGCCTTACCATTAGATTCCATAGAAAGTTGTTGAAGGTAAGCTGGGAATCGATGAAGGTATTGATCAAATCTATCTTCAATTAGCCGTGTGCAGAAGCCATGTGGGTGATGATGACTTACGGAGCAACCAAATGAGTTTGAGCACCAAAGAAATCGGAATACCAAACACTCAAAAGACCAGCAATGACCGGAATATTTTCCTCAAGTGGAGTGTTCTTGAAATGCTCATCCATGGCATGAGCTCCCGATAAGAATTCGTAAAAGTTCTTGAATCCAATATATGAATAGCAACACTCAAACCAATAGCACTCCAAACACTATATCTACCTCCAACCCAACTCTCGAAACCAAACATGTTCTTGGCATCAATACCGAATTTGGTAACTTCAGCTTCGTTGGTAGAGAGAGCAACGAAGTGTTTGGCGATTTCACCCTTTCCATCAGTCTTCTTCAAGAACCATTCTTTAGCAGAGTTGGCATTGGTAACCGTCTCGGCAGTGGTGAAAGTCTTAGAAGCAACCAAGAAGAGGGTAGTTTCTGGATCAGAGTCTCTCAATGCCTCGGCCATATGCGTACCATCAATGTTAGAAACGAAGTGCAGAGTTTGTTCTCTAGCACCATAGTACTTGAGAGCTTCGGTAACCATAACTGGACCACTACAATCAATCAGCCATCATTCAAAAAATTATTACACCTCCTCAACTTACAGATCCGAACCGCCAATACCAATGTTGATAATGTTGGTCAAAGGCTTTCCAGTGAAACCCTTCCACTCTCCACTCCTGATCTGTTCCGAGAATTCCTCCATGTGCTTCAACTCCTTGTTCACACCTGGCATGACATCTTCACCATCCACCTTGATAGGGTCACTGGTAACATTTCTCAAGGCCACATGAAGAACGGCACGATCTTCAGTAAAGTTGATCTTATCACCAGCAAACATCTCATCTCTCAACTTCTCAAGACCAGCTTCCTTGGCAACAGCCACCAAAGCCTTGATGGTATCTTCATTGATCAAATTCTTGGAGAAATCAAAAAGAATTTCGGAATTATCGGCCGAGTTTTTGAAGGTCTTGGAGAACTTCTCGAAACGTTGAGGATCCTTTTTGAATTCTTCTTTGAGGA